>MU227482.1:1819070-1833772 GCA_018584345.1 Thuja plicata
TTTTGAGAGCAAATAAGCCTTCACCTTAGGATCAAATTACATTGTTATGCTGTTAGATTCACTCTAGACTCATATTTCATCTATTTTAGCATGCTAGTTTATTGTTTTCATTTCATGTTTTAAAGCTAGATTGTATGTTTTTTCTCATTTTTAGCTTAAATTTAGATCAAATCCTTCATGCTAGGATAGTATTGGTCACTGATTTGGAGCATATTCTGAGGGCTAAATATGCAACTAATCATACTCTTTCTAGTTAGAAGGCAATAGGCCGATATTAGTGGTTTTACATGTTTTAACTAACCTTTCAAGCTAATGTAATGACCTATTGAGTGTTTGTGTCATTTTCAACAGGTACCCATTTACACACACACATAATCCATCACTAATTAATGTTCAAGAGAAGATGAAAAGAGACAAGATAATATGATTTGTACACAATACATTAGACCTTTAAATATCTCAATCATTGACCCATTTTTCTCACTTAAATGAGGCGAAGGCAGAACAGATGTCTAAAAGATATCATAAACTATTTGATGAAACAAGCCTGATTGCCAAGGATAGAGAATTAGGTCTGATGAAGATCAGTGCAATGGAAAAGATAATTGCATACCTAACTCAGAAATTACAAGAGATGCTTGAAGCTGCCCCTGCTGTACCTAAAGAAGGAACAAATGCTGAGATTCAAACTAAAGATATAGGGTATGCTGCAGAAGAAGCAGAGTAGGGGATTAAAGAGCATAATGATGTTGTTTTAGGAGCCTAAATGCAAATTTTGCAGCATACGATAGATGTATTAAAAGATAAAGTGGATATAGTATATGATGCTTATGGTAAATTGTCAGGCCTACAAATTGAAGTTAATAATTTTGTATCAATTTTGAACCCCTACTATGAAACATGATCAATTAGAACTGGGTTATTTGAGAGGTTAGCATCATTGCAACCATCGGATTAAATTTTCCAGAGATTGTAACCCAGGTTGGGGAAGAGATAGAACAGATTGGCATGACTTTGTCCTTTTTCAAAGGCAAGGCAAATCAAATTGAGGCTAGAATAAATATGTTTGGTCCTAACCACAATAGATTTGTGCCATCAATCAGGTCAAAGGATAATCAAATCAAGCCACTAGGAGTATGGAGCACAAAATTTGATACTTTATTACCTAATAAAGCGGTATATGTTTCTGACACTAGCAAACTGGATATGGAAAGATATAATAAGATCTTAGATGAGACCTTTAAGGCAGAAATAGATTTCAAAAAATTCATAACAGATGTCAAGAGCATTACGGATGCTAGGTGGGAAAGGCAGGAGATACAATTGGAGAGTATTTAGAGCTTTGATTGGCCAGCAGAGAATGAAGTCACAACATGGGATGTCCTTACAAAGCCCAAAAAAAAATCATGTCGCTACTGACCTTGATATTATTGATGAAGAGTAGAAGGACACATGGCACCTGCTCTTTGAGCACAGGGAGGTTAGTCATCTTGAAGACTAGTGTAAATTAGCCTATAATGGCGGTCACTAGGTCTTGCTATAAATATTAGAGGCTATCCTGAACACATACAGACAAAGGTGCCAGTAATCACAAGAAGAAAAGATCAAATCAGATTTCATTCTTCATTTGTGTCCATCCACCACTTGGTCTCTTGTTGTCTTTTGTCCTTTTCTATGTTTTTAGGATTAGGTCTTAAACCATCCGAAGCTTGTTGCATCCTTACTTTTTAAGGATTCCAACATGGTTTTAGACTATATATAGAGCATGTTGTAACTTTTTGAAAGATGATGGAATATAATTATAAGGCAGACTACTAAAAAAATTTCTGAGCCTCTGTATATTTTGGTCTATTGATTGTATTTTGAAGCAGTTAGACATTAATAAAATACATTGAAATCTCTATTTTATATCTTGTGTTGTCTCTTTTATCTTTGTTCAAGCTTTTATATGTTTAATTATAAGGCATTTAAATATATCAATTACAGTTAGAATAATAAGCAAAAAAATGCAAATATAAACACGGAAGAGAACACAAAGACACACAGATTTAACGTGGTTCACCCAATCCCTGGGCTACGTCCACCAACAGCGAGTCCAATATCTTTATTATTATCCAGTGATTACAATTTGAAACCTGCAACTCAATGTCATCACATGAAGCTATGAAAATCTCTCATACAATGAAATCTCAAAACCCTAAGCCCTTTTCACAAGCATATTTGACCTAACCTAATTAGGGCAAAAAATACTCTGACTAATAGAAAATCAATGGTCGACCCTTTACAAAATTATTAAATCATTGTTGGCGTCGAGGGGCGCTGCCCCTTAACCCCATCAGGGGCTTTGCCCCTTGACCCCGCCTGGGGCGCTGCCCCAGGACCCCGCAAGGGGCTCTGCCCCTTGATCCCGAGCATGGGGCCCAATTAAATATGTCTGGGGGGGAAACCACGCCAAAAGAAACTGAGTCTGATTAGGCTCCACATACATAACAATTACAAGGTAATTGTGCATTCATTTGTGAGGTCCTTTAAGGAAGAAGTAATTATTTTAGGTGATCCCAAAACGCTCAATATTGGTATTAAGATATGATAACAAAGGTGTATGAGTGAGTGGATAGTTTTTAAGGCATTCTATCTAGGTTGCATGTATTTTCATTATTCACCTAATTGTGGATTTGCATTTGAGATTGACTCTATTGCCCATAGGATTAGGCACTGGTTTATGGTTTTGCAAGTAATTGTTCATCATCCAATATTAAAAATCAATCAATTACATTTCAGTCATAAGAAAACATATATTAGCAAGCAATTTTATTACAGAGTATACAAATCAGTTTGTTGATTCCTTCAAGAGAGAATCAATAGGTTGACCCTCCTAAGTTCAGAGAACTATAAAAGGAAGAAGGATGAGAATCCTTATCACATTACTGTTTTCTATTGTCAAGATAATGGTTTGGATTATTAAGCTCTGTATCAGGTTAATCATAGTCATTTGCATAGTTTTCTATTTATTGATACAAAAAAAGGCATTTAGTAAACTAGTAAAAGACCTAATCTACCTTAACTAATACTGCAAGTCAGTAATCATTCAAAGGTTATACCTGCCTGAGTTTGTGGACCTCAAAAAAGAAGGAGGATATTATCCAATCCTCATCAATTAGGATTTTCTTGCATATGGTAAATTAGAAATATGCAAGAGCAAGCATTCATACTGTTTTAAAATGTTCTTGTAAGAAAAGTCCCTAACAAATTGGCGACTGTGCTGGGAAGAAAAGTATTGTTCCATAATCTCTGGTTGAAGATTGATTTATAAATAACAGAGTTGAGTTTGCTAGTCTGGGTCATTCTTGTAGTATTCATATTTCCCAAACTTGTGTTGGGTGGCGACTCTAAAAGTGAATCTCTGTAATCAGTGTAAAGGTGAAACATTTATACAAATTTTACAAATATGAATACTAGGTCAAGAATGAGAGATAATCCAAAAGTTGAGTTGGACAGTGGGATCCCAACTAATTAAAGAACTAAGATGTCTTGGAGAGAGAATAATAAACAAGCAAACATTAATGAATCTTCTCCAAGAAATGAAGAAAAAAACACTATAAAGAAGGATACAAATTAGTCCATTCATGAGGGGAACACCTCAGAGTATGAAGAAGCCCCTAACCTTAGATTAGAAACATATGCAATTACTACTACTTCTAGTGGAAGAGAAGGAACTGAAACTATTAGCTCAAACTCTGAAGTTCCTTCTGATGAATTTGTTGAAGTAGAAAGAATCCTCATGAGGTAGTTAGCCCTTATTCAGAAAAAGAAAAGAGAAAAAAATATTAAAAAGAAAAAATATGAGCAAAAGGATGTTGACAAGTTTAGAAGAAGATCTTGAAGACATCAAACTGCAAAAAATGTTGAGAGGTCTTGTAGAGACCAAGAGACTCCAAATACCCACAAAGGCTTAGGTCCTCAAACCTTTAGAGATAAAGGAAAAAAGAAAGTTACTGAAAATGAAGTTGAGGAACCAAAAACTCATAAAATCATGACTCAACAAATGTCTAAGATAGACATGGACTTTGAAAGATCAAGAAGGGAGAAATAAACTATGGCAAAGATGTTGGAGAAGGCAGACGATGAAGTTGCTACCTTGGAGATGAAGAAAAAGATTGAATTTTTGCAATCTTCTAAATATTCTTATACTGGTGGTGAAACTACTACATCTTCAAAAGCCAAGATTGCTTCTTTCCAAGAGGATGAAAAATTTCAAAGGAGGCCATTGCATCCAGAAAGGTACAAGCAATTCACTTTTATTGGCATTCTTGGTTATCCTAATGCAGTTCCTAATGATATTGGAGAAAAACTCCCTAAGTTTTCAGGAAACAATGTCATTTCTTGTGAAGTTCATCTAAGAAAATTCATAGATATCATAGATGATTTAAATATTAATCATGAAGATGTCCTAATGAAGTTATTTGTTCAATCCCTAGTAGAAGATGCTAGGGAATGGTTTAGAGGATTGTCTAATGGTTCAGTTGCATCTATGGAAGAACTAATAGATTTTTTCAAAGACCAGTATGGTGACAAAACCAATGAAGGGTTCTTGCTAAATGAATTCAATAACATAAAAAAGAATTTCAATGAAGAGGTTACTGAATTCAACACAAGATTTTAGAGAGCCATGCACAAGCTCTTTCAAAAAATCAAGCTGGATGAAAAGGTATGTTTGGCTACATACCTAAATGATTTTGATTCAAAAATGGGTTATGTTCTTAGAGATAAAAATCCTAGAAGTTTCACAGATGCATATAAAATAGTAGTAAACATAGAAATGAACAGAAGGGTATCAGGGAAAATGGGAAAAATAGATGATGCTCATTTTAGTAGGAGAAAAGAACTTGAATATAAAGAGTACAAGGCACCACAAAATAACAGACCATCAGGTATAATAATAATTATAACCCACAAAATAGGATGCATAATTATCCTTATGGTACTCAGTTCAAGGATGAAAATCCTATTGCTCCACCAAGAAAAGATAAACCAGAAAATAGGACCCCTGACCCTCTACATAAAAATGTTGTGAATATGTGCAGTGACACTTACTGGTGTGAGGTTTTTCATGCCCCACACAACCCTGATTTTTGTATTGTATCCCTAGACATCATTGCTAATGAAGAGAAAGAATGTGAAGAAGATGAGCTATGTGATCACAACAGATGTGATATGATGAATTCTTATGCATGCTCTGATATAGATTCTGAAGAAGAAACTAAGAACCATGACATGTATGGTTCACAAGGAAGAACATAGGTATATCACCAACAAGTCCTATCTGATAGTGATGAAGAGGAATTTGATGATATAAGATGCTATGCACAGAATAGTCAAGGATTCACCACCATAAGGAAAACCTCTGATGAAGAAAAGGCTAGAATCACTATTGATCTAGTGAAGAAAGCAAGAAACAACTACCACTTAAGAAATAGAGTTGTGGGTAATCTGGGTAGTCATCTAGCAGGTATCTTCATCAAGGAAAATAAGATAGATGCCAAATATATACCAAAAAGGGATGGACTTGGGGAAAATGTAAACAAACCTAAGGTCAAAATTGTAAACAAAGCTAGTGATCCAAAAGATGTACATGAAGGAAAAACTAAAGTGCCAAAAACAAGTGCTTCCTCTCCCAAGATTGAAAATAAGAAATCCAAGAAGGAAGAGCCTACTCTGAACATTCAAATAGAGGAAAATAATATCATTGTAGAAAAACCTAAACCCTCTGATGTAAAATATACTCTAGTGGATATGGGCTAGTGTTTATCTCAGATGACTGTCAAGGTTCCATTCCTAGAAATGATGAGGATAAAAGAACAAAAAGAAAAGGTCCTTTCAGTGTTAAACAATGTATCACCAGTGAAACCTCAAAAACTAGAATATGTTGAAAAGAAATCTAAAAATAAGAGAAAGGAGCCTGAAGGATGATTTCTGAGATCCCTCAGATCTATCTAAACACAAATACCTCTGCAGGGTTTGTTGATCCCTTTTTCCTAACATTGGTAATTAATGGCAAGATGCTCAAAAATTGCATGATAGATTCAGGAGCATCTAATATTGTCATGCCTGCAGAAATCATGAGATCTATGGGATTGCAAGTAGATAATCATCATGGGAGGTGTCAAGCAATGGATTCAAGAGAGATCCCTGTTGTTGGAACCATTAAAGCCTTACCTTAAAAATTAGTTGTATGCCCTGATATAGTATTGACTATGAGTGTACTGGTGGTTGATATCCCACCATATTATGGCATGTTACTATCCAGAAAATGGAGTGCTTTGATGGGGGGCAGTATTCAGTTTGATTTGTCTTATGTCACTTTCAATATTTCTAAGAATAATGTAAAGGTGTTTAGAGAAGGTAGGACACCTCATATGATAGAGTTGCATGAAGATACTAATATTAACTACTATGTTGATATTGATATGCTGGAGAATTTCAGAATAAAAAGGAGTGCTCATCAGTGTAAGACTGTTGATCCTATAGTGAAGGAATTAACTACACAAAATGATGGTTTATGGCAAATGTATTTTGATGGAGCATGTTCTAAAGAAGGATCAGGAGCTGGAGTCTTACTTATCTCTCCATCAGGTACAACATTTAAATATTCTTTCTTGTTATCTTTCCAGTGTACAAATAATACAATAGAATATGAAGCTTTGTTTTTAGGGCTAGACATTGCTGCTAAACATGGAATAAAGTGTCTAAAATTTTATGGTGAATCAGAGTTAGTAGTAGCCCAAGTCAGGTCCAAATATGTTGTGAAAAAAGATAGACTGAAGATGTATAAACATGCTATTTGGGACCAAATTGAATTTTTTGATGCCTTTAAATATAAATTGGATAGAAAGGTCTAAAAATATTATGGCACATTTCTTAGCCAATGTTGCTTTGAAAACTAATGATTTGACCTTAAATGGGGTATCAATAGTTGAGATTAAGACAAGACCAGTTGTCCCTGACAATATTTACAACTAGCAAGTATTTAAAGATAACCAAGATATCCTTAGATTTCTTCAATGCCTAGACCATTATGAAGACCAACACATAGATTGCAATGCTTTACTTGAGGTCATTGATGGTAAGGATTGTGTTTTAGGGGATGAGGTTTTCCAACTAAGTTCTAACTAGATTCCTAAGGGATTGGTAGAACTAGAGGCATTGTTTAGTGATGATAGTGAACATTCATCAAGAATAAGCAATGCCAAAATTGAGGATTTGGAGGAGATAAATTTGGGATCAGAGACCACTCATCATACAGTTTATATTGGAAAAGGATTGGATTCCCATGTCAAAAAAAAATTGATAAAATTATTAAGAAAACATAAGCTTGTATTTGCATGGTCTTATGAAGATTTAAAAGCTTATAGGGAAGAACTTTTCCAGCTTGAAATCCCCTTAAAATCAGATGTAAAACCATTTAGACAAAAACATAGACTCATTAATCCACTGTTGGCTCCTAAGATGCAACATGAGTTGATAAATCTCTAACAAATGACTCTACTGGGGATGAAGGAATACATAATCCAGGAATTATCCAGCCTATTAGACATTCAACTTGGGTTTCTAATCTAGTACCAGTGAGAAAAAAGAATGGTGACATAAGATTATGTGTTGATTTCAGAAATTTGAACATTGCATCCTTGAAAGATAATTAGTCTCTACCTAATATGGAGGCAATGTTGCATAAGGTTACTGGTTGTGAGCTATTATCAATGATGGATGGCTTTTCAAGCTACAACCAAGTACTAGTAAAAGAATCATAATAGTTTAAGATTGCATTTACTAATCCTTGGGGAACTTATGTATATGTTAGAATACCATTTGGACTAATAAATGCAGGAGCAACTTTTCAAAGAGCCATGGATGTTGCATTCAAAGATTTTATCGATTTATTCATGGTAATCTACCAAGATGATTTGACTGCATTTTCTAAGAAAGCAGGGGATCATTGTGAACATCTAGAAAAAAATTTCAATAAAGCTTTAGAATATGGTGTCTCACTAAATGCTAGAAAGTGTCAATTTGTAGTCACAGAGGGAAAGTTATTGGGACATATAGTGTCCAAAGATGGAGTAAGGATTGACCCTGAAAGAATAGAAGCTATTCAAAAGGTTACTAATCCAAAGAATATCAAAGGTGTGCAATATTTCCTAGGAAAGATCAATTTTTTCAGAAGATTCATTGCAAATTTTGCTGAAATTTTCAAACCAATCATTAAGTTATTAAAGAAAGATGCAAAATTCTAGTGGAATGAAGAAGCTCAGTTAGCTTTTGAAAATATTAAAAAAGTAGTTTAAGAGGCCCTTGTTTTCAAATCTCCTGATTATAGTAAGCCCTTTTATTTATTCTCGTTTGCATCCTTTCATACTATTGTTGTTGTTTTACTTCAGAAAGATGAGGAGGGATTTTTACATCCTATTGCATTCTTTAGAAAATCTTTCCAAGCTGCAGAGCTAAACTATGAAATGATGGAGAAGCAGGCATATGCTTTGGTGAAAGTTGTAAAATCATTCAACCCTACTTGGTTTGTGCCAAAGTACTTGCATATGTACCTCATTTAGCAGTAAAGGACATCCTTACTCAATCAGAAGTGACTAGTAAGAGATGTAAATGGATTAATAGAATTCATGAATTTAATTTAGAAATCCATATTACTAAATTGGTTAGAGGACAAGGTCTAGAAAAACTTATGATAGATGAAAACCTAGACTTGGTACAAGTAAATAACATAGTGATACAATAGTCAACAATAACAAGTATTGAAAGACAACCCTTCTATGTTGACATCATGTATTATCTTAAGAATTCCAAGTGTCCTGAAGTTATGGCAGATAATAAAAAGAGGAATCTCAAATTACAAGCTCAAAAGGACACTCTAGTTCAAGGAGATTTGTATTGGAAAGATAGAAATGGTGTATGATTATTATGTCTAGATCAGAGCCAAATTGAGAAAGTATTAGTTGAAATGCATGTTGGAGTATGTGGAGGACACTTTTCTTCTAAAACCACTACCCATAATATTTTGAGGGTTGGATATTATTGGCCTACCCTATTTAAGGATACTCATGCATTTGTCAGGAAATGTGAGCCTTTCCAAAGGTTCTCAAATAAGTTGAAGTTCTCAGGTGCCCTGTTATTGAACCTTGTGAGTACTGAAGCACATTTTGCAATGTGGGGTATAGACTTTATTGGAGAATTTTTAGATAAATCTAGTGGAGGACATAGTTGGATACTTGTTGCCATTGATTATTTTACAAAGTGGATTGAAGCCATTCCCACTAAGAAAGCAACTATAAAAGTGGTGATTGTTTTTCTAATGGAGAATATTCTAACCAGATTTCGTGTCCCTGCCAAGCTAGTGATGGATAATGCTATGTGCTTTAGATCAGATGAAATCAAGGAATTCTACAATGAATATGGGATCATGATGTCTTATTCTTCCCCATATCATCCTCAAGCAAATGGCCAAGCAGAATCTAGCAATAAAAGCATTTTGAAGATTTCGAAGAGGACCTTGGAAAAGAATAAATGAGCTTGGCACACAAATTTAAAACTATCTCTATGGGTTGATAGAATAATACTAAAGAAAGCAACAGGTAAGTCACCTTTTGAACTTGTATATGGTTTACAGTCTATAATTCCTATGAACAACTTATTACCAGTATACAAGTTTATTCAAGAAGAAGAGTTAGAAATGTCTGACCTAATGCAAGATAGGATAATGCAATTAGAAGAGGTTGATGAAATTAGGAGAGAAGGTCAGAAGGAGAACATAAAATTATAACATAAAATGAAGTATCTTTTTGATAAGAGAGAAGGTAACATAAAATTTATGCTTGGTGATTTAGTACTCCAGTGGAATCTGAGAGCTGAAGATAAAGGGAAGCACAAGAAATTTGAATCTTTATGGGTTGGTCCCTTTATTATTTCTCAGACCTTTGGAAAAGATTCCTATCTTTTTAGGAACATGGATGAGCAAGAATTTGAATTTCCAGTGCATGGGCAATTTTTGAAACCTTTCTTCAGTTGAGAATGAAGTTTCATGCATAGTAAATTTTTGTATTATATGTATATAAGTGTGTTTCTTTTTGTTGTGTGTTTTCTTCTGTAGTAGCTTAGTGATTGTTTTTTGTGTGGTCTGCAACCAGAGATCTATGGTTCTTGAATTAAACTTGTATTTAAGAATCCTCAGATAGAGCCACTGTTGGTTGTATTTCCAGTTTTGGAGCTTGCCAGAAATTTTTTGAACTTTTCAGTCATATCCATGCCTAAAAGTTGAAAATCATGTATACTGTTGTCAAAATCCCTCTACAAATAGTGATCTTTAAGCCAAAATCAAGAAGGAATGCAAAACCCTAAGCCCTAAGTCTAATTTTCATGCATATTCAAGAAAAACCCTAGTTCATTGAAATCCTTTCTATTTTGTTGTTACTTTTTCAAAGAAGCCCGAGCACTTAAGTCATGTGTTGTATTTCATATTATTCACTTAAGTCACAAAGTCTCGTTGTAATTTAAGAATATTCTTTTTCTTTTCGAGACTTGGTGATTTCCTTTAAGTCAGGTTGTCTTTTAAAAATGAATATGTTTTTAGTCTTTGTGAGATTTAACGCGAGCCGTAGATGCAGATCTTGATCATGCAGTCAGCGGATAATCTCTTTGATAAACTAGAGTTAAAGAATTTCTTTGGCGACTTTGAGTCTACTCAATCACGTTGTCTTGAAAGGTGATTAGAGTCGTAAGTTGAGTTAAGGTTAGTTTCATGCAGTTGCGTTATCGTGAAGGGAAACATGATTTAAGTCAAAAGATCTGAGATTTAGCGATAGCTATCGATCTAAAGTGAAATCTTGCGGTGGTCGTGAAGTATCGATAAAAACTCATAAGTTAAGAAGTGTATAAGCGACTTCGAGATTGCACACTCGCAGTGTCTCACAAAGAAACCAAGGTCAAGAAGGTGGTTAAAGTCCTTTAGTCGCGTGATCTCTTTTAAAATCCATGGTTGAGTTAAAGATAAAGAGATTAAGCAACTGTCGTCAGATAAGTGATAGATCCTATGGCCAGCATGAAGTCATGATAAAAAGTTGTAGATAGATGAAAGATAAAGAGATATCCTGACTACCATCTGATTTAAAAAGGGATCTAGTGGCTGGCATTAAATCATGAAAGAAATCATGAGTTAACAATTTCTTAAAGCAACAACAAGATTCAATGAGTCGCGATGACATGATAGGAACTATGGTTGAAGATGGGTTCAGTGAAGATTAAGTATGTTTTCAGAGAGAAGATTTGAGCTGTAAAAAAGAAAAGATCTTGTGGATGGCATATAGTCGCTTTAGAAAGTCAAAAATTCAGAGAAGTTCAAGAGATTCAGTGATGATAATTGAGACTGAGACACATGGCTAATCTTTTGAAGACTTGAGTTAGTCGGGAAGTCTCAAAGCAAACCTGAGGTAAAGAATTTCCTTCCACGACATGGAGACTGCTTGAGTCATGAATTAAAATGTAGTTAAGTGAAAAGAAAACAAGATTATGCACGAGCCATTATATTAGAAATAAGATCTACGGTAGTCATGAAGTCTTAGATGAAAATATGAAAGTACATAAAGTAAATGAGATTACACGCGGGTCATCTGATTAAAAGATGATTGTGTGACAGTCGCATAATCTTGATAGAAACTCAGATTAAAGGAAATATTAAAGTGACAAAGAGATTACATAGTCACGTAGTCTCTAAAACAAACCTGAGGTACAAGATGATTTAGTAAAGCTATAGTCACGGAGTCTTGAAGAGAATAAGAGTTAAGTAATTTCACACATCGATTAAGAGATGGCCGTTTATCTGAAAGATGATCAGATGGTTGTCGTTAAGTCTCAATAGAAAACAGAGTTAAGGATAACTCTTCACAATAACAAGATCACTCAGTTGCGCAATTGCTAAAAGAAACCATGGTGAGATCAAGGTAATACATGAGGTTTTCTTCATGCCGTGTTAACAATTGACAGCCAATGAAAATGAATAATTCATGATAGCGTGTTTTAAAAGATTGTTGAGCTATTCTCAAAGAGCCAATAGAATCAAACCTTGATATATTTTCAAATTTAATAAGGTTTTTATAAGAAAATTCATCATTTTAAATTTATCACATGTCAGTTTGAAATGCCACGGCTAGGAGCTAGAATTGATTTCACAGCACGCAGAAGTAAAGACAGAGAAGAATGAATTGCAAATTCATGAAAGAGATTGCTGCATTAATAGGAATTACCATTATTCATTTTGTCTTACCAGTTTCCAAGAATCCAGAGCTCAAAATTGGCATAGGTGATCAACATTTTCAGTAAGAACAAAGTAATCAAGGCTTACAGAGTGAATAGAGAGGTTTTCAGTTCAGAATCCAGTAAGTGATTATCAGTGCTAAAGATTTGAGCTGATTCACAGTTAAAAGTGAGGGCTTTGAGAAGATTTGTTTCAATATCAGTAAAAGAAAAAAGATGATTAGTGACAATTCACACTAGACAACATGAGCAAAGCAGTAAGCATCACATCTACCAGTGGGAAGAGCGCTGATGATGAGGACCTTAAAGGGAAGAGAAATTATTCAGAAGAATTCATCCAATTTCTCCCAGGCTCCAACCAGGGCAAAAAGGTAAATGATGAATATTTAGGAGATAATTATGCATACATTAGAGATGCCAAGACACCAGACTATTTTGGTTATCATTTATTTAGTTATTTCCATAAAAAAAGTGATGGCCCTATGCCCATATCAAACCCCTGGACCAGTGGATTAGCCAAGTTAGTTGTCCCTGATGTATTCATTAATGTGGACTTGATTTTAGAGTTGTCCAGTAGGTATGATACTATCTCAAAGACCATCAAGAAGGATGATGGCATTGTTTTGGTAACCCTAGATCAAGCTTCATTCATGAAAGCTTTTGATATCTATAACCCCTATTCTATAGAAATAAACTTGAAAGCCCTAGCTTCCAGATATACCAGAGAGGTTGGTATTGTGTCTAAGTTGATCCAGGACCACACACCAAGGGGAACTAGAAACTACATTGCCCCTATTCCAAGTGATCCATCACCATATTTTTACAAAGACCTAGATTTTTACATGAAATACATATCCTATGCCCTATGCAGAGTCTTAGGTGTAGACAATGGAAGAGAAAGGGCATCATCAGATATGTTGACGATAATTTTAGAGTTGCAAAGCCCTTATGTAAGAACTGACTATGATTACATCCAGTTTGTAATTGACAAAATGCATCAAGGATTTGTTGATATTCATAACAATTTAGGAGGCCCTAAGTTCCTATAGTACTCATTGCTTATGCATCTCATCATGTTTTACAATTTCAATATTATGGACCAATCTAATTTACAACTCAGAAGATTCTATCATGGACAGAGTAACCCTGTGTTGTTATGGTTAAGAGTGTGGAACTACACCTCTAGGGAGCACGAGTTTTGTGCATTTGAGAATTGGGTAGTTTACTCATTGTTGAGTTATTTGGGAGTAGATATGACTAGACCTCCAGTGAAGGTGTTACAATTATTGAGGCCTTGTCAATTTCTTGACAAATAGAATGGTGATCATAACTGGGGTTGTTATGTATGTGGAGCCTAATCAGACTCAGTTTATTTTGGCGCGGTTTCCCCCCCAGACATATCTATTTGGGCCCCATGCTCATGGTCCTGGGGCAGTGCCCCAGGCAGGGTTAAGGGGCAGAGCCCCTTGCGGGGTCCTGGGGCAGCACCCCAGGTGGGGTCAAGGTGCAGTGCCCTTTGCGGGGGCCCTGTGGGGCAGCGCCCCAGGACAGGGTCGAGGGGCAGTGCCCCTTGATGCCAACAATGATTTAATAATATTGTAAAGGGTCGACCATTGATTTTCTATTAGTCAGAGTATTTTTTTCCCTAATTAGGTTAGGCCAAATATGCTTGTGAAAAGGGCTTAGGGTTTCGAGATTTCATTGTATGAGGGATTTTCGTAGCTTCCTGTGATGGTATTGAGTTGTAGGTTTCAGATTGTACTCACTGGATAATAATAAAGATATTGGACTCGCTATTGTGGACGTAGCCCAGGGATTGGGTGAACCATGTTAAATCTCTATGTCATTTGTGTTCTCTTCCATGTTTATATTTGCATTTTTCTGCTTATTATTCTAACAAGTGGTATCAAAGTGAGGTTTTTTTTTCATTCATTCTTTCATCTATTCTCTGAAGTAGGTCTCACGAGTTAGTGGAAGAGTCTCTTGGTTAAGTGGGAGAAATGGCAGACGAGGGTAGGCTGAAGGTTGATAAGTTTAATGGGCAGAACTTCCAGTTATGGAAGATGCAAATGGAGGAATATCTCTATCAGAAGGATCTATGGCGCCCATTAGAGGGAATAGCCAAGAAAGAGGTAGTAATTTCTAAGGAAGATTGGGATATTTTGGATAGGAAGGCACTGGAGAGTATTCATTTATGCCTGGCACAATTGGTGGCATTCAATATTACTGGAGAAACGACAACTAAAGATCTGATGGAAAACCTAGCAAAGTTGTATGAAAAGCCTTCAGCTTCAAACAAGGTATTTCTCATGAAGCGTTTATTTAACATGAAAATGGTAGAAGGTGGATCAGTCACTGATCATTTGAATGAGTTTAATACAGTTACA
>MU227482.1:1836710-1860674 GCA_018584345.1 Thuja plicata
GAGTCACCCTAGGATTGAGCATTGGAATGCAGTCAAATGGATTCTCAGATATTTGAGAGGTACATCCAATAAGTGTTTACACTTTGGGGGCTCTTTTACTACTATTCATGGCTATGTTGACTCAGATCTGGCAGGAGATATAGATACCAGATGGAGTACTACAGGTTATGTATTTACTGTTGGTGGGACAACAGTGAGTTGGATTTCTTGGTTACAAAAGGTGAATGCATTATCCACTACAGAGGCAGAGTATGTTACTACTATAGAGGCAGCCAAGGAGATGATATGGCTTCAATTCTTCATGGAAGAATTGGGACACCCACAGGCAGATAATTATTTGTATTCAGATAGTCAGAGTGCCACTCATCTTGCAAAGAATTCTGCTTTGCACTAAAAAACAAAGCACATACAATTGTGATATCATTTCACCCGGTCAGTTTTGGATGATGGACAGTTAAAGTTGGAGAAGATACATACAGATGATAATCTAGCAGATATGTTTACAAAGGTAGTGACAAGGGAGAAGCTGAATTCCTCTTCAGCTTCGATTGGTCTTCTAGACTGAACAGAATAAAAGAACAACAGAGTCCAGGGTGGTTTCTTTATTCCAGTGGGAGCTATAGGTTTGGTTGATCAGTCTCCAAGTGGGAGGATATTGTTGTGGAGTTTGATCAGTCTCCAAGTGGGAGATTGTTATGTATGTGGAGCCTAATCAGACTCAGTTTCTTTTGGTGTGGTTTCCCCCCCAGACATATCTATTTGGGCCCCATGCTCGGGGTCCTAGGGCAGCGCCCCAGGCGGGGTTAATGGGCAGATCCCCTTGCGGGGTCCTGGGGTATCACCCTAGGTGGGGTCAAAGGGTAGTGCCCCTTGTGGGGGCCCTGTGGGGTAGCGCCCCAGGGTAGGGTCAAGGGGCAGCGCCCCTCAACACCAACAATGATTTAATAATATTGTAAAGGGTTGACCATTGATTTTCTATTAGTCAGAGTATTTTTTTCCCTAATTAGGTTAGGCCAAATATGCTTGTGAAAAGGGCTTAGGGTTTCAAGATTTTATTGTATGAGAGATTTTCGTAGCTTCCTGTGATGGTATTGAGTTGTAGGTTTCAGATTGTAATCGCTGGATAATAATAAAGATATTGGACTCACTATTTGTGGATGTAGCCCAGGGATTGGGTGAACCACGTTAAATCTCTGTGTCATTTGTGTTCTCTTCCGTGTTTATATTTGCATTTTTCTGCTTATTATTCTAATAGGGGTGACTTCTATTGTCACCAAAATTTACACTATTTAGAGTATATGGCTATTCACAACCACCACATATCTTGCCATATAGAGTACCACCCAGAATTGCAATAATGGAATTTCTGTGGCAACTTATGTTAACAGATAGAGAGCACTTAGCCTCACACATGAAGGGGACCTTCACACCAAGGTAGTTCATTACCTCATATTTTAGAATTGGAAAGAGAGCCTATAACCCTGTCAATGGATGGTTGAGGCATTACAGGGTGAATGTTGCCCTGTACAGATATATTGACACATAAGGATTTATAGAAAGTTCCAAGAAACTCTTGACACCTACCATTCTCATTACCAAGAGGCATCAACCCTGTGAGGAGGAATATTTAATCAGAAACATCCTTGAAGAGGATGTAATTGCAGCAAGATTATCAAAATATCATGATTTGATGGATTTGGAAAAGCAATTAAAGGGGAAAGGGATCCCATTTGGTGGATTTTTCCTAGGCATGCCCTATTTGTAGAGATTAGAAAAGATGATAGAATCACATAGCTTTCTCAGTAATCAAATTGAAGATCAGATTGATGATAAGGATAGAGGTCCCAACAAGAAATCATCATCAAAATATAGTAGTAGCTACTCCATCCATAGTCCACCACCCCAGGATTAGCCACCTCATAATGAGGAAAATATTGTTGATTTGACAAAAGCACATGAGGCTAAAGTGGATATAGAGCCCCCACAAAAGAAGAAAAGAGTGGAATCAGGGGAGCCCTCTGTAGCTAAAATATATAAGAAGAAAAAGGATATAATTGGTGCCCTATTCACAGGGACCAGTGCTTATGATCATCAACTGAGGAAGTCAATAAGAGAGGGCAAGAAAAAGAGAGAGGATACTAATTATAATGTTGAGATGACCCTCATTTTGTGTCAAGATGAAAGGGAACTACAATAAGAGGAGTTCCTTAAAGATGATGAATTTATCAAGACTAAGGATTTCAAGGACTTCCTTATATGGGCTAAGCAAGAGAAAGTTGCAGCACAATTGAAATCACAAGGAGGAGAGGCTATTACAAGTGAAGCATTACAAGCCCTCCAAGCATATGATCCAGAGTCTGAGAGTTTGAATACTGATGAAGCCATGCAACTTGTGAAGTCCAGTGGGATGCTCCTATTAGAAGGATGGAACTTGGCTTCATCTTTTATTATAGATGAGATCAGATGGCAGTCTGATGTCAAAATTTCTATAGAGACCCAGATGGGAGAGATGATAAGAGGGTGTGGCTATGATTCTAAATCTCAAGCCCTTGCAATGTGGTCTCTTGCTCCTTAGAATCAGAAGCCATCATTAATTAATGTTCAAGAGAAGATGGAAGGTGACAAGATAATATGGTCTGTACACAATACAAGAGACCTTGAAATCTCTCAGGAATTAACCCATTTTGCTGACTTAAATGAGGCAAAGGAAGAACAGATGTCTAAAAGATATCAGAAACTATTTGATGAAACAAGCCTGATTGCTAAGTGTAAGGTAAGGAATTTTGATTTTGATTTAAAGAATTTAGATGTTGTTTGTTTCATTTGTTAAGAATTGATTATGTTACTAAAATGTAAGATATGAAAATGGGGGATGTAAATTGTTCTTTGAATTACCTAGATTATATTGGATTCTTTTAACCTTGATTGAATTGAGTTGATTATATATTGCAATTGTGATTAAGGAGAAGATAAGATGTTCCTTTTCAATTCCCAAATGCACAAATGGGAGATCCAAGTTGATCAACCCAAGAGAAGGGTTAATGCACAAATGAATCAACTATATGGAAAGGAGAATGACAAAGGAAATACCTTAAATTATGTTTATTATATGTATAGAAATGATATATAACAGTAATTGAAGAGATAGGAGAAATGCACTAACCTTGAAATATTGCAGATCAAAGAATGCTATTTTTTGAGGTCTGTAGATAGTTTCTGGAAAATCTGACAGTTGATACCAAACCGAAACGCAGAGATGAACAAAACCTAGAAATTGTTTTTTGTTCCGATGTCATCTTATGAAAAAGGTTGACCTTGACCCACAAATGTCAACCCTGACCTAATAATGTCGACCCTGACCTGCACAGATCCGAAAGTGACTTTGTTCGTGGATCCTGAAAGTTTGCTGAAAAGGGTATCCAGATCTGGGTTCAAATCCATTGTTCTGTACCTGTACCTGCAAGAAAAAGGAGATTGTTTTTTTTGTGGGGGAGGGGTTTGCCTTGGTCAAACCCTAGTTTTGGAATTAACCTCAAATATATGTAATTGAAATTGCAGAAATGGACAAAGTAAATGATAAATTCACCTTGCTTGAAAAAGTCCTTGTGGCAGATTCGAATCCTTGAATCCACAAGTATGCTTCAAATGTAGAATGTAGAAAGGTAGGATGTCTTCAATCTCTTTCTTGTAGATCTCTAACACCAAGTCTTGAATGGGTTCTTGAATTTGGAAAAGGCTTGGAAGAAGGTGGATGGAGAGATCACCAAAAGGGCAACTTGTAGCTTCAATCCTTCAATGGCCTCCAATGGATCTCCTTCATGGAAATGGATACTTGAATGCTTGAATGCTTTCTTGAAAATGCTTGATCTCCGTTAGGAATGCTTGATGCTTGATTCTCAATCTTTCTTCTTAGACTTGATGATAGTTAGAAGACTTAGAGAAAATGAGAGAGAAAGCTTCCCTTTTCTATGAAATTTGGGCACAATCTTCCAAGGAGGCCTACATAGGAGAATTAAATCCCATTAAAGCCTTTACCCCTAGGAGAGGACCTATATTAAATATAATTTCATAATCAATGCTTCGGAACCCCGAGCTGCCGACCCAGAAGCGGGAAATACTTTTTGCAAAGGTTGACCTCTTGAAACTGCAAGACCCCAGGATTTGAACCCTGGGTCAAGGTTGAGGTCGACCCTGACCTTGGTCAGGGTTGAGGTTGAAATAGACCTAAAATATCAACCTTGAACATGAAGCCCAGAATCACTAGTCTGCCATCCAGAATGCAGAAATCAGGCCAAACAGGAGTGGAAAGAGGAACAGAACAGGGAGGAAGCCATGTCAAAGTCAGGAACCCATTCAAGGCACTTGTCATGACCCCAAAACACTTACTCGAAAGGATAAACATGTCTATAATGGAAGTGATTCCATTTTTCGACTATACACCAAGGATAGAGAATTAGGTCTGATGAAGATCAGTGCAATGGAAAAGATAATTGCAGACCTAACTCAGAAATTACAAGAGATGCCTGAAGCTGCCCCTGTTGTACCTAAAGAAGGAACAAATGATGAGATTCAAACTGAAGATACATGGTATGCTGCAATAGAAAAAAAGCAGGGGATTAAAGAGCATAATGATGTTGTTTTAGGAGCCTTAATGCAAAATTTTCAGCATAGGATAGATGTATTAAAAGATAAAGTGGATATAGTATATGGTGCTTATGGTAAATTGCTAGGCCTACAAGTTGAAGTTAATAATTTTGTATCAATGTTGAACCCCTACTATGCAACATGGTCAGTTAGAACTAGGTTATTTGAGAGGTTGGCATCATTGCAACCATTGAGATCAGATTTGCCAGAGATTGTAACCCAGGTTGGGGAAGAGATAGAACAGATTGGCGTGACTTTGTCCTTTTTCAAAGGCAAGGAAAATTAAATTGAGGCCATAACAAATATGTTTGGGCCTGAATACAATATATTTGTGCCATCAATCAGGTTAGAGGATAATCAAATCAAGCCACTAGGAGTATGGAGCACAAAATTTGATACTTTATTACCTAATAAAGAGGTATATGTTTCTGACACTGAAAAATTGGATATGGAAAGATATAATAAGATCTTAGATGAGGCCTTTAAGGAAGAAACAAATTTCAACAAATTCATAATAGATGTCAAGAGCATTACGGATGCTAGGTGGGAAAGGCAGAAGAAACAATTAGAGAGTATTCAGAGCTTTGATTAGCTAGTAGAGGATGATGTCACAACGTGGGATGTCCTTACAAAGCCCAAAAAGAAAAATCTTGCCACTGCTGACCTTGATATTATTGTTGAAGAGTAGGACACATGGCACCTGCTCTTTGAGCACAGGGAGGTTAGTCATCTTGAAGACTAGTGTAAATTAGCCTATAATGGTGGTCACTAGGTCTCGCTAAAAATATTAGAGGCTCTCCTGAACACATATAGACAAAGGTACCAGTAATCACAAGAAGACAAGATCAAATCAGATTTTATTCTTCATTTTTGTCCATCCACCGCTTGGTCTCTTCTTGTCTTTTTTCCTTTTCTATGTTTTTAGGGTTAGGTCTTAAACCAACCGAAGCTTGTTGCATCCTTAATTCTTAAGGATTCCAAGATGGTTTTAGACTATATATAAAGCATGTTGTAACTTTTTGAAAGATGATGGAATATAATTACAAGGCAGACTACTAAAATTTTGTCTGAGCCTCTGTATATTTTGGTCTATTGAATGTATTTTGAAGCAGTTAGAAATTAATAAAATACATTGCAATCTCTATTTTATATCTTGTGTTGTCTCTTTTATCTCTGTTCAAGCTTTTATATGTTTAATTGTAAGGCATTTAAATATATCAATTACAAGGTAATTGTGTAGTCATTTGTGAGGTCCTTTAAGGAAGGAGTAATTCTTTCAGGTGACCCCAGAAAGCTGAATATTGGTATGAAGATCTGATAACAAAGTTGTAGGAGTGAGTGGATAGTTTTTAAGGCATTCTATCTAGGTTGCATGTATTTTCGTTAATCACCTAATTGTGGATTTGCATTTGAGATTGACTCTATTGCCCATAGGATTAGGCACTGGTTTATGGTTTTGCAAGTAATTGTTCATCATCCAATATTAAAAATCAATCAATTACACTTCATTCATAAGAAATCATATATTTACAAGAAATTATATTAAGGAGTATATAATTCAGTTTACTGATAACTTCAAGAGAGAATCAATAGGTTGACCCTCCTAAGTTCAGAGAACTATAAAAGGAAGAAGGATGAGAGTCCTTATCACATTACTGTTTGCTATTGTCAAGATAATGGTTTGGCTTATTAAGCTCTGTATCAGGTTAATCATAGTCATTTGCATATTTTTCTATTTATTGATATAGTAAAAGGCATTCAACAAACTAGTAAAAGACCTAATCCACCTTAACTAATACTACAAGTCAGTAATTATTGAAAGTTAATACATGCATGAGTCTGTGGAGCTAAAAAAAGGAGGATATTATCCAATCCTCATTAATTAGGCTTTTCCTTCATATGGTAAATTGGAAATATACAAGAGAAAGAATTCATACTATTTTAAAAGGTTCTTGCAAGAAAAATCCCTAACAGAACCCTAGAAGGATTCTTCAGCATGTCAAGGCGACTAAGACAAGGAAACTCTATCTCTCCATTCCTCTTTATTATAATGGTAGAATAATTAGGAAGAATGATATCTAAAGCTAGGGAGGGCAGCCAGATTCAAAGGATCAGAATTACTAGTGGCTTAGAACCTACAACCCATCAATAGTTTGTTGATGATACAATGCTATACAAAAAAGATAGTATAGAAGAAGATAACACATTTAAGACCATCCTTGACTCCTACACTAAAGCTTCAAGTCAAGAGATCAATGCAGCAAAATCAAAATTCTTTTTTTAAATATTTATCCTAAGACAAAATTGGAAATTTGTAGGATCCTAAAATTTAAAAAAGGGGAGTTGGCATGTAAATAAATTAGCCTACCACTATTTGAAATTTTAGTCTTTCCATGTAACCCACAACTTCTATGATTTAACCACACTGTGGATAGTTTGGCTAACCTTGGGATTAGAAGTGATGTCAGTCGTAAGTGGCATGGGTCAACTAAGATTAATAAGGAGATCAACTCTATTATTAATCATGACAAAATTAATCAAAAGGAGGAAATTATTATTAGTAATGATCACAATGCATGATTTAAATTTTAACTTGTGTAGTTTCAAGGCAGAGTGCCAAGTGGTGATTAAATGATTTCATAACTATTTTATATCGCATGCTTTGTGGGTCATTAATATTGAGAAGCTACATAATTACAACTATTCAAAGCATTTTGTGTTCAGTCTGAGATACTTGGAGAGAAATACAATTGACAATAAGCTGATGAAAACTTGTGCTCATAGCAATACAAAGAAGGAAGCTGAGATGGGTGGTGATCTTAAGAGGGAGGAACCGATGCAATGTAAGTGGATCCATGAAAAAGAAGTCTGGAGAAAGTTAAAGAATGGTTAAGTCTACCTGGAACGGCTGCATGGTAATGACAAAGATATTACTAAGGCCTTTGTCATAGGGTGGAATAATGGCAAGGTGAATTTAGCAGGGAAGTCCTTCACTCTAACTCTTGAAATTTTGGTTGAGATAACGGGGCTCCTTCTTGAGGGAATGCACTTCTCCAAAGACAAGAAGGGGGGAAACATGGCGTATAAATTCTTCCTGAAGACTGATGAGGAGAGAGAAATGCTGGTGAAAGGTAATGTTGATTTTGTAAACCTGGCTAATGTCAAACACATCTAGCTAGTGTCCTCAGGGCTATAATTGAATACTTCACCCTAGATGGTAGGTACTCTAGG
The DNA here is from genome assembly GCA_018584345.1 of Thuja plicata. Taxonomy (NCBI): domain Eukaryota; kingdom Viridiplantae; phylum Streptophyta; class Pinopsida; order Cupressales; family Cupressaceae; genus Thuja; species Thuja plicata. Next base: position 1,844,586 of record MU227482.1, read on the forward strand.
GTTTACAATTATCATTTTGTGCTAGTGAATCATTTCAGACATAATAGTAGGGTTTCCTTTCCGTTCTTTCTCCTCATTTATCTTAACCAGATTATCGTAGATCATAAAGTTAGGGCTACCCCTATTCTGCATGAGGGGCTTATTATTCTTGTCACAAAGTATGACAAAGACCACATTTTAGAGCTGATTCCTAAACAAATTTCTAACACCAAAAGAAAGATCTCTGTCAATTTTTTTGGGAAGAAAGATAGCATTGGTTCAAACAAAAAGGCCCAAAAGGTGAGCCCTATTAAAATTGATACCAAGCTATCTATATTTGATGAGGTAGAAGGTATGAAGTCAGAGGACAACCTAGAAGAGGTATACTCTAAGGAAGAAGAGATGGATAAAGAGGATCTGAGTAACAAAGACATTTCTCATTCTGTTACTCCCAATAATGAACCTAAAATAGGTATGGATGAGAAGAATATCCCATCTGTTGAGGCTATGGATGATTTTGGAAAGGAAATCCCTGAGGAGGTCACGATCAAATCAATAATGTTATGGAATTCTACATTGATAATATTCAAAAGAAGAGTGGTGATGATCCTGAGAATAAGGAGATTGAAGCGGATAGCCTGGATAACATTATGAAGGAGTATGCTGAAGAATCTAAAGATTTGGAGGCTAACAATGAAAAAATTGACAATAATGTTGAGAAGGATAATATCAATGATACTCAAGGGAGTAATGAGGAAGAAACTATTGATTTAGATAAAGATAATGTAGGTTGCGATATTATCCCTACTCCTCCGGATAGCCCCAAGGGAGAAACTGAGGAAACGAGAAAGAAAATGCAAAAACAGAAAAGTATAGAGGAAGATTTGTAGGAACATGACTTTAGAGTCAAGAGAGTTACAAACATTAACATGCTACAGGCTTCAAGAAATAAAGCCATGTATGGCTATAACATTGAGAAATGGGTTCAAGAAGATATTCAAGAAACCCATAGTAGGCTCAAAGCTTTGGAGGCTAGGAATGTTATGCTGGCGGAGACCATTGTCAAAATGTAGAATGATGTAGAGGAGTATCAGAAAGGTAAAAATATTTTTGAGAAGGTAACTGGTAATACTACTAAGCTAGAAGAAATTATTTCTAATGCTATTAAAAACACTATTAAACCAATCAAAGAGAAAGTAAGCAATACTTATATTATGATGAAAAATCTTATCACCATGAACAATGCGGGAATGAAAACTACTATTGAAAATATGAATGCTCTATGCTCTCTGCTGGAAGGGAACAACCCTAACAAAGGTAATGATGAGGAAGATGAGAAACAAGATATTCAACTATCTGGTACTGGGTCCAGAACTAGATCAAGTACCAGAAAGTAAACTGCTTCACATGCCAAAGATATCACCACTCTGAAAGAGTCAATTTAGAATATTCAGAATCAGATGGTGGAGGATGAAGAGTTTGTTCAACTGTTGGACTGATTCTAGTGTTAGAAGGTTTTTTTGTGCCCATTTTCCTGGTAGCTTTTATGTTTTGTGTGTCCCAGTTTTTTGTTCATGATCTACACTATGTAATTTGGGGTTTAGCCCTTTTGGTTCTTGTTAGATGTTTTGACATAATGTTGTCATTTTATGCCTAATTTGTCTTTATATTCTTAGCTTTATTAAAGGGTTTTGGGGTCCCTTCAAAGCCTGTAGTTACTGTATTAAAAAAAAACTTGGCCTACCACTAGATAAAGGAAATAGATCCAAGGATATTTGGGATCAAATTATCTCAAAGATCAAGAAAAATATTGAATATTGGAAAGGGAAATGGTTATCCTTAGCAGAGAAAGAAACCATGTTAAAATATTTTATCTCGGCAAGACCTATATATCAAGTATCTTGCATGAACTTACTAGTAGAGAAACAAGAGGAAATTAATATGAGTCTTTGGAATTTATTTTGGCAAGGAACAAGAGACAAGAAGAGGATGTTATTAGGTGCATGGGACAAAGTATGTAGTCTGAAAGAGGAAGGTGGATTGGGATAAAAAATATCAAAGAGAAAAGTAAGGCACTAGGGGCTAAACTGATATGGAGATTGTATAGTAACTCAATTTCAAAATGGGTAAAGGTCATAAGAATTATATATCTAAAAGGAATGGCTTCTACACAATTGTTTAGAATGGCCAACCCTCCTAGTGGGTCCCAAATATGGTTTTTTATGATAGATTATAGGAAACTTATTCTAGAAAAGATAACATGGAACCTAGGTGATGGCAGAGAGGCTTTATTCTGGGATGACTCGTGGGGAGGATATGAGGCGATAGGAAGTATCTATAATTTTGAAAATTCCAAAAGGATATTAGAATCTTGATGGGGGAAACATGTCAAGGACTACATTGTTACTCCTAGTGGTGATGTGACTCTAGGATGGAATTGGAATCCACTAGATAACACGAATATCCCCAAGAATGAAAAACAAAATCTTACATAGATTCTTCACAATAAAAGCCTATCCCTTAAAAATAAGAATAATAGGTTGGTTTGGGATGGTTCCAAATCAAGGAATTATAACACTAAATATGGCTACAACATATTGATCAAGAAAAAATTAGACCAAAGATTGACCTCCCCCTTAGACTATGTTGGGATAAGAATTGTATACCTAAAGCAGGATTATTCTCATAGATATATTTACAGAAGAAAATAATTATAGAAGATATGTTCAAAAAAATGGGTTATGAGGGTCATTAAAATGCCCCCTATGTGAAAATGAGCAGGAATCAACAGATCATATCTTGCTCAATTTTAACTTCTCTAATAAATGTTGATAGTGGTTATGTGGGAAAATGGGTTGGACATCACCCCTCCCTAAAAAAATACTAGGGCTTTCCCAATGTTGGCCCAAATTACATAAAAAAAGTATCTTTAACATGTTATGGACAATCACCCCCCTCTCACATGATATGGGAATTGTGGAAGGAAATAAACATAGACATATTTAAGGATAAGAAAATGACTTGTGAACAACTTGTCAATAAAATTTAAGTAGTTATTATTGAATCAGTTAATAGTAGGATCCATAATCATTCCAAGGTAGAAGCCAACATATCATATTGGGATCAGAAAATGTAGGGTAGATAGACTGGTTTAAAACTACCCCCCTTTATTGTGTCAGTAAATCTCAACAATATAAAAAAGAGACAAGAGTGCAATTGGAAACCTCCCAAAAATGGGTGGTTCAAGATAAAATTTGATGGGACCTCTAGGGGAAACCCTGGGGTTGCTGGATTAGGATATGTATTCCATAACTAGAAGGGTCAGGAGATAGCCATAGTTGCCAAATCACTTGGCCAAGCATCTAATAATATGGAAAAACTCTCTTCTCTAATTGAGGGACTAAGAGTTTGTAGAAATTTGGAGATTGATAAGTTAGAAATTGAAGGGGACTCAACCATAATTATAAATACCTTAAGAAAAGGTAGTGTGCCAAACTAGAAATTGAACTCATTATCTATTTCCCTTGACCTTCTAACATATTTCAAAAAATGTTCTTTTAATCACACATATAAAGAGGGTAATTCTAGGGTTCATAAACTAGCTAATGAAGGAGCAGGCAAAGTTCATTTGAAGGTTAACATTAGATTTAATGAAAACATGAGAGGATTTATTATTGAAAACTAGAGGACCAATCCATCATACTCACATTTGCATCAAAGGGACAATATGGACTCTAGACATAGCCAATCCCCAAGTGTGACACCATCTCTGCCTAAGGTTAGTTCAAGAACTAACAATAGCAACAAAGGAAATGATAAGAGCTAAAAAAATGCCTACCCCCAACAGGATAATGAAGCTAGATCCACTCAAGAATATATGGAAAAATTCTCATCATCTATAGATAAAATTTATGAAATGAAAAATATATACATCTGAGATCGAGGAAGTGTTGGAATTAGAGGTGGGTGAACTATTAGAAGTGGATTCCCAACATGCCAACCCCATATAAGTTGAATGAAAAGTAGACCTAGATAAATCAGGGGTCCTAGTGGGTAATGAATTGAATGAGGGACATAAGAGCTTACCTAGCAATAATGAGCCAAGAGATTTCCAAAAAGAAATAGAGACCAGCCCAACAAATCATAGGAAAGATCCAGAAAAAGTTAACAACATTGATCTAGAAGAATTTTGCAATGAGATCCTGGGAGAAATCATAGATAATGTGGAAGAAGAAGAAATTGTAAGAGAAAGGGAACAACTTATATCCAAAATATTAGAATTGGAAGAGGAAGAAAGGAAGCAAGAAGAGATGGAAGAAGACATTGTTGAACTGGGTAGTAGAGAGGCAGAGGAAGTAGACCATAGGCTAGGAATCACTATAACTAATATCAGCCAGGACACTCCAGACTACGCTAATAATAATAAGAAAAGAGGTAGAAAGTCACTATTTGAATTGAGAGAGAAAGATGGTCAGGCCTCAGATCAAACTAAGATTACCTCACTATTTAATGTTGGGAAGGGGAAGTGCCATCCCATGGAACCATGGGGAATAATACTTGGAATGTAAGGGGCCTTAACACTCCTAACAAGTATCAGATTCTAAAATGTTGCATAACGATTACTAAACTTGAAATCTTACTTATTCAAGAAAGAAGAAGCATGAGTTCTTAGAAATAAATTGGGTATTTGGGACTTAGTTGGAGTTCTCATTGATGGGGCCTTTGGAGGTCTTGGGGTAATATGGGATCCTAGGGTTATCTCCTTTTTAGTTACTATTAGCAAAAGGAACTGAATTAGTGGGGATGTAAAGAGAATACAAAGAAACTTGCATTTTACATTAATCAATGTCTATGGTCCTACACAAAACAAAGACAAAAGATTAATAAGGAATGAGATATAACAATTTCTTGAAACCATAAAAGACCAAATATGCATAATAGGAGGTAATTTTAATGTCATCCTTGAGCCCAAAAAAATGGGGAGGTTCAACAAGATTATCTACATCGACAAATGAGTTTAAAGAATGGGTTGATAAGAATATGCTTATGGAAATTAAGAAAGAACAAGACATATTTACTTGGAATAAGAAAAGCTCGGGGTTCAGTAATATTGCAAAAAATCTTGATATATTTCTAATGAGGGGAAATTGGGCTAAATTTCCTTATAATCTTATGACGAAGATCTTACCATACGCAGGCTCTGATCATTTTCCTATCCAACTACATATCTCTAAGGATACCCAACCCAAACAATGTCCCTTTAAATTTGAGAAAATGTGGCTTAAAGATGATAATTGTTTAAAATTAATAGAGCAATGGTGGAAAAAAACTGATGTGACAGGTTCTAAACTTTTTTGTTTAATCTCCAAAATGAAAATTATTAAAAGAAAACTACTCTCTTGGAGAAAAAGTAACTTTGGTAATATCTTTGAAACAAAAGTAAGATTAGAAGAAGAAATAGAAAATCCTAACAAAATAGTCATTCAGAAAGGTATGGACGAAGGTATGTATTTAAAAGAGAAACAAATGAAATCTGAATACAAAGACATATTATCGAAGGAAGAAATCTTCTAGTGCCAAAAGTCAAGGTAAACTTGGTTTGATGCAGGAGATAGTAACACAAAATTCTTTCATAATAAACACAAAACTTCACAGAAATGTGGACAAGATTACTAAAATTAAGGACTATAACAACTCTCTGATAGAAGAGCCACAACAAATAGCAAAAATAGTAGTCCAGTACTATGAAATTTTTTAAAACAATTGGGATGGGTCTAATATGATCCATCAAAATGATATACTGAAGAACATACCAAAGATTATATCAAAGGATCAAAAAAAGGCTTTGACAGCAGAATTATCCAAAACTCAAATTGAACTAGTAGTTAAGAAAATGCATCCGAATAAGGCATCAGATCCAGATGGATTCCCGACCTTCTTTTTTTAGAAATGATGGTTTTTCCTCAAGGACAAAGTAGTGGAGGCACTTGAAGGGGTTAGAAACTCCAAAAACCTCCTTAGAGAAGTAAATAACACCTTCCTTACACTTATACCAAAGAAAGAGAAGGCTAAAAGTTTTGATGACTTTTGACCTATTTTGTTATGTAACACAATATACAAGCTAGCAGTCGCGCACTTTTGTGCCTGCAACATGAGCCAATAGGAATAGATGGTAAATACAAAATTGCATACTTATCTGCTCCATTATTTATTTAATTTTAAAAATATATAATTTCATGTGAATAAATTAAATTCTAATTAATTTTTAATTTAAGTAAATTTTTTTTTTTAAACTTATTGTAAATAGACTAAGAGATATTATTATTTTTATATTCAATTTATTTTTATTATCATATTTATTTTTATATATAATTAATAGAAATACATGATCTAATGATCTTTATTCTTGTTTCTAAAAATATGGATAAGGGTGAGAAAAATAGAGATAAAGATAAGAGAAAAAAAATATGGATAGAGGAGAAAAAAGAAAGGATAACATATCAACAAAAATATTTGCATGGAAAAAAAAGTCAATTAGAGGGGTTAATAATTTTCCAGAAAAAAAAATATTTTTCAGGTAGCAAAGCTCCCACAAATAGCCTATCGGCTAAAATATTAACTAAAACTATGGCTATTAGAATTCAAAAGGTGCTACCTGACATTATTAGTGAGGAACATACTGGGTTTGTTCCTAGCATATCTATTTATGATGGGGTAATTATAGCTCAAGAAGTGATCCATTCCATCCAGAAAAACAAGAATCCTAATATGTTATTGAAATTGGACAGTAGTAAAGCCTATGACAAAGTGGACTGGCACTTTTTGTGCAAAGTATTGGAATCTTTTGGGTTTGTAAAATAAGGAATAAACCTAATATTCGAATGCATCTTGAGTCCTAAGATCTCTATCCAAGTTAATGGAGCCCTAGAAGGATTCTTCAGCATGTCAAGGGGACTAAGACAAGGAGACTGTATCTCAACATTCCTCTTTATTATAATGGCATAAGCATTAGGCAGGATGATATCTAAAGCTAGGGAGGACGACTAGATTCAAAGGATTAGAATTACTAGTGGCTTAGAACCTACAACCCATCAACAATTTGTAGATGATACAATGCTTTACAAAAAAGATAGTACAAAAGAATCTAGCACATTTAAGACCATCCTTGAATCCTACACTAAAGCTTCAAGTCAAGAGATCAATGAAACAAAATCAAAAGTCTTGTTTTTTAATACTAATCCTAACACAGAAAAGGAAATTTGCAAGACCCTAAACTGTAAAAATGGGGAGCTTCCATGTAAATACCTTGGCCTACCACTGGATAAAGGAAATAGATCCAAGGATATTTGAGATCACATTATCTCAAAGATCAAGAAAAAGACCAAATCTTGAAAATGGAAATGGTTATCTTCAAAAAGGAAAGAAACCATTTTAAAATATGTTCTCTCGACAATACACATGTATCAACTATCTTGCATGAACTTACCAGAAGAGAAATGAGAGGAAATTAATATGAGTCTTAGGAATTTCTTTTGGAAAGGAATGAAAGACAAGAAGAGGATGACATTAGTTGTATGGGACAAAGTATGCAGTCCAAAAGAGGAATGTGGACTATGGGCTAAAAAATATCAAAGAGAAAAGTAAGGCACTAGGGGATAAACTGACATGGATAATGCATAGTAACTCAAATTTAAAATGGGTAAAGATCCTAAGAAATAAATATAGATAAAATAAATGGATTCTACACAAAATGGATTCTACACAATTGTTTAGAATGGCCAATCCTCCTAGGGAGTCCTGAATATAGAATTGTATGATGGATTGTAGGAAACTTATTTTGGAAAAACTAACATGGAACCTATGTGATGGAAGAGAGGATTTATTATAGGATATCTCATGAGGAGGTTATGAGGCGATAGGAAGTATCTATAATTTTGAAAATTTCAAAAGGATATTAGAATCTTGATGGGGAAACATGTCAAGGAATACATTATTTTCCCCAGTGGCGATGTGACTCTAGGGTGGAATTGAAAGCCACTAGATAACATGAATATCCATGAGAATAAAAAACAAAAGCTTATAGATATTCTTCACAAAAGAAGCCTATCCTTTAAAAATGAGAATGATAGGTTGGTTTGGGATGGGTCCAAATTAAGGAATTATAACACTAAAGATGGCTACAACATATTGATCAAGAAACAACTTATGCCAAAGAATGACCTCCCACTTAGACTATGCTAGGATAAGAATTGTATACCTAAAGTAGGATTATTCTCATGGATATCTTTATGAAATAAAATACTTATAGAAAATAGGTTCAAAAAAATGGGTTATGAAGGGCCAAGAAGATGCCCCTATGTGAAAATGAGCAGGTTTCTATTGAAAATCTTATGATTGAGAGGGGAGGGGGGTGAATCAATACAAACAGGTATTGAACAAATTCAACCACTGATATAAGTAACTGCACTATTAACTTCCAAACAACAAAGAATATAACTAAAGTAAACAAATAAAAATTAACAATATCAATCATCCACAATCTCAAAACAAACATTTTATCATAGAAAACCTTGTAAGAGGGAAAAAACCATGGTGGGGATGACACCCACAAGCCCAATACTATATTAAATGAGTTTGCCCTATTAGGAGCCACAAATACCCTTTCTGAGGGCTCACCCTGTTAGGAGTGACTAATACACTGTTAGGAGTACAAAAAGATTGAATATGATCTACCTCACTAGAGGATTTCAAACCTCAATAAAGAAGTTACCCTGTTAAAGGATTTACAAATAAGAACCTATTAAAGTTCACCCTATTAAGGGATTTAACCTACTACAACTATTAGGGAACAACAAGATATGTTGATCTATAGAATGACATTGATTGCCTATTGGATCCTTTATGCCCCTTTCCTTTCTAATACTAAAATGATCTTTGCTCCTTCAATTTGTGATCGCCCAATCTGAAAATATGATCGTAGCCCTAAATTAAACAATTTAGTGCTTCTTATATAGAATATCTTGTAACCAATGACATATGCACCAAACCTCATTTCAAGATCACCGATGCAATTGATCTTCAGACCTCTACCGTCCCATTCGGCTCCTGTTAACTTTTCAATTTTGGTTCTTGGTGGGTGCCTTAGGGCTTTGGATTTATCACATATTGGATACCCTTTCATGGTATGAATAACATCCTTTGTTATCTTTTTAGGCTCATCCAACCAGAGATTTCTGTCATGTACTCTTCTTAGAACAATGCAGATCCATTCATTGTGAAAAACCTTTAGGAAATTTAGGGCATTGGTTAAATCTTTAACCTACAGATTTCGGTCATCTTCCTTCAACTTCCCATATGTGCATAGTGACTGATAAGTCAAAATGATTTCAAAATCCCCTATTTCACCTAATTTTCAGTGAATGTAGGCATGCACGTCTTGTACTAACAATACCCTAGGTAGGATCAATGAAAACGCGCCTTTGTCATCCAGTTGAGATACAACCTATGGATGGATCTTATAATGCGGCTTTGTGTAGGTAGAGTTCTTCACCAAAACAATCTTTTTATCCTTCTCCATCTTGGCTTTCATGGTTTGAGATGTTGATACCATGATTTTGGGTTTAGGGCTTGCGTGAATATGTTTGAATGACTCGAGTAAAGAAAAATGTGAAATGAATAACCTCTTAATGTTCTCAGAATGTGTTTGAATCTCTATATAATGTGCGAAGAATGCTCTGTTGCTACTTTTCTCTCTTTTCTCTATTCTATTTTGTGATCGTGGTGTGACCAAATGAGTTCACATCGATCAAATATATAGAAAATGACTTAGGGAAGTGCAATAAATTATTTTCACCAACCGCTCGGTGAACAAACATTATGCTCGGTTAACACTATCAATGTTTCAGTTTGGTGAGTATTTCATATACTCGGTTACGATAGTAATTCAGTTGTCTCTTCACATTTTCATCGACTGATAGTTCTAACTTGGTACATATTAACCGACTCAACAAGATCAAATCAATCAAAAGTATAATACCACAGTGCATCTTGATTCATGCTAATTTGGCGTATGAGCAATGAATTTAAAAATTGATGTAAGATATAGCTTTACAAAACATAGTTCCTTACCTAATTAAATTGCTTAGTTGGAGACGGTGGAGCCACCTAACCCATCAGATGAGGCGTCACCGATTTTTGTGCTCGGTCCTGCATTATCATTTGATGCTCTTTTCCAAATCTGATTTATGATCCTCATGATTTATTCAATTGTATTTCCATTTCCATAAGTATTTATTCGGTATGCACAATATTTGCGTAAGTGACCAACTTTGTGATAGTGAGAACATGTCATTCCAGAGTTTGACCAATTCCTTGACTTGGTTCACCATTGTCTCATATGATTTGCTTCTATATGACCATATTTACCACATGCTGTACAACTACTCCGAGTGTTATAATCCCATGCATAAGCATTTCCTTGTCTTCTCGGTTGATTTACCTTTTCTTGTCCTTTCAGATTTTAGATTTTCTTTGTGTTCCTTCTACATGCTTGTGATGTATGACCATGCATGTTGTAGTTTTGACAGTATTTATCCATGTATGGTTTCTTCTGTGGTTTGTTTAACTTGGATCTACACTCATGTTCTTGATGTCCATACTTATTGCAGTTATAGAAAATATCATTAAATTTAGGAGGGTTTCTAGGAATACCTTTTGCTTTCCTCCTACAAACATTTGATGTGTGGCCTGGTTTTCCACAGTGATGGAAAGAGGGCTTGTTTGGCTTTGGAATTGAGTATACATTCCTTTGTTCAACTTGATTTGACAATTATCCTTGCTTGATATACCCTAATCCAATATTGTTGTTTAGTCTTCTTTGATGGTTCAAACATTCATCCATTCTCTTACTGATTTCCTTAGATCTCTTTATCACTTCATTATGTTGCTGTAAAATCTTCACTTCATTTCTCAGTTTTTCATTTTCTTCTTTCAAAACACCAATATATTCTATTGTTTTTGCAAATTCATTATTCACTCAGTTTTCTTCATGACTCATGGAAACCACTTGATTGGTGATCTCAAAGTAATGTTCAATAAGTCTCGATATCTCAGTTTCTTTCTCTTCTAATTTTTCATTCATCCATCTTCTATCATCAACAACCATGTTTCTATCTTGTTCAACTTTATTTGCATCGTTCAAGACTTCAACCATTCTAACCATTTGTGTATCTTGAGAGATATGCAGTGCTTTCACTTGTTGAGTAAGTTGTTGATTGCTCTCAAATAGCTTTGATATAATTCCTTTAGATGCATTAGATATGATACGAGATTCAGATCTAAATGTATCAAATGGTTCATGAATCTCTTCTTCATGATAATCAATCTCATGACAGTGAAGTGCCATGTCCTTTCTCTTAATCAACATCTCCCTGATTTTCTCTTTGGCTTCCTTGTATTGTTCGACATAGATCTGTAGCTGTAACTTCTGATTTTCAATAGTTTTTTCAAGTGTATACCTTTCCATTGTAAGATCTTTTCTCTTCAACAATTAAACCTTCTAAATAAGATAACTATCTCTGATACCAATTTTTTGGATAATGGAGAGGTGTGTACTGAGAGAGGAGGGTTGAATCAATACCCTTAGACACTTTTAATCAATTCTTTGTAACCTATTGTTCTTCAATAACCAACTGAGTAAATTTGCATACCAAACATATAGTATCACTGTTGAAATGTAAATGCATGTAAAGTAAACAATAAAATACATAAAATTAAGTACTCATGACACTAGTATTTTGGTATTGAAGAAAACCCCTATTAGAAGGTAAAAACTGTGGTGGGGATGAGACCCACAAAACTTCACTACTGCAGAAATAAAGTAGCATGTTAAAGCTTACAAAGAATTATCACTTCTGATGATCATACCCTATTAGGAGTAACAATAAGATCAATTAGATCTACCTCATGAGAGGATTTAGTAATACAATCTATGTGTGCACTTGATTAAGAGATTGACAATAAGACGGTTAAGTCTACTCTGTTAATAGATTTTGGGGTCTACTACAATTGTTAGAGAGTAACAGAAGTTTGATCTGAAACCTATAAAATCCTAATATTGTTGATAAATATCCATTAAGTGCATACAAAACATATCACGTCAATGTGAATGATAGTACCTTCTGCTCTGTTCTTCTCAGTAGCCTTGCCTTAGTTCTAAAAACTAATTTCTGCAATGTAGTTCCTTATCCTTAAAACCCTTGTCTGATATTTGATGTCTGTAGTATGGCATCTACTTGATCATTTCTTGATCAACATACATTAAAAAATGACATCTAAACATTTATATATCAAACAATATGACCTAATTAGGGCTTTACAATTACATTTCTACCCTAAGATCAATGGTGTACATAATTTACCTTGATCATCTAACATAGGAGACATAAATAATTAATGTTGTATATCTGTAATGAATGCTCTCCTTGATCATGCAAATCATTATCTAGGTCGGAAAAAAGTTGTTACATAGAATGATGTGCCATAACAAACTTTTAGGTGGCCTCTGTTCCACTCAATTAAAGTTGTCTCTCGGTGCTCGGTGTAGTCTTTGTATCTTGGTTTTACAGATGTTTACTTATACTATGTAGCTTGGTGTTGTCTACTGCTTGGTATAGTCTATCTATTTGGTTATCATTGCACTTGGCTAACTCTGGGCATGATTAGTGTTCTTGGTTAACTCTCCACTTCAGTGAATATACCAACTATCTTGTTTGTGACTATGTTACCGTCTGTCCATAATGTCTTCTTGATAACTAAAGACAACTTCAATGTGCAATTGGAGTAATAGTCATTAGGTCACATAAGACCTATAACTTTCCACCATAGTTGGCTCAAAATATTAGCCAACCTCCTCAAAATCAGCATAAAAAACATCCAATATGTCATCCTCAAGCATATTACCAATAATTAAAACTAATATGTCAGCCTCAGATCCACCACCTTAATCAAATTAATATGAAACTTTGATCAATGATCAAATAGGTAAACTATCTTCTCATTCAAAACTTGATATAAAATGTTACGGTTGGAATCATGGATTCCACTTACCATATACAAACTATATATGTGATCACAACACCTTAATCTTTCCTTAAATCGACTGCTACCTCATTATGTGTCTAATATTGTTCTTCCTGAACACCTGTCAACATACATAGTTGATCTTCCCTTTACCGATCATGAATGGTTCTTATCAATCACTAAAAGCATAATAACTAAATACATTGACATCAATGATAACCAATTATGCCTCGACTCATGAATGCTCTTAGTATATCCTCCAAAACTACCATAATAACAACAATCTCCCCCTTTATCATTGATGGAAAAAACTTCTAATTTTCATAGCTCTGTAAGTATAAATTGCATTGTAAAACTTATATTCGCCCTTTCTCTATACATTATCTCTACTCATTCTCTGCTCATCTTTCTCTACTCATTCTCCCCCTTATTGTTAAAAATGACAAAAAATCATATATTAAAATTATATTATGTCAAAGACATCCTTGAAGTTTGTCTTTGTAGTATCCAATGTTTTCTCTCGTGACTCTTGTAAATGCTCCATAGACATAATTTTCCCATGTATAACCAATGCTAATCCTTCCAAATCACTCAAAGTACTCACCATTGGTAGAATAACTGTGTTGTCTGTGTTTCTCACATGATGTTTCATAACATCAATAGTGGGGGCCAAATGGGCCTGCATATCCATAAGTATAATAATTATTTTATCATATTCACTTTGCAACTGCCTCACTATGTGAGTAATTAGTTTGACCTTATCACTAAATTATGATGCTGAACTATAAATGGAATCAAACTTTGCAATCAAAGTATTAAGCTTCATTTGATCATCATCTCTCTTTTTCCCATGTCTTTTGTAAAAGTTGTAAACTTAGAAACTTTTACAAGTATATGTCCCATCTCTTATAGGATTTCCTTCACCTTATTCATTTGAATTGTAAGTGAATTTGTATCTACTAAAATAATCCCTCTCAACTTATCAGCTCGTATCTTCTCATATTCTTTTATGGCCAACTTCGTTGGTACATTCTCCATGTCAATTACTTGATTAGAAATAACCTTCACCAATTTACCCAATTGATCAATTGGATTATCTTGTTTGTCAAATCCCACATTAGGTAATAAATTCCTAATGATGTTTCTTGCTCCTTTAAGTATTCTTACCTTCTTTTAATTTCCCTTCAATTTGTCCCTTTTTTCTTTCTCTTTAAGCTTATCAGACATTTTAATAGTTCCTTAGGACTCACCTGAGTAATATTAATTGTTGTTTGCATTTCTTCATCTTCAGGTTCTCCTTCATCTTCTTCCTTAGAAATAGTTGAATTCTTTGTTGTTCTCTTCTTCACTGTGTTACCTTCACCAGTTAGATCTAGCTTCCTCTTCACTAAAAGTATATCTTCATCATCCTTAAGTCCTTGACCTTTCTGTTATGTCACTTCCTTAACAATCTTCTCTTTAGGTGCTTCAACATTAGTTTGAATATCAACATTTTGTATCTATCCTGGGATATTAGAGATGATATTATCTATGACATCTTCAATCTCTTCATTTTTTGTCTCTTGTGTTATTCCTTTCTCTTCTACCAATTTGTCTTCAACTGCAGTCATTGAATTTAATAAATTTATACATAAATCCACTGTCTCATCTCTTACCGATTGTATTTCTCCAATGATAATTCTTGTAACTCTTTTTCTTGTCTTGAATTCTCCTCTCATTGCTTCAACCATAACTTTACCTCTTGTGTAGTTAATTTAGGTTGCAAAAGTGTAAGTTCCTATTCCATCATTACTCTATCAATATTCAAAGCTTCTCTCCATCTTTTATCAATTTCTTTATACAGTTCCTTTGGTATAGCCTTGAATAGTTCACTTAGTGCTTTGTAAAAAGTATGTAAACTTTCAACAACTGCATCTTCTATCTTTTTTTTCTCTTCATTGTCAAATTTATCAAAGTGAGTCCACATTTCTATCATTCTTCCATATTCCTTAATATCTTTAACAATGTTGTCAAGCATAACACAAATGTCAACTTTGCTAGTTTCCTCAGTAGGATTTCCTACTATAGTAGACTTCTTTCCACTAGCTCTCAGTTCCTTTTGTTCCTTCTCAGATTTAGTTTCAACTTCTTCTTCTTCAGCCTTTTCCTTACCTCCTTTCTTACTCTTTGACTTTTTATATCCTGATGTCATTGCTTTCTTTCTTCTGTAATTTTTCTGAAAAGTCTCAGGTGACTCCTTTTCTTGCTTAGTCAAATAGGAGTAGTAGATGTAGATTTAGTTTGTTTCAGTACCAAACTCCTAGTTACTCTTCGAGGTGTAATCTCTTCAACTTCAACTTTAGTATCCTTGGATTCTACAACATCAGATGTGCCTGCCTCCTTACTCTCCATTTTATTTCTAATTTTTATCATCATTTCTAGTGTTATGCCATTCATTTTGGCTAGATTGTCAAATTATTTCCTAATCTTTCTTTGAATTACCGGTGCTCTTAGTTGACTATGAATTTTTAATGATTACTCTTCATAGGTTCCAAACCTAGGTGTTTAAGTATCATTTGGTTTTGAAAATAGAACATCAACATGAATAGTGACTAAATCACCATCAACTTCATAACCATTAGTTGGTATCCAACATGTCCTAGGTTTTAGTGCTTGCAATGTACATGTGTATCAGTATCTACTAGAAAACAGATATCATCTTTATACTTTTCAATAATACTGGTTGGGTTTCTTTCTTTTAAGTGTATTTTCCCTTAAAAATATTTGTAGTAACCCCACATAACCTTATTTAAAATCATTTCCTAAAGTCCTAATACACAACTTAATCTACATTACTATTGGTCTATCCTCTGACCAAGTAATAGGACCTATTCTAGGAAAACAATTATGCAAGTAAAATAACATACTGTTAGAAATTAATCTTTACTTGCATTATGTAAGTAGGAGATTCCTATGGAATCCCTACACCTATTTTTTCCTCTTGTGAGGATAATTCATTTTATGTATCTTTTATTATCCCTTGGTTGTATT
>MU227482.1:1860902-1966946 GCA_018584345.1 Thuja plicata
CCTTCTTGTGTTGAATCTTGGAGCTTTCTCTCTCCTTGTTTATGGTAATATTTCTTTTATGCATTCACTCGCTTAGATTATTTCCTGGTATTGTTCATTTTTACATATTTCTTTTTCATTTCTAACACATACATACCAAGAGTGATCCATATTTTAATGACTGCTTCTTATCTTTCTTGATCTTCTCCGTATTCACAAAGAATTGACTCCTCAACATCTCACAAAGATCATATTTTGCATCTTCCTTTACCATTCTATATGCAACATGAATAGCTCCACCAGGTACATTGTTCAACTAACTAGATTGATATAATCTGTAACCTATCACCATTGAAGCAAACCTCACTTACTTATCTATTATATCCTTGATAGTCATGGATCTGTGATCTTGTTTGGATTTGGTCAAGCGAGTAACCAAATTTGCAGCAATAGTCCATAGAGTTGGTGCCTCACCGGTCACACAAAATCTAGCAACTCTTTTGATTAACTCCTTTGTAATCTTGTGTGGATTTTCCAGCCAAATGAATTGATCATGGACTCTTCTCAATACAAATATTATCCATTATGGATGAAAATCATTAGGTATCTCAGCCGCATAAGTGAAACCTTTTTTCATCAGATGCATATGTTCCTCCTTTAATCTATGGTCATTACACAGTTTAAGAAACACATTGTAGATATTGTCAATTCCAAGTTCTTCTAGCTTGTAATAGATGAAAGAACAAATGTCTTCTGTCAAAATTACACCATAGGGTATCAAAGATAGGGCACCCATTGGAACATTCTCATTTTCTTTCATTAGGTGTAACTTGAATACGGATCTTGGCTCATCAATGATGTCGACCAAAATTGGAGTATCCATAATGACAATAATTAGCAACAAAAATGATTCCTGTAAAGATCTTTGCAACACAAGTGATAACCTCAACTTCACCGATTAGAGTTCTTTGACAATCGATTGAATTTTCTGCTCAAAATCTCAATCCACAAATACAAATAACTCTTTCTATGGAAAGTAATCAATTGCTCTTTTAAACCTCGATAGAATGTAAAGTGATAAATGCATTTACTTTCTCATCCTTATAATGTTTGTGAATGTAGTCATTTGAACATAACGGTCAAAATATGCTTTCCACCTGCCATAATGGTTAAAACATAACAATTGATATACGAATGCACAAAAATACTTCATCTTCACTGACCATTATTAACTCACAAATAGACATCTCAAAATGTATATGAATCTTACTTCTCATGAATTTAGGGGATCGGTAAATGATCTGACTATAAGTGCTCCCCCTAAGAAAATAATGTGCTTAGTTCACTGATGGATTCTCCACATTTCCTAAACTTATGGAGTCCTTAGTCAAATTAGAAGAATTCAATTCTCCTTTCTTCACCCATGTCTTCCTCATATCATATTTTAATCCATCAACATTAACAATTTCCTTTCCTTTAGAATTTTCATCATAGTTCATGGTTGACCTCTAGTATACTTTCTTTCTCTACATGATCTAGAAAGATGACCAACTTTGTTACAACATAATAGACCATATCTATTGGATTCCAAGGTCTAGAATTGCCTCTAGTTGACCTTAATATGCAATTCACAACCACATGTCCATAGTTGTGATAATTAGAACAAGTAACATTTGATCAGTTACCTCGATTGTTAGGTCTTTAACAATTGTAATCATAAGAGCACTGGTTTTTGATTCTCACCCTGAAATCATTATCTCTATGTCCAAATTTGTTGCAATAATAACAAACTCCATGAAATGCATTAGATCTAGCATTGTAGTTATCAGTTCTACCATAGGAATTTCCTGATCTAGTTGTAGAACCTCTAGGTCTAACATTTGGACCAATAGGTTTAAACCAACATACATTAGCAATATGACCTTCCTTATGACAATTGAAATATATAAATTTATACCTTCTCTTTCTAGTATTATTGTTCACCTTGGGTGTTTATTTTCCTTCTACATTGATGTCCTTAGTACCAAATGATTCACCAGCTTCAAATTTTGAAAATCCTAAACCTCGTTTCTCTCCATTCATCCTATGTCTTCCAAGTTGTTCATAAATTTTAGAAGATTTCTTTCTAATTTTATCTAGCAGATCATTTGCATCCTTAAACTCTTCTTTTATTTTTTCATTCTCTTTCCTTATTCCCTCATTCTCTCTTTCAATATCATCTTTTTCTTCATTTGAGTCCTTCTTTTATGTTTTCATTCTCTTTCCTTATTCCCTCATTCTCTCTTTTCGTATCATCTTTTTCTTCATTTGAGTCATGTAAATGTTCCCGCAATTTAGAAACATCTTTCTCTAATCTGAATAGTTGCTCCAACTTATTTATTAGGGTTTCATCTTAAGCCTTTTGGGCATTTTCAACAATTTTCTTGACATCCTCAAAATCCCTTCTTCCTTCAAGTTCTTCAAGCATCTTGATAGATTGAATTTCAAGCTCTCTTTAAATATTTGCCACTTCTCTTTTGAGTCCACTATTTTTATCTATCAGATTTGCAAGTGCTTCTTCAGATAATTCAAACAAACTACCTTTAGATAGTTTTTAAATGTAGTCTTGACTTTCACTCAATTTCGAAGCAAGCTCTCTTCTCTTAGCAAGGGAATGCCTCAACTTTTCCTTCAGTTCATTGATAAATTTACTTGCATCGTCAAGTTCTTTTTCATTCTTGTATCTATCCATGTTGAATTTTAGGGATCTTTTCCTCAAGCAGTTAAGCTTAATATCAAGAGGACCAATGCTCTGATACCAATTTTCAAAAATTTTATGATTGAGAGAGGGGGGTGAATCAGTACAAACAGGTAATGAACAAATTCAGCCAACAATATAATTAATTGCACTATTAACTTCTAAACAAAAAAACATATAACTGAAGTAAACAAATAACAGTTAACAATATCAATCATCCACAATCTCAACACACATAACACAAATATTTCATTGTGGAAACCCTTGTAAGAGGGAAAAGACCATGGTGGGGATGACACCCACAAGCCTAATGTTGCATTAAATGAGTTTTCCTTGTTAGGAGCTGCAAATACCCTTTCTAAGGGTTCACCCTATTAGGAGTGACTAGTAAACTATTAGGATTATCAAAAGATTGGATATGATCTACCTCGCTAAAGGATTTCAAACCTCAATAAAGAAGTTACCATGTTAAAGGATTTACAAATAAGAACCTCTTAAAATTTAATTTGTTAAGGGATTTAACATGTTACAACTATTAGGGAACAACAAGATATGTTGATCTGCAGAATGGCACTGATTGCCTATCAGATCCTTTATGCTACTTTCCTTCTTGAAACTAAACTAATCTCTTCTCCTTCAATTCATCATCACTCAATCTAAAAATATGATTGCAACCCTAAATCAAATAATTTAGTGCTCCTTATATAGACTATCATTAGGTCACACAATACCTAGAACCTTCTACCACAATCGGCTCAAAATATTAGCCAAACTCCTCAAAATCAGAATCAATAAAATCCAATATGTCATCCTCAAATGTATTACCAATAATTAAAACTAATATGTCAGCCTAAGATCCACACCCTTAATCAAATTAATATGAAACTTTGATCGGTGATCAGATAGGTAAACTATCTTCTCATTCAAAACATAATTCATTCAAAACTTTATATAAATTGTTGCGGTTGGAATCATGGATTCCACTTACCATATACAAAATATATATGTGATTTCAATGCCTTAATATTTCCTTAATACAATTGATACCTCATTTTGTGTCTGATATTGTTCTTCCTGAACACCCGTTAACATAAATAGTTTATCTTCCCTTTATTGGTCATGAACAGTTCTTACCGATCACCACAATCATGATAAATGAATACATTGACATCAATGAAAACCAATTATGCCTTGACTGATGGCCGATCTTCATATCTCCTCCAAAACTACCATAATACCAACAGAATGAACATATCATATCTTGCTCAATTGTAACTTCTCTTATAAATGTTGGTTGAGGTTATGTAAAATAATGGGTTGGACATCAACCCTCCCCAACAACATACTAGGACTTTTCCAATGCTGGGCTAGCTTTAATAAATAGACTATCTTTTATATTCTATGGACAATCACTCCCTTTATCATGATATGAGAATTGTGGAAGGAAATAAACAAGCACATATTTAAGGATAAGAAAATGACTTGTGAACAACTTATCAATAAAATTGAAGCAGTTATTATTGAATCAGTTAATAGTAGGATCCATAATAATTCCAAGGAAGAAGCCAACGTGTCATATTAGGATGATAAAATGTGGGGTAGATGGACTAATTTAAAACTACCTCCCTTTAATGGGTTGGCAAATCTCAACAATATAAAAAAGAGACAAGAGTGCAATTGGCAACCTCCAAAAAATGGGTGGTTCAAGCTAAACTTTGAAGGGAACTCTACAAGAAACCCCAGGGTGTCTGGATTAGAATGTATATTCCATAACTGGAAGGGATAGGAGATAGCCATAGTGATGTAGAGTGGAGCAGGGTACGGTTGTGTATGAGGCCAAACCTATAATTCTTCAACCACTTACCAATTGGATCACTATTGTGATTATCTCCCTATTCCTTCCTTAGGGACCTCTTCAAACTTCTCGCAAGGACCCCTCTTAATTAGCCATTCAACTCCTTTTTTCTAGATAGATTGTATGCAAACTCTTTCCACTCACACTAAAGTAGTGTGTCTCCAAATTCATGACAAGTGACCCTTCAAGGTCTCTCCTTCTAATTACCAATTGTGCAACAATTTCTGCACCCTTATTCTTAGGGAGTGGTATAGGGTTCAAATAGTAATATTCAACAAGTTTAGGACCCTCACAAGACTCCTAGGTTGTCCTATTAACCCCAAAATCAAAATTGTCCTTATAGGCCTAATAGACTAGATATTCTAGTAGCCCTTGGGAAAAGGTTTTTTAGCGACAAATTTCTAAAGTCTCAAAGGAATTGAAAAATAAATTAGGGATTCAGATACCCTTTAATAGGTTATACTTCTAATAGAAGACTCATACCTTGACTCTACTTATGTACCCCAAATGCTTATTGTGATCAGAGACCTAATATGCCTGATTAGGTGTGTTCAACAAAGCCAGTCCTCATAAATGGATTCACAAAATTTGATCAATGACTGAAAAGGTCAACATATCCCCAATTATACTAAATCAAACAGAAAAGCAACATATATCCACTCCCCAAACTTTATTGTGCACCAAATTGTTTTAAACTATAACCGAGCACATAAGGGATGCTTGGTTAGGGCTTGGTGGTAAAAGTGAAAAAGAACTCCTCCTACCCTGTTCTCTTGGATTATTAAAGTACATTTCCCAAACTTTAATTTATCTAAGAACCATTGGAATTCCATGGTAGAAGTGCAATTTAGAGGCACATCTTCTTCAAACCCCTACTAAATGAAGGTTTACCAACCATTTTGATAAATCTGATTATATCTCCCTTGATCCTTCACAAATAGAATCAGACTTATTTCATTATAAGCCTAATTCATTCTAATATTTAACCATGAAACATAGTTTGCAAGAAAATAGTGAGTTTTTATTACTTCAATACCACCAAAACTTGCATACATTCACACACCTCAGTGTGTATCCAATATATTTTGGTATACATACCCTGAAACCAACTTCCATAACTAAATTTTAAAATTTATGAACCATTTGATGAAGTTGGTCGTTGGGTTTTACAATTTTGCAAGAAAAGTTGCAAACGTTGTTAAGCAACTTTTGCAACTTTGACAATATTTTTGCATTTTTGATGACCTCAACTCCCTATGACCCTCTAGGACATCAAATGGGTATATTTTGACCCTAAACAACCTAAAACACCCTACAACAAGAAAATTCAACATTTTTAGACCTTCTGACTGAGTTTGACCACACGGTTTATAAGTGCACCTTGTGCTAACCAACCTTACAAGTAGGTCTTTTATTACAAAGAAAAGGTCCAAAGGACCCAAAAAAACCTATAGACTAAATTGAAACCTTAGGTACCCTCAAGGAATTCCAAGATACCATATGGAAGAGGTGATCCTACAACATACTCCCCTGGTTGAAAAACTCAAGTTCCACTTGAGAGTAACTTATCCAATGTTGTGTCATGTTTCTCAATGGCCTTCTGATCCATCCAAGTAGCATCCACTTTTGGGATCCCTTTCCACTTGATCAAATACTACTTATATGTGTGTCTTCTGGTCTATTTCACTACCTTGGTGTCAAGGATTTTATCCAATTGCATGGGCTCACTAGGGGGTAAGTCTTTGAGCCATTCAACCTATTCTTCCACTTGCAAAGAGTCCTCAGTACGTACATCACCTTTATAAGGAGTGAGATCAGAGGTGTTAAAAATAGGAGAAATGACAATGTTAGGGGGTAGTGTGATTTCATATGCATTTTCACAAAACTTGTGAATAATGATGCGTGGGCCTATTTTTCACATTTGTAACTTTGTATGTCTTCCTTTTGGGAGTCTTCCCTTTCTTAGGTATGCCCATACTTCATCTCCAATCTGAAAATGAACTGCCCTTCTTTTCTGATCTGTCTGCTTCTTGTACTTATCAGTATTCTGTTGCAGAGATATTTTAACCTATTCATGGACCTATTTAATCAATTATGCCAATTTATATCCTTCTACACTTAACTTGGCATCATTTGGCATGTCTCTAAGCTCCATGACTCCTCTAGGATGCATCACATACATGACTTGGAAAGGAGTTTTTCTAGTGGATCTGTTTATGAAAGTCATTAAATGCGTATTTTTCATGTGGTAACACAACATCACATGACTATCCATACTATTTTGTGAGAAATATTAATATATTTCCAAGTGATCTATTTACTTCTTCAGTATGACCATCTATTTGAGGATGGTAGGTTGAACTAAATGACATATTGGTACCCAACTTTTTTCCAGTAAATTCTCCAAAAAATTCCTTGGAATTTGACATCCCCATCTGAAACAATGTTAAGTGGAAAGCCATGGATCCTAACCACTTATTTTAAAAGAGTTTTACAATGTGAGAGGCATGATTTACCTCTTGCAGGGTATAAAGTGGGCCATTTTTCTAAATCTGTCCACTACTACAACACATTATCATACCCTTTCTTTGTTCTTGGGAGACCCATTACAAAGTCCATGGTTATGATTTCCCGGCCCTGTTGGGATAGGAAGGGGTTGGTAAAGTCCTTGATTGATAGACTCACCTTTAGCTATTTGGCATATAACACAAGTTTCCACAAATTTTCTAACATTATTTTGCATCCTAGGCCATAAATAGTGTCACCTAGTCAATTCAAGTGTTTTATCCTACCCAAAGTGTCCACTCATGTTTCCACAATGTTTTTACTTTATTATATTATTCTCATTGAGAATTTTGGAATGCATAGTTGTCCACCCTTAAATAGAAAACCATCTTGTATTAGATATTCTAAAAAATCAGCATGATAAGCATCTACTAGTTTAGTGCAAACCTGATATGCTTCACCAAAGTCTTCATCTCCTTCATACAAATCCTTTAAGGCATCAATGCCAATGCTTTGTAGATGAACTTCTTGTACCAATGCTATCCTCCTATTGAGAGCATCTGCAACTTTATTTGATTTTTCATTCTTATGTTTGATTGTAAAATTATATGCTTGGAGTTTCTCTACCCACTTCATATGCCTGCAACTCAATTTCTCTTGCCCATTTAAATATCTTTGTGCATGGTTAACTATGTATAAAAAAATTCCTCTGGTAGGAGATAATGTCAGCACTTTTTAAAGGCTTGTACCATGCCTTATAACTCTAAATCATAAGTAGAGTATTCATTTTTGTCTTCATTTAACTTTTTTAAAAGAAAGCTACAAGTCTACCTTCCTGACAAAGCACTGCCCCTATTTCCAAGTTACTTGCATCAGTTTCAATAGCAAATAATTTATTGAAATCAGGGAGAACCAAAATTGGAAATTTTGCCACTCTAGACTTAAGGTATTCAAAATCCTTATTTGATTATTATTTCCAAAGGAATATTACCTTATTACCTCCCTTAATGGTGTCAATTATGGGCATGCATATGTGACTAAATTTTTTGATGAAATTTCTATAAAATGTAGCTAAGCCATGGAAACTTTTCACATCACTTGGTGTTTTAGGAGGTGGTCAGTTAATGATCACTTATACCTTTGAAGTATCCATTTCAAGAGTACCCTTTGAGATTAAAAATCCAATAATATGAGCTCTTCCTGCATATAAATACACTTTTCCATATTGATCATTATTTTATGTTCATGGACCCTTCTCAAGAATTGGTTTAAATGATCCAAGTGTTCTTCCTTGCTTCTTCTATACACTAATATACCATCAATATAGAAAAAAATAAACTTGCAATCAAAGTCATGAAACACTTCATTCATGATCCTCATAAAAGTACTTGGGGTATTACTTAGGCCAAATGACATGTCAATTCATTCATAGAGTCCTTTCATTGTCTTGAATGATTTTTTCCACTCATCTCCAAGCCTAATTCTTATATGATGATATCCTGATTTGAGGTCTATCTTTAAGAAATAAGAACCCCCGAACTGGTCCAACAAATATTCTATCCTAGGTATAGGAAATATGTAGGTTATTTTTATTTTATGCAGTTCCCTAGAGTTTACACAGAGCCTCCCATTACCATCCTTTTTAGGGGCCAAAACTGAGGGTACAACACATGGACTTATACTCTTTGGTATTAGGCCTTTCTCTAACAAATATGCAAATTGTCTAGAAATCTCTGCATTTTGAGCTAGTGTCATTTTATATGCAACTTTGTTGGGTAAGGTTGATCCTGGTATCATGTCAATTTGATGACTTATGCTCCTAATGGGTGGGAGGGTATTGCGAAAATCTTCTGCAACTACCCCATAAGTGTCTAGTAATTTCTGCACTTCCTTAGGAATCTTCTTCACTTCTGCTACAACTATTTTGTCTTTTGGTTTTAGGATCAGGGAATATCCTACATCTACCTCTTTTATTGTTTTATTAATTTCCTTTTCTCCTACTAAAGTAGCTTTTGCATCATTTGGTTTATCAACCTTGTTATCAGGAAGGGGCTTCATTTTGTATTTCACACCACCTTTGAGGATTGTATAAGTGTTTCTCTTCCCATCTTGTTGGTATTCTAGGTCTTATTTCCAAGGGTGACCTAATAGTAAATGACATGCATCTATCTCCATTATATCACACAAGACTTTATCCTTATAATGCCCAATCGAAAAATCTACCCAATATTGTTCATCTACTATAGTTTGTTGGTTCTTATTTAACCGTGACACTTTGTAAGGATAAGGGTGAGGGATTCTTGTTAACTTTAGAATTTATTTCATTTCAAGAGATAATAGATTCTTTGCTGAACCAGAATTAATTAAAATTTTATATACCTTTCCATGAATTTTGCATGAGGTTCTGAATAATGCCTTCCTCTAAGAATGTTCTTGTGTAACATGGACCTTCAACAAAGTCCTGTTCATCATCAGACACACCCCTTCTTCTGGATCCAACTCCTTGAATGGAGAGTTAACACTTTGTACGTCATCTTGAACCAATTGGGTTCTTCTTTCACCTTGGTTGTTTGACCCCAATCTATTTGGGCATCTATGAGAAGGGTGACCAACTTGATTGCAGTTGTAACACCTTAGGAGAAAGAGTTTCTACTTCCAAATCTTCCTCTCCCTCCTAAGATTATTCCTCTAAAATTAAATCTAAAATTTGAATCTCCTTGTTTCTCTCCTTGGCTTTGATCTCCTTGGGGTCTTGGTGACTGACCTCTACCATTGGATCCTCCTCTGCCTCTGAAGTTCCTGCCCTATCTTCCTTTATTATTTTGATCCCGCTTCCTCTTTAATTTTCCTTACACCCTTAGTGCTAATTAATAGCACTTGTGTACTATATTAGGGGCTAGAAGGCTTAATTCATCTTGAATACTATACTTGAGCCCATTAAATTATGTAGCAAAATTTTCTTTTTCTTGTTCATGTTGTCCTGATCTAAGACCAAGTTTATGAAACTCTTTTGTGTAAGCACTAACATCCATCTCCTTTTGTTTGAGACTTTGTCTCGTCCTGTACAATTGGACTTCATAGTCATCAGGAACATACTCCTTAATCTTAGCCACCATTCTAGGCCATGAGGAAATTTGATTCCTCTCTTCTTTTATCCTTTCATCTTGTACATAGTTCTACCATGTCAAGGCAAAAGCCTTCATCTTAGATTTGGCTACCTTCACCCTCTGGTTCTCAGGCACCTCTTCACACTCAAAGTGGCTTCTCATTTCTTCAATCCAATCCATAAATTCATTTGGATTCATTCTCCCACTAAAGGTAGTGATGTCTCATCTTCCATCTAAGGCCTTTCTTCCCATTATTTTAAGGGAATCAATGAAGTATCTCTATTCTGTAGGAACCTATACCTACCTAGGGGATTCTTCCTCATCCCCACTTCCTCTTCTCTATCAAATAACTCCCTATATTTACCCTTCAACCTTCATACTTACTCTGCTAGTTTCTTATTTTGTTCCTCTATTTCTTGTAATCTTCTTATGACCTCAACAGTCATCCCCTTGGGAAGCATGCCCTGAGCCTCTTGATCAAACCCTTATGACATATACTATCTCTCTCCAAAGACCTATACCTGCTCTGATACCACTATGATGTAGAGTAGAACACGGTAAGGTTTTTTATAAGCCCAAACCTTTAATTCTTCAACCACTTACCAATTGGATCACTATTGTGACTATCTCCTTGTTCCTTTCTTAGGGACATCTTCAAACTTCTCACAAGGACCCCCCTTAATTCACCATTCAATTCCTTTGTGCAGGACATATTGTTAACAAAATCTTTCCACTCGCACTAAACTAGTGTGACTCCAAATTCATGATAAGTGACCCTTCAAGGTCTCTCCTTCCAATCATCACTTGTGCAG
This sequence comes from Thuja plicata, assembly GCA_018584345.1. Classification (NCBI taxonomy): domain Eukaryota; kingdom Viridiplantae; phylum Streptophyta; class Pinopsida; order Cupressales; family Cupressaceae; genus Thuja; species Thuja plicata. Next base: position 1,871,898 of record MU227482.1, read on the forward strand.
CAACGTATTCACCCTTCTTCTTAGGGAGTGATCTAAGGTTCAAATAGTCATATTCAATAAGGTTACAACCCTCAAAATACTCTTAGGTTGTCCTATTAACCCCAAAAGAAAAATTGTTCTTATAGGCCTAATAGACCAATCATTTTAGTAGCCCTTGGGACATGGGTTTTCATTGATAACTTTATAAAATCTCAAAAGGAATTGAAAAAAAAAGGATTTAGATACCCTTTAAAGGGTTATACTTCCCATAGAATACTCAGACCTTGACTCTTCTTTTGTACCCCCAAATGCTTACTATGATCAGAGACCTAATAAGCCTGATTAGGTCTGTTCAAAAAAGCCAGTACTCATAAATCAATTCAAAAAACTTGATCAATGATTGAGATAGCTCTTCCTATCCCCAATGATACTAAATAAAACATGAAATAAGATCTAGCCACTCCCCAAACTTTATTGTGCACCAAATTGTTTTAAACTGTAACCAAGCACATAAGGGATGCTCAGTTAGGGATTGGTGGTAAAAATGAAAAAAAAATCCTACTGCCCTATTCTCCTGGAGTCTTAAGGTAAATTTACCTTACTTGACTTTCACCAATAACCATTCTAATCTTATGGTAGAAATGCAAGTTAGAGGAACATCTTCTTCAAACCCTTACTAAATGAGGGTTTACCAACTAGTTTGACAAATCTTCTTATATCTCCCTTGATCCTTCACCAAATGGAATTAGAATTATTGTATTAGAATCCTAATTCATTCTATTTTGAAAACATAAAATATTTAGCCCTCAATCAATCACACACCTATGATTATAGTATGGAAAATAACACAATTTGCTGGAAAATAATGAGTTTTTATTACTTCAATACCACCAAAACTTGCATACACTCACACACCTTAGTGTGTATCCAACATATTTAGGTATACATACCCTGAAACCAATGTCCATAACAAACTTAAAAAAATTATGAAGTGTTTGAGGAAGTTGGTCATTGGGTTTTACAGTTTTGCAAGAAAAGTTGCAAAAGTTGTCAAACAACTTTTACAACATTTTTGCCTTTTTTATTACCTCATTTCCTTATGACCCTATTGGAAATAAAATGGGTACATTTGGACCCCAAAAGACCTAAGATACCCTAAAACAACAAAATTCAACATTTTTAGACCCTTTGACTAAGTTTGACCACAAGGTTTATAAGTGCACCTTGTGTCAACCAACCTTACAGGTAGGTCTTTTATTACAAAGAAAAGGTCCAAAGAACCGAACACAACCTATAGAATAAATTGAAACCTTAGGTACCCTCAATGAATTCTAAGAGTGTACCCTATGGAAAAGGTGCTCATACACCACATAGCTGCCAAACCACTTGGCCAAGCATCGAATAATATGGTAGAACTCTCTACTTTGATTGAGGGACTAAGAATTTGTAGAAATTTTGAGATTAATAAATTTGAAATTAAAGGGGAATCAACCATAATTATAAATTCCTTAAGAAAATGCAATATGTCAAACTGGAATTTGAACTCCTTATTCTCCATTGCCCTTAATCTTATAACATCTTTAAGAAAATGCACTTTTAATCACATATACATAGAGGGTAATTCTAGGGTTGATAAACTAGCTAATGAAGGAGCAGGTGTAGTTCATTTGGAGCTTAACATTAGATTTAATGAAAACATGGGAGGATTTATTATTGAAAACTAGAGGACTGATCATCATCCTCACATTTACATCAAAGGGACAGTATGGAATCTAGCCATAGCCAATCCCCAAGTATGGCACCATCTCTGCCTAAGGTTAGTTCAAGATCTAACAATAGAAATAAAGGAAATAATAAGATCAAAATAAATGCCTCCCCCCAAAAGATAATGAAGCTAGATCCACTGAAGAAGATCTAGAAAAAGCCTTATTATCTGTAGAAAAAATCTATGAAAGGAAAATATATACATCAAAGGTTGAGGAAGCATTAGAATTAGAGGAGGGTATACAGTTAGAAGTGGATGCATAGTATACCAGCTCCATAGAGGTTGAAAGAATATTATTACTAGAGAAATCAAGGGTCCTAGTGGGTAATGAATTGAATGAGGGGAATAAGAGCTCACCTATCACTAATGAGCCAGTAGAAATCCAAAAAGAAATATAGACCAGCCCAAAAAATCATATGAAAGATCTAGAAAAATTTAACATCGATTTAGAAGAATTTTGCAATGAGATCCTAGGAGAAATCATAGATAGGGTGGAAAAAGAAGAAATTGTAAGAGAAAGGGAACACTTTATATCCAAAATATTAGAATTGGAAGAGGAAGAAGGGCACATGAAGAGATGGAAGAAGACATTGTTGAAATGGGTAGTTGAGAGGCAAAGGAAGATGAACATAGGTTGGGAATCATTATAAAATATATCAGCAAGGACACTCCAGACTGTGCTAAGAATAATAAGAAAAGAGGAAGAAAATCAATATTTGAATTGAGAGAGAAAGATGGTTTCTCCTCACATCAAACTAAGATTACCTCACTATTTAATGTTGGTAAGGGGAAGAGCCTTCCCACAAAACCATGAGGATTAATACTTGGAATGTTAGGTGCCTTAACGCTACTAACAAGAAGTAGATTCTAAAATGCTGCATAACAATTACTAAACCTGAAATCTTACTTATTCAAGAAACTAAACTCAATAAAGAAGAAGCAGAAGTTCTTAGAAAAGAAATTGGGTATTTGGGACTTAGTTGGGGTTCCCGCTGATGGGGCCTCTAGAGGTATTGGGGTAATATGGGATCCTAGGGCTGTCTCATTTTCAGTTACTAGAAGTAAAAGGAACTGGACCAGTGGGGATGTAAAGAGAATAAAAAACAACTTGCATTTTACATTAATCAATGTCTATGGTCCTACTATAAAAAAGACAAGAGATTAGCACAGAAGGAGATAGAACAGTTTCATGAAACCATACAAGACCAAATATGCATAATAGGAGGTGATTTTAATGCCACCCTTGAGCCCAAATAAAAATGGGGAGGTTCAAAAATATTATCTAAAACAACAAATGACTTTAAGGAATGGGTTAATAAGAATATGCTTATGGAAATTAAGACAAAATAAGATAGATTTACTTGGAATAACAGAAGGCTAGGGTTAAGTAATATTGCATAAAAGCTTGATAGATTTCTAATAAGGGTCAATTGGGATAAATTTCCTTATAATCTTATGACAGAGATCTTACCATACTCGAGCTCTAATCATTTTCCTATCCAACTACATATCTTTGAGGATACCCAACCCAAACGATGTCCCTTTAAATTTGAGCAAATGTGGCTTAAAGATGATAATATTTTATAATGAATAGAGTAATGGTAGAACAAAACTGATGTGACAAGCTCTAAACATTTTTGTTTAATCTCTAAAATGAAAACTATTAAAAGTGAACTACTTTCTTGGAACAAAGTAACTTTGATAATATCTTTGAAACAAAAGTGAGATTAGAATAAGACATAGAAAATATTAATAGAATATTCATTGAGAAAGGTATGGACGAAGGTCTATATTTAAAAGAGAAACAATTGAAATCTGAATACAAAGACATATTATCAAAGGAATAAATCATCTGGCATCAAAATTCAAGGGAAACATGGCTTGATGTAGGAGATAGAAAAACAAATGTCTTTGGTAACAACACTAAAATTCATAGAAATGTGGACAATATTACAGAACTTAAGGATTAGAAAACCTCTCTGATAGAAGAGCCACAACAAATATAAAAGACAAAAATATAGAACTATGAAAACATTTTAAATAATTGGGAAAGGTCTAATTTGATCCATCAGAAGGCTATACTTAAGAACATACCAAAGATTATATCAGAGGATCAAACTAAGGCTTTGACAACAAAATTCTCCAAAACTAAAATTAAACTAGCAATTAAGCAAATGCATCAAGATAAGGCACCAGGTCCAGATGGATACCCGACATTCTTTTTTTTTTTTTTTTTTTTTTCAGAAATGATGGCATTTCATTAGGGATGGAGTAGTGGAGGAACTTGAAGGGGTTAAAAACTCTGGAAATATCCTTAGAGAATTAAATAACACCTTCCTTGCACTTATATCAAAGAAAGATAAGGTTGAAATTTTTGATGACTTTCGACCTATTTTGTTATGTAATACAATATATAAAAGATTATCAAAACTATGGCTATTAGAATTCAAAAGGTGCTACCTTAAATTATTAGTGAGGAACAAACTGGGTTTATTCCTGGAAGAACTATTTATGATGGGGTAATTATATCTCAAGAAGTGAATCATTTCATCCAACAAAACAAGAATCCTAGTATTCTATTTAAACTGGACACTAGTAAAGCCTATGACAATGTGCACAAAGGTTTTTTGTGCAAAGTATTAGAATCTTTTGGGTTTGAAAAACAATGGATAAACCTAATGATGCAGAGCCCTTGGTAATACAATAGGGTTTCAAAACCAATGCAATATAATGATATACAAACCCCTCCAAAGGCTCTAACACCCTAACATCACTCCTATCATCTTCTTTGTTTCTATGACCATGGATAGGTCTCTCTCTCCAAATGGATTGTATCTTGAAATTAAACACTCATACTACCAGTGGTGAACCCACTCCTCTTAGACATCAATAAGGCCAAATGAGGCTTTTAGAGTCAAGAGAACCTCTAAGATTCAAGATCTACACTCCCTCCTTAGTAATCCAAGAACAAAAAGCTAGTAGCGCTAACCAAAGAGTTTTTTGAGAATAAATCCTAAAATTTACAAAGTTTATCAAGATAAAACCACAGATCCAAATACCCTTTATGGAGATACTCCAAACCCCAAACTCTCAGATCCTGACCCCAAGTTCATTCACCCAAATTCTACAAAGCACCTATTAGGCCTAATAGCCATATTATGTCACTTTTACAAACAAAGTACTCCACAAAGGGATATTATGACTACCATACCATTTGGGAAACCAAGGAGTACATACAAATAGATTAAATATGAAGCCTCATACCTTGAATCCACCATTTTTTTAAGTTATGCTCACTGTTATACTTGACTAGATAGTCACATGACAATTCCTATCCCAAAATTTCAATTGCACTGCACACCAACAATAATCCCCCATTCTAAGACCATAAAAATATTACAGTAAACTCTCATATCTTGAAAACACCATAGTCTTATATTTTTCCACGGTGGATTTGCAAGATATGAGTGAATCTCTGCAAAACCCTAGGTATGATAGGGTTTCTTGACTGTTCTTACAATATAGTATGTAACTCTCGTTTCCCTTCACTAATTCATCCCAAATAAAATGAAAAAGAAATATAATACATATATTTAAATTTTCCAATAGGTATTTCTTCAAAATGAACCTGTACAAAACCGTACCAATGCAAAATACAGAGAAAATGCAAGAAAATCATTGTTATTCTTTACGACTCAAATGTCAAAACTTTACATCTTCATTAACCACCCCTGGAATTTTATTTTATTTTTCTTTTAACATTTTTCCCAATAGTTCATAACTAGATTTGAAAGGTTATGACTGTTGGCCTTCTAACTTCCACAATTTTGCAACATTGTCGAAAAGTTGCATTATGCAACATTGACAACTTTTGCCTGTTTTACAATTCTTACAAAATATACAAAACCCAATTACATGGGTTTGACCCATCGAATAAAAGTAAATTAAAAACACCTAAGGACTACTAGGAAACATCGTAGGACCTTCACAAACCTCTAAAACCCATATGTCTGTTAGAATAACTGAAGGGGGGGGGGGGGGGGGAATTAGTGGCCNGGGGGGGGGGGGTGAATTAGTGGCCTCAAAAATAATTCTAATAATCCAACCAAAACTTATATCACAAATAGAATATCCTCTAGTTATCTTTCAGTCCTTCAATATGTATGCCTTTAAGTAATTTTATCAAATATAAACTGCTGGGTGAATATATTGTTTATCTTTTTCTAGCCTTTACTGAATAGCAGTATTAAACTTAGTGTTTACCGACCAATCTTGTTTTAGTAATGTGTAAAGAAAAATATCAAAGAAATGAACCATATACACATTTGACACATGGATTTTTAACATAGAAACCCTGTTAAGGGAAAAAATACTTGGGAGCGGTAACCCAAAATTTTCACTCTTCTAAAGTGAGCTCGGTGAAGAGCCAACCCTGTTAAAGGTTACAAACAAACTGTTAAGTGCGACCTTGTTAGAGGATTCAAAACTAAAAGTTTGTATTTTGACCTAGCATACACTATGTTTTCAACAAGAAAACCTTTTTATACTCTTGAGTATCTCAATACAATAAGGATGGTTAAATCGCACTCGGTTAAGAGATTTTCTGAATCAATGGTTAAACTGAAACAGTAAATGATATGTTCAATAATACAAATTTAACTTGTAGATTTTCAAATCTATTATTAGTCCATAATACCTCTCTGATCAATTTTCTCTTCAATTATTTTTCTCCCCTTATTTCTTCTTTCTGTTTGGTGAATGCTCTTGCTTTTGTTGCTCAGTGTCTGCAAAATTTCTTTGGCTCTGTTCCTCATCCTGTATGATCAGATCTGCATGAAGACTTCTATATTCACCAAAATTATATTCAGCATTCCTCTTTTCATAATGAATTACTTGTCTCTTTATATAGACATGATTCCACCATTCAATCTCCTTGTCTTTCTTATTATTGATGTAGATTTCTTCTTGATCCGCAAATCCCGACATGCATTGATTTAATCTTTTAAGCTTTTCTTTAGTTTTATTCAGTAGATTTCTCCTTGACAACTGTGAGTAAAACTATCTTTAAATCTTCTTCTTATCCTTAGTTAAACTGGTCGATGAAAATAAAGAAATCAATCAGTTAACTCTAAATATAGCTTTTCCAGCTAAGTAGTTTTGTCATTTTCTAACTCCATTTGATTTTGGTCATCAACTCTTAGTTTGCTCGGTAACACTTTCTCAGGTACTACTAATCTCGCGTACCACTGTGTCTCTCAGGTAACACTATTCGTCAGTGTTGATTGTCTATTGGGCAACACTATGAACTGCTTGGGGTTCACTCTTCTTGGGTAACCTTGTCACTCGGTGTATACCTTTACCGACAATAAAAACTATCTCTTTAGATCTTCAAGTGTTGTGACAATATGTGTATGAGAAATCATAACATATTAAGTTGACATCAATGACAATACAATACATTAACTGATTTAATGTCTTGCATTTACTTTCTATAGCTCGGTGATCATCAACTTATCATCTTCAAATATTCAATCAATTATAGTTCATCAATCTCTCCCTTTGGCATTTATGGCAACATACTATCATCACAATATGAAATATGTAATTTAAAACATGCCATAACATACCAAACTTATTGTTCAATAACCAATTCAAATATATGACTCTCGGTAAGCTCTTCTAGCTTATATTTGATTCTTGTAGAGTGTTTTATTTATTCCCTTTAATGGATAGGTGTAGTGTAGCAATTTTATCTTCTACTTTTGTCTCTCCCTTTGTTGTAGAATCTCTTCTCCCTTTTCTGGATAGATATGCAATGTTAACTTTTCTTCAATTCTCTCCCTTGGATGGATGGTTGTTTCTTTGAATCTTTCTCTTCATCATCACTGGATATTTCTCTCCCTTTGTAGAAACTTTGTTCTCTGATCTTTTCTCTCCCTTTTACTGATGTTATTTTCCCTGATAGATATTTCATATGGATATATTCGTCTCCCTTTGACACAAATGCCAAATAAAAATATATCATTGAATTTCCTTTTCATCAGCAATACAACTCTATAGTAGCCAATAATATTTCTGGTGTGTGGTTAAGATAAGTACCTTCTTGTACTGATGTGTCATTGTAGTCCATATTTTTTCTTGCATCAACGTGATTAATCTTTTGATAATGTGTAGGCTGATATAGCCTTCTAGTCAGCTTAGTGACTAGTAGACAAGGGTCGAACCCCTAGTCTCTTCCTCAGGTACTCAAATGTATCTTTTGGCAATGGCTTTGTGAATATGTCTGCTAATTGTTCTTTGGATTGTACATATTCTAGTATCACTTCTTTCTCTTGTACTTTTTCTCTCAATTAAATGATACTTAATAGCTATGTGCTTTGTCTTAGCATGCATCACATGATTCTTTGAGATGTTGATAGCACTTGTGTTATCACAATAGATAATTACTGGTTCAAGAATTTCCATATTCATACCTTTTAGCAATTACTTGATCCATACAATGTTAAAGCAATTTGTAGCAGCAACCACATATTATGCTTCTACAGTTGATTGAGATATGCATCTTTGTTTTTTACTTATCCATGTGACAAGTCTCTCACCCATAAAGAATGCTCCCCCTGTTGTAATCTTTCTATCATCTATGTTTCCAGCCCAATCAACATTGGTATAATCTTGTAGCTCAAATTTTCCTTCTTTATTATACCACAAACCATAGTCTTCTCTAACCTTTAGATATCTTAGATTTCTTTTAACAACAGTCATTTGTGATTCCTTGGGATTAGCAGATAATCTTGCAACTATACCAACTACATGTACTATATCTGGTCTAGTATTTACAACTTACATTAGTTTTCTAATCATAGATCTGTATAAGGTCTAATTTACCTTGGTAGTCATGTCTTCCTTTGTTGATTTGCATCCGGTTTCCATAGGTGTTCCAACTGGTTTGGAGTCCTCCATTTTTAATATCTTTAGAACTTCTTTGATGTATTTGGATTGTGTGATGTAGATGTATTCATCCTGTTGTATAATCTATAGACCAAGAAAAAATTTGATCTCTCCAAAAATTAACATCTAAAATTCTTTGTTCATTTCATCAGCAAATGACTTGCATAACATATCATTACCTACAAATATGATATCATCAACAAATATATCAGCAATCAAAATCTTATCATCAATATCTACTTTCAAATACAGATTACTGTTATCACTTTTTCTTACAAATCCAATACTAATGAGATAAGAGTGAAGTCTTTCATACCATGCTCTTGGTGCTTGTTTCAATCCATACAAGGCTTTGTGTAGTCTAAAAACCATGTTCCTGTTGTTAGGATCAATAAACCCTTCAGGTTGTTCAATGTATACCTCCTCTTCTAGTATTCCATTCAGAAATACAGATTTAACATCCATTTGGTATAATTTGAATCCTTTGAAAGCAAAATAAGCAAGTAGAATTCTTACTCCTTCTAGTCTAGCAACGGGTGCAAAGTTTTCTCCATATTCCATACCTTCTTCTTGTGCATACCCTTTGCATACTAGTCTTTCTTTTTTCCTTATGACTTCTCCATTCTCATTCAGTTTGTTTCTGAATATCCATTTGGTACCAACGACATTTTTGTCACTCAATCTACGTAATAATGTCCATGTTTTATTTTTCTCAATCTGAACAATCTATTCATTCATTGCACTAACACATTCTTGATTCTCAAGTGCAGTATTAACAATTTTAGGCTCAAAATGACAAATCAAACATCTAGTGTTCAGTGGCTTACTTCTTGTTCTCATTCTAGCTCTTTTGTATCCAATGATTTGGTCCTATGGATGGTGTCTTCTAACATATTTAGAAAGTACAAGTTCAGATCTTTGTTCATCATTTTGATCATCATCTTGACCTTCATTTTGATCTTCATCATCGCTCAGTTCAGCATTGTGATCATTTTCCTGATTCTCGGTGTGTGCAGCCTGTTTCTCAGTTGCATTGTTGTGTCGCTCAGTAGCATTATGATGTTTCTCAGGAGTGTTAGGTTCTTCAGTTTAGAAAAATTTGTAGTAATCTTTTGGTTCCTTTTTGCTTTCCTCATCATTTTTCTCAGCAAATTCACCCAATTTAACATTTGCACTTTCAATGATTTTGTTAGAAAATTTGTTAAGACATTTATAAGCTTTGCTTTTGGTAGAATATCCTATAAATATTCCTTCATCACTTTTAGAGTCATGTTTCCCATTTCTATCATCTTTCAATATATAACATTGACTTCCAAAAATTCTAAAGTAAATCACATAAGGTGTCTTATTGGTGTCTTTCTTCAATTGAACTCAGTTTAGTGTATACAACAATACTCACAACTTCTGTCTAGAATTTTTGTTTGATACCTTTTTAAATCATCATTGTTCTAGCACAATAAAAAATTGATATATTCCCCCTTTCAGCAATCCCATTTTGCTATGGTGTTCTCGGTGTAGAAACCTATCTTGTAATTCCATGCTCATTACAAAAGTTAGTGAATTCATCAGAAATAAATTCTCCTCCTCTATCTAATCTTAAACATTTTAGTTCTTTTCCAATTTTATTTTCAACTATAGATTTATACCATTTGAACATCTTAAATGCTTCAGATTTCTCTTTTAATAACATGACATTCATCATCCTAGAATAGTCATCAACAAATAGAATGAAGTATCTATTACCATAATAGCTCTTTGTTATCATTGGTCCACATAAGTCAGTATGGACTAACTCTAGTATAGCATTAGATGTGTAGGTTTTACTCTTGAAACTATACTTTGTCATTTTTCCTTTTTGACAATTCTTGCACATGACATGGTCGGGCTTTGACATGCTCGGTAAGCCTCTTACTTTTCTTTCTTGCTTATCCTAACCATGTTGTCAAAATTTGCATGACATAACCTTTTATGCCACAACCAAATGTCTTCATTTCTAGCCAATAAACAAGTGGTATCAATATTAACAAGATATAATAGGTTACATTTTGTTTATTCACCAAAACTGATCAACCTTCCTATTCCATTATAGATCTTTGCCTTTTTGTCCTCAAATGAAACTCGGCGTCCTGTGTTACTTAGCTATGAAACAATCAATAGATTATAGTTAAGTCCTTTCACCCAATATGCATTTTCACATTTGATCATATTATTCAACATGATTATTCCTTTTCCTTCAACTAGACAAGGTGAGTCATTACCCATCCTAACTGATCCACCACTATAATATTCAAAAGTTTCAAAATTTTCCTTATCTCCAGTCATGTGGTGAGTATTGCCATTATCAATAATCCAAACATCATTTTTGCTAACTTTAGATATGAGTGTAGTTTCATTATACCTTTCTTCTTCACCTGAATCATCCTTCATAGCAACAAATACTACCTCAACATCTTCATCAGACTTGATGTCAGTATTTTTAGCTTTGTTCTCAACTAGATAACAATCCTTCTTGCCTTTGTCCTTGTAGTCTCAATTATCTCTTTTTTCAGAGTGTTGATTGCTTCTGTAGTCTTGGTCATCACTTCCGTCAAACTTCTTTTCATAAGATCTGTCATTGTTTCTTTCATCCTTTCTCTTGTTGGGGCTTCTAGCAGCAAAATATCCAATTTCTTTGCAAGTAAAATAGACCAATAGTAATTTACCTTTGTATCTTCCTTTACCTCTTTGCAATCTTCTAGCCATTAGTGCTTCAATTTCATCAAGTTCTTGTTCATCATTGTCACTTTCACTATCATTTCTCATAGTGTGTTTGTGACTAGATTTGCTTATTTTTAGAGAAGATTTGAATGCAGAATCAATAGTTGGTACAACACTATTGTCATAGTTATTCATCTCAAATGAAATAAGTCTACCAATCAAACTATCAAGAGTAACATTGTTATTTTCTAGTGCTCTGATTTCTTGAATTGCAGATACTCTAATAGCATAAAAAAGTAGTAAGGTTCTCAAAATTTTACTTACCACTATTACTTCCTCAGGTACTCCTCCTACTCCTCGAATAGCATTAACAACTTCTTCAATTCTACTACTTTACTGAGTTATTTTTTCTCCTTATTTCATTCTTAGGTCATCAAACTTTCCTCTTAGGCTTTCAGCTTTAGCTCTTAGCACATTGGTGTCCCCTCCATGTACAAGCTTGATTTTGTCCCAAATTTTATTTGTAGTAGTGCATGATTTGACATCTTCAAATTCAGCATCAGATAGTGAAGAAGCAATTTCTATCATCATAGAATTGTGTTCATGTTTGTCTCTTAATTGATTAATAGTTAGAGGTCCTATCAATGCAGCATATTCAATATCCAAGTATTGTGTGACATCATTTCCAATGCCTGATAGATGGAGTCTTTTCCTTCTTTTCCATGATGCAAAGTTGTCTTTGTTCAACTTAGGAACATCCCTTTTACTCATCTCGTGATCTTTATCTTGAGTCTTTAAAATCTCTTCCAAGCACCAAAGCTCTGATACCAATTGTTAGAATAACTAAGAGGGGGGGGGGGGGGNATTGTTAGAATAACTAAGAGGGGGGGGGGGGGATGAATCAATGACCTCAAAAATAATTCCAATAATCCAACCAAAACTTGTATCACAAATATAACATCCTCTAGTTATCTTTCAGTCCTTCAAGATGTATGCCTTTAAGTAATTTTATCAAATATAAACTGCTCGGTGAATATACTGTTTATCTTTTTTATAGCATTTACCGAATAACAGTAATTAAACTTAGTGTTTACTGACCAATCCTATTTTAATTAATGTGTAAAGAAAAACATCAAAGAAATGAACCATATACACATTTGACATATGGATTTTTAACGTGGAAACCCTGTTAAGGGAAAAACCCACTTGGGACCGGTAACCCAAAATTTTCACTCTTTTGAAGTGAGCTCGGTGAAGAGCCAACCCTATTAAAGGTTACAAACACACTGTTAAGTGTGACCTTGTTAGAGGATTCAAAACTAACAGTTTGTCTTTTGACCTAGCATTCACTATGTTGTCAACAAGTAAACCTTTTGATACTCTTGAGTATCTCAATACAATAAGGATGGTTAAATCCCACTCGGTTAAGAGATTTTCTAAATCAATGGTTAAACTAAAATAGTAAATGATATGTTCAATAATACAACTTTAACTTGCGGATTTTTAGATCTATTATTAGTCCATAATACCTCTCTGATCAATTTTCTCTTCAATTCCTTTGCTCCCCTTCTTTCTTCTTTCTGCTCAGTTAATGCTCTTGCTTCTGTTGCTCGGTGTCTACAAAATTTCTTTGGATCTGTTCCTCAGCCTGTATGATCATATCTACATGAAGACTTACATCTTCACTAGAATTATATTCAACATTCCTCCTTTCATAATGAAATACTTGTCTCTTTATATAGACATGATTTCACCGTTTAATCTCCTCATCTTTCTTGTTCTTGATGTAGATTGCTTCTTGATCTGCAAATCCCGCCATGCATTGCTTTAATCTTTAAAGATTTTCTTTAGTTTTATTCCGTTGATTTCTCTTTGACAACTACGAATAAAAATAGCTTTAAATCTTCTTTTTTGATGACATTAATTTCCTATTAGTATGCAAACAACACTTTCAGTAAGCATACACCAAAAGACATGACTAAGGAAACCGAAGAACAAATAATAAAAGATCACCGAAGATGACAATGATGACTTGTAACTGATTAAATTTTTGAAGATATTAAGTTGATAATCATGCAAGACATTAAATCAATTAATGTATTGTATTGTCATTAATGTCAACCTAATATAATCTGTATGCCAAAGACTTTAGAGAACCAAAGGAACCAAGGCTATGCTATCAGTAATGCATACAAATCAAGTATTCACTAAGTGACAAACAATACCAATGAAGTGCACCCGATGGACAAAGAAAAAGAACAAAGTCACAGTGATACCCAACAAGGAAATGCACAACACTACCGACGAGTAGAGTCATAGTGTTGCCACGAGCAAAGAATAGAGTAACCTGACGAAAGAAAATATAGTGTTTCCCAATGGATGGAGATCATGAAGCTAACTGGAGTCTCACTGACGGAACAATTAGTTGTCACTGATGACTACTTGCAGTGGTGACTGACATAACAAAAAGTTCAGAAAATGACAAAATATCTAGCTGGCAGAGCTAAATATAGACTTAACTGGTTGTCTAGTTTGTTTTATTCGACCAGAGATAAGTGATTGATTTAAAGATGATTTGTACAATTGGCAAGAAGATATCTACGAGACATATCAGGAGTTATGCTTTAAATCTAATTGGCTGGATTATTTTTTATGCCAAGAATAAAGAATCAAGAAACAATGAATATTATGTCTATATAAGAGACAAACTTAATTCATTTATGAATGGGATTAAGGGTAGTGAATAAAATGAGGATGATGAAGAGAAACTCATGAAGAACAACTTCATGTAGTGCTAATCAAACAAGCTGAAGGAAGAGCTAAGGAATTCTGCAAACACCGACAAACAATGAGCACAACATCACAAAGCAGAAAGTATGGAGCACGAGGATTGAATTGATACATTGGTCAGAGAGGTAATGTACTTAAATAGATCTAAAAATCTGCAATTTAAGTTGCAATATGAACAGGTCATAATGTTTCAGTTTAACCATTGAAGCATCAAGTCTCTTAACCAAGCAAGACTGAAAAGTCTTCTATATATTGAGGTACATCCCAAGGAGTGCCAAAAAGGTTGATTCATGAAATTAGCATTGGATATGCCTGATGCCTATTGACAGTCTAAGAGAAAGGCTAATTCAAGGATGGAAGCATTAGATGCTCAATAATAAGTGACAATATCTATGTATAAAATCCTCTGACAAGGTCACACCTAACAGTGTGTTTATAACCTTTAATAGGGTTGGATCTTAACAGGGCTCACTTTAGAAGAGTGAAAATTTGGGGTACTGGTCCCAATGGTTTTTCCCTTAACAGGGTTTCCACGTTAAAAATTCATGTGTTATGTATGTATGATTCATTTCTTTACTGTCTTGCATCTTACATAGCTAACTCTGGATTGATTGGTATACTCTGCTTATTTACTGAGTTTCGGTAAATAGTTATACTACTTATCGGTAATCAAGAAAGAATAAGGATTGACAGAGAAAATCGACAGATAGTTAATCATTATTAGTATTTCATGGAATGTATCTTGTAGGGACATAATAATCTAAGGTTTATTGATTGGTAGTTAAAGTTTGAAGGATAAATTTTTGAGGTCACTGATTCACCCCCCCTCTCAGTTATTACTAACAGACAAAGTAAAAAGACATAACTGACGACACAAGTTAGTGTGTAAACCAAAATTGAAAAGATAGAAAGATAAAGTGGAACCCAATAGAGGAACCCGATATGTAAGTCACAGTGTAGACCGATAAGACAGTTATAGAGAAATTGACAGAATAAAACTGAAGGACAGTCAAGCATGACTGACAAATAGAATCGAAAGTCAGTTACAGCTAGCAAAAAGTGGATCTGACTTCCACGTCAGATAAAGCAAGTGTATTATATTTATAGGATATTTAATTGTTTTAAATCATTTTCTTTAGGGACAAGATACATGAATGTAAGTTCTTTAATCAGTCTAACTATTTTAAAACACATAAACTATGAGATCTAGGTATAAGTTGTAAACCTGATCTTAGAGTTAACATTGTTTTTATCAAAACTCAATGAAGTCAATCCATCTATAAATAGATGATGCAATCATTCATTATTATGGAAGAGTAGATGATGAAAAGAGAGAGGAGAACATGAATGAATCAGATGAGCACATCTATGGATCAGATTGAGATTTTCAAGAATAGGGACAACAAAAGGTGAATTTGGTTAGCAAGAACCAAGAACAGAGCATACCGAGAATCAGAGGTATTATTCAATCACAATTAAGGTGATAATATTTTTATGTAAACTAAATTGGATCTGTATCAGCAATAGGAGATTGCATTTACCATGCCAATTTGTAATTTTCTATCATTCTAACAAGTGGAGCAAAGTGTAAAAAATCCTTTCAAGGAAGGTGGATTTAACAGTCTAACAACAAATCTCTTAACCGAGTGCACACTCAACAGTGTTTCTAAAGCTCTTACCAAAGTAGAGTTTAACAGGTCTCCACCAATACTCCTAACAGGGTAGATCATTAGAAGTGATCAAATTGTAAGCCTTAATTGGCCCCTTCCAATCTGTAGATAGTGAAGATTTTTTGGGTACCATCCCCACCGCAGTTTTTACTTCCTCACAAGAGTTTTCTAAGATATCATATCTTGTGTTATGTGTCAATTTACTTTCATGAATGTTTCTATGAATGTTCACATGTATGATAATGTTATGAATTGCTATAACTCACATCAAGATAGTTTAAATTAGATTGAATGGATAAACAATCGATTACAAAGGTTAATTGATAAAAGCAATACAAAAGTTTTAGAGGTACTGATTCACCCCTCCCCTCTCAGTACATACTTCCCATTAATCCTAACAATTGGTATTAGAGTCAAGTATCTTCTTGGAAAGTGTAAAGGCTTAAGAGAAAAGATTATACAATGGAGAAGTACAGACTTGATAAAAATATTGAGAACAAAAAGCTTGAAATTCAGAGTTCTTTGAATAGTATAAAGAAGCTAGAATTAGCATGTGACAACTGCTATATGGAAGAAATAATATGGATTCTCGTTGTAAAGAGATAGATTATCATGAGGAAGAGATACCAGATTTCTTTGAGTCTTCAGGATCAACTACAAGCAAAGCTCAGATACATCAGAAGAAAGCATCACAAGCCTAACTAAAATCAATCTGCATCTGGTTGGACAAGTTAAATCTCTGCAAATCGGTCAAGAAACACAGATGGTAAGGATGATTGATGTCATGAATAATGCTAGACAAGATGAGAAAGAAAGAACACTAGTTATTGATGATAGAAGAAAGATCACATAAAAGCTACAAGAAAAAGAGTCTAAAAAACAAAGACTTACAGAGCATCACCATGAGATTACAAATCAGATTATTCTTATGAGTCAAGAAGAAAATAGATTAAATGTTGAACTCATTGAAAGAATAGAAGCTATCGGTGAACTGAGGGATGAGAATGAAAATTTGAAACATGAAATAAGAATTCAGCAACAACATAATGAAATTATCAAAAAGGCTAAAGAAAGAAATAAAAGGATGAATGATTTTCTTGAAGGACAACGAAGAGTCAACAACAATATCGGTCTAGGTTTTAACAAGAATGGAGAATCATCGAATCAAACTAATCCAAAGAATGTCTACACAAATTCAAGACCAAGAAATATTGCATGCAATCACTGTGGAAAGCAAGGCCATACATCAAATGTATGCAGAGGCAAAATGAAAGGTATTCCTAAATCTACATCTTCATTCATAGGATTCTGTTATAAATGTAACAAGAAAGGACATAAAGCATATGAATGTAAGTTTGAGATGAAACAACCAAAGAAGGAATCCTACATGGACAAATATTGTCCTACATGCAAAATGAATGGGCACACAACTCTTGAATGTTGGAAAAATAAAAGGCAAGCATGGAAGCCTAAAGGTCAAGAAACTTCCTATTAACCGAAGAGAGTCTGTAATCAGTATGGATAGGAGTACAATACTTGGACAAGTTGTACAACATGTGGAAGATATGGTCACATTGTTGCAAACTGTATGAGACAGTGGACTAGAAATTCTATAGGCTGGACTAACCCCAGAATGACATTCTTACACTGTCATAAAGTTGGTCATCTCAAGAAGGACTGTAGAGACCAAATGACAGAGACAAGAACAAATCCCAATGGAAACGCCATTAAAGATATCCAGAGGGAAAGAGACAAAATGTGGAGAAAAGCTTCAAGCAATGATGAAGCTGGACCAAGAAATGCAAATGGTTACACCCCATCTAATGGATCTAGTGACATCACCACCCCCAGTTAAGCAGAACAAGTAAGTATGGAACTGCATTACCCCAAGGTTTTAATTTACATCAATTCCATAGTATATTGATATAATTACAAATTAGCATAAGAAAGATGCATCATGGTATTACTTGTTAAAATATGTGATAGCTATGCTTTCGGGCATATATACCGAAACCCGTCGGTATACACTCAAAGATAAGATTTCCAACACTTACCGAGAAGCATCGGTTGAAAGCAAAGTTGCTAAGTACAAACCAAGCCTCATTGGTAAACAAGTAAATGAACAAGTTGTCAGTGATACTAAACCCTATCGGTAAAGGAAAAGTGAACAACGACTACTTTGAAATGTTGTAAGTGTCACCAAAGGAAGTGAAGTCTTCACTGACAAACTTAGTCTTCATACACCAAGGAAATGGTAAGCATTTATGGCACATGTTTTAGGTCAATGACTATAAATAGGGTATCAGAACAAATCATTTGTTCATGACACCCAGACCAGAGAGACCAAGGCAATTTTTGAGCATAGAGCAAAGGGATCACAGAGCGATCACGACTTGACAAAAATCACTCCTAAGAAGATCAGGAATCTTTGCTACAGTAAACAGTAAGTTCCAAACAACCAACAACTCTATTTTTACATAATCAGGAAGCACTAAATTTGAAAATGGCCTTGACTTCACGAACCATGAAATCCAAGAATGCCAAGAAAGATGAGTTCAAACTCATTAAGAATTCGGCATGTGAGGAACCTAATTACAAGATCCATCCTGAGGTTTCCCCACAAGCCATTGACATTGGTGTATTTTTCACGCATCCCAGCTAGGGTTTTACTGGTTGAAGATGTTTGATCATTCATACACTACAAGATTGTAGAGATAGGAACATTAGATGTTGAAGAAGCTTACAAGAAGCTATATAATGACAATGGAACACTTAAGGATGAGAAAAAGCACACTGAAGTGAAAGGGCTCACCAATTCCCTAATATTTCCAAAGGTTTTCAAAATTGAATGGATTTGGTTAGTGCTAAGCTGAATGCATAACAACAAGCTATGGCTTGATGAACCGAAGGTAATAACCTGAGATGTCATTCATGCAGTCACTGGTTACCCCATAACTGATAAAGTAAAGGCACTAAAGAATCCACCAAAGGCCAAGACCAAAAAGATGACTGGAGCCAAATGGGATGGCAGAGGACTGAAAGTCACAATAATAACCAATGATGAGATCAATTTCGATGCATGTGTTCTGGGCTATAAATTCTTCTAGGCAATTAGATTGAACAACATAACATTAGGTGTAGTGGACACAATGTTAAAAATTGTAAAGAAGGGAACACAATTAGACCTATCTGAGCTACTCCTAAATCAATTGAAAGACAACCTAAAGACTATCAGGAATGCAAAGTCAAACACTTGCAAGTTTGGCTCACTAATAATGTGTATCTTCTTTTATTTTGAAGAAACATTCCCGTTGGTTGGAGATGTTAAATGGGATAGAACCAAACCGGTCACCATGCAAATTGGTGAGCATATAGCTACACTAGGTGATAACTTTGAGACAGTCATGGTTGAATAATTCAATGTATTCAAAGACCGAATGCAAAAGAGGGTAAGAATCCTGGAGAAACTCATTGAACAATATAAGGATGAGATATGCTTCATGGTTGACACTAAAAATACTTACATTAAACCTATTGTACCAAGGAAATCATGGTTAGAACCATTAGAGTATGAGATCAACATTGATCTTGCTACTAAAGCAACCGATCCCTTGATCAATGAACCGTTGGATAAGAAGCAATTGAAATTTGGAACTTATGAAGAGGCCAAGACAAGAATCAAATCTAGCCTATTTGTGAAGAAATTTTTTAGAAAGAAGGACAAAATGGTGAAGAATCTAAAGAAGATACTGTCGGCAACCAAGAAAGAAGCTGAACAAGATGAAGAAGTTGAAAAGGAGGAAGAAACCAAAGAACAGTTATCTGTCGGTAAAGATGAAGGAAAAGATGACTCAGAAGAAACAAAGTTAGATTCATCGCCTCCTCAACCAACTAAAAGGCTAAGGAAAACAAATGCTTCTTGGACAAGAAGCCAAACATAAAAATATTCTACTCCTTCACCTCTAAAGAAGGGAAAGTTTAGGACTTACAAAAGGAAAGCTCTCGCACCGAAAATAGGACAAAATAAGAAATGAAGGAAATTCATAAGAACTTGAGAGGATATAGAGGACACAAAGCAGGATGAAGCTATTGAAGCAGAAAGTGTCAAGGTAAAAGAACCTGACTCTATTGATGATATTTGTGTATATATTACAAATTCTGGATCCATTACAGATCCAAACATTAGAAGATGGCCGAAACTAAATCTAGAAGATCAGAATAAAATTGAGGATGCCATGATAGAAAAAATGTACAACTTCAAATATGTACCAGTACAATTTGAAGGTAGTTATGTACCAAGGGAACTCTTGGATAGATTATACTCCCGTTGGAAATTTACATTGAATAACAAGAAAGAGATAAGAGAGAGAGTACTTGTTTCTCTCATGCCACCTGAATTAAAGAAGGTTGAAATAGATGAAATGATGGAGAAGTACAAAAAGGAGTTCTCACCAAAGATGAGAGCATACAAAATCCTTGAAGGAAATCTTATAGAGCTTGAGCAGGATATCCATAAGAAATGGTGCAAGATTATGAATAGACCTATTGAGGAGGAAATCCCCAACAAAGACCTTCAATAACAAGATATTGACAAGGAAACTCAAGATGACACATCCATTAAGTTAGATAAATAAGAAGATGATACAAACGGCAACAAGAATGAAAACATTGTGGATACTAATGTCATAGAAATCACCGATGACCCAGCAAAGGAAGTGAATAAGGAGGAAGATGTCACTGTTGAAAAGAACAAAACCAATGAGT
Source organism: Thuja plicata (assembly GCA_018584345.1). NCBI lineage: Eukaryota > Viridiplantae > Streptophyta > Pinopsida > Cupressales > Cupressaceae > Thuja > Thuja plicata. The sequence goes on from MU227482.1 coordinate 1,892,511, forward strand.
AGGACACAACAATTGATACTGCACAAGTGAACATTCCAGGAAAACTGCCAATATTGATACAAGCTATCAATATCATGAAAGAATCAAGAAAGTCACTTGAGAAGGATACTCCAAAGGATGCAGGGGAAGAAGAAAATAAGGATAACACTGATGATCAGCAAGACATCAGAGATACTCAAGATGTAATCGAAACTAATAAGGTTACTGGAGGAAATAAGGAAAAGGATGCAGATACTCAAGACAAGAATGCAGAAACCAAGACTGATGAAGCAAAGGACACCACCGAAGGAGATAAACCAAAAGATGGTACTCATGATAAAACCAACAAGAGTGCTACCAACGATGTTAAGGTGAATGTGGAGACATCTGTAGACACTTGACAAGCTGAAACTGATGCCAATCAGAAGAAAGAAGCACAACATGTCACTTCATTAAGCACAACAGAGAAGGCCAAGAAATTGGCAATGGTTTTACATTCTTCTGAGTCACAGAAGAAGAAGAAATCAAAGAAGAACAAGTTAGAGGTCACCCTAGATGAACTCATTGAAATACCCAAGTGTGACCCCTCTACACTTGAATTTTAAGCATTACTGGAATATGTAGAGATATGCCAAAGGAAGGCATTGCAAGAGAAGCTAAAGAAACAACACAGGGACTCCATGGTACTGGAGACAACACAAGACATACTACATCAAATAGTGCCCAATGTTGATATTGATCAAAGAAAGCCAATACTTGATCAATTAGCTACCCTCACTGACACAATCACAACTCATAACATTGATGCTGAGAAGGAAATAGAGGAGACAGTCGAGATGAAGTACCAACAAAATCTCATAGAGAACATCAGCCAAGAAGTGGCGGTAAATAAGGTAAAGCTATCAAAATTCATCTCTGAATTGGATCCAATCATATTTGAAGCTATAGATTTAATTCAAACATTGAGCACAATAGAAAAGTTCACTAAGGAGAATAGTGACAACATTGCAAAGCTGGATACCGATCTAGCAAATAGTGCACAAAGCTTAACCATCGATGGAGACAATGTAGTCAAGCTGCATTATGAGAAGATAATTGAGATAAAACAGTTAAGGAAAGAGCTATGGGAGGCAGAAACACAATTCAAAGAAGAAGTAACCAAGCTCCAAGATCAACTTCTACAAAATCTTACACTGCTCCAACAACATATCAGTTTAGCAAGGCAACTGATTGCAACTCATGAGATGTCTATAGCAGACAACATCTACGACATGCATTCAAAGATTACACTTGAGCACATGGCTCTAGAGAACCTCAAAGAACAATGGGAGAAAATGATGCAAGACATGAAGTCTTCACATTCCCATATTTTTGATAAGCTCTAAAGGTAGAGACCTTTTCCCTTAATATCAAAAAAGGGGGAAAATGATGATATGCACATTCATTCATTTAGATGGGCAAATGGTAAATATGATATGTATATGGTATAGTTAAATGGGAAAATGATAGTATGAGTACAAAGAAGAAAATGATGAAAATGATATGTATAACAAAACACATCATATGTACAGATATACCGACATATACATAGGGGGAGTCATTAAATGACTAAGGATTATATATGTTGTATATACTTAACATTTTGTTAGTATTTTGCACATATCAGTTTTTGATACTAATGTCAAAGGGGGAGATTAATGACATTAATTTTCCATTAGTATGAAAACAACACTTTCGGTAAGCATACACCAAAAGACAGGACTGAGAAAATTGAATATAAGATATTAAGAGATCTCCGAAGATGACAAAGTACAAAGACAGAACCGATGACACAAGTTAGTGTGTAAACCAAAATTGAAAAGATAGAAAGATAAAGTGGAACCTGACAGAGGAACTCGATAGGAAATTTACAGTGTAGAAAGACAAGAAATTTATAGACAAACTGAAGGACATTCAAGAATGACCAATAGACAGAACTGAAAGTCAGTTGCAGCCCACAAAAAGTGGATCTGACTTCCACGTCAGATAAAGTAAGTGTATTATATTTATAGGATATTTAATTATTTTAAATCCATTTCTTTAGGGACAATATACATGAATGTAAGTGATTTAATCAGTCTAACTATTTTAAAACACATAGACTAGGAGATCTAGGTATAAGTTGTAAACCTGATCTTAGAGTTAACATTATTTTTATCAAAACTTGATGAAGTAAATCCATATATAAATAGATGATGCAATCATTAATTATTATGGATGAATAGATGATGAAGGAGAACATGAATGAATTAGATGAGCACATCTATGGATCAGATTGAGAGTTTCAAGAGTAGGGACAACAAAAGGTGAATTTGGTTAGCAAGAACGAAGAATAGAGCATATAGAGAATCAGAGGTAATGTTCAATCACAATTAAGGTGATAATATTTTTATGTAAACTAAATTAGATCTATATCAACAATAGGAGATTGTATTTACCAGGTCAATTTGTAATTTTCTATCATTCTAACAAGTGGAGCAAAGTGTAAAAAATCCATTCAAGGAAGGCGGATTTAACATTCCAACAACAAATCTCTTAACTGAGTGCACACTCAGCAGTGTTTCTAAAGCTCTTATGAGAGTAGAATTTAACAAGTCTCCATCAATACTCCTAATAGGGTAGATCATTAGAAGTGATCAAATTGTAAGCCTTAACTGACCCCTTCCAATCTGTAGATAGTGAAGATTTTGTGGGTGCCATCCCCACCGCAGTTTTTACTTCCTCACAGGAGTTTTCTGTGATATCATATCTTGTGTTATGTGTTAATTTACTCTCATGTATGTTTCTTTGAATGTTCACATTAATGATAATGTTATGAATTGATATAACTCACATTAAGATAGTTTAAATCAGATTCAATGGATAACTAATTTATTACAAAGCTTAATTGATAAAAGGGATACAAAAGTTTTAGAGGTACTGATTCACCCCTCCCCTCTTAGTACATACTTCCCATTAATCCCAACATTCTTATCCTTAGTTCAACTGGTCTATGAAAATAAAGCAATCAATTAGTTAACTCTAAATATAGCTATGCCACCTAAGTAGTTTTTTCATTTTCTAACTCCAATTGATTTTGGTCATCAACTCTTAGTTTTCTCAGTAAAAATTGCTCAGGTACTACTAACCTTGGGTACCACTATGTCTCTCAGGTAACACTATTCGTCAGTGTTGACTGTCCGTCGGGCAACACTATGAACTACTCGGGGTTTACTATTGTCGGGTAACCCTATCACTCAATGTATACCTTTACCAACAACAAAAAATTTCTCTTTAGATCTTCAAGTGTTGTGACAATATGTGTATGAGAAATCATAACATATTAAGTTGACATCAATGACAATACAATACATTAACTGATTTAATGTCTTGCATTTATTTTTTGTAGCTCGGTGATCATCAACTTATCATCTTCAAACATTCAATCAGTTATAGTTCATCAATATCCAGTGTGGCTTATAATTCACTTACCTAAGACATTGGGTTACAAAATGGGGTGTCTTATTATAATTTTAAATCAAACACATTTCCTACTCTAAACAATTAGATTTGTTTTTATCTAAGGACCCTCTTTGGCCTCCATGTCTTGCTTGGTAGATGCCCCTGCTGTTAGAATGAATTTAGAATAACTAAGAGGGGAGGGGTGAATCAGTTATCCTCAAGTCTAGATGTAGTAAATAAAGTTTCTATATTTCCGATCTACTCGGCAACAGTAGCATAAATCAACAAATTTAATTATGTAGTTTAATGTCAATTGAAATTAGCTTGTAGTAACATAACAGTAAATTAAACCATAAGCATTCACACAAGATGACACAAGTATTTAACATGGAAACCCAATATGGGAAAACCCACCAGTAAAATGCTACCAAGTTTTCACTCTTATGAAGTGATGCCCTGTGAGGAGCCAACCCTGTTAAAGGTTACAATAACACACTGCTAGGTGTGACCTGGTTAAAGGATTTTAATCACCCTATCAGGAGTGGCCTTGTTAGAGGACTTAGAACATTCCAATCTGAATGTCACCTTGTTAGAGGATTTATTCAAATGACTATTAAGTCAACCTTGTTAAAGGATTTAACTGATACAATGGTAAGAAAGTAATCAACAATTTGTGATCTGGTACATACAACTTACTTTGTAATTCAGATCTAATTACAGTTCTGATGTTAACTTACTGGATAGCCTGCATTGTCATTTCAATCTTCTGATCTACTTGGAAATCCGTCAAGAAATCACACATGCAACACTCTGCTTCTGCCTTTTGCCTTCTCTACTAGATCATTCTAAATAGTAAATCAACTATGCAAACTTCTTGCATACACATCCACACTTCACATTCAATAGTACACTGTAGAATACCAAATGAATAACCCCTTTAGGTTATCATATACCTCTCTATCTAGGTCAGATAAATATTTTTTTTCCGCTTAAACAAGATCGTAGATCTTAGGTTAGGTCAGATCCAATGGATCATTCCATCTTTTCAATACATTTACTTCTCCAAAGTAGTCTCTAAATAAATCTTGAAACCATGCATTAATTACAGTTACCCATATATTAAATGACATGGATCAATCTTTAATTAATATTACATATCCCAATAAAATCAACTAAGTCAACCAGAGATCTCAAATCTCATCAATAATCAAACTTCTGTAAGTCGGCCTTCATTACTGTTTTCACTCAAAAATTTCAATGGTGCACGGTATTGAGCAAATTTTTGCTCGTCACAAACAACTTTACTCAGCACAATCAACTTTTCTTGGCATAAGAAACTTTTTTCTTGTCACAAACAAATTTACTCGACACAAGCAACTTTTCTCGACACAAAACAACCAGAAAAACTATCTTTGAAAGATAAACAACAAATTACTTTGCCAGAGTGCCAACTGATCAGATACCCTTTGAATTGCCTTAACTCAACCATTCACTTGGTTTTCTTTTTAAATCTTCTTCATCAATAATGGATATGGTATTCAAATAGATAGCAATAGTCTCACCAGTAAAGGTTTGACATCAATGACAAAATAACAATTGCTTCCATTGTCACTTTCCAACACCTGCATCATACTCCCCTGGAAAATAAATCTCAATCTCACTTGAGATGAGTTGATGAAAGGTACTACCATGTTATTGGATCTACTTTTTATCCATCCATACAACTTCACTTTATGGCTTTCCTTTACATTTCACTAAGTACTTCTTATAATCTCTTTTCCTAGTCTTCTTCACTACTTTTGTATCCAAAATGCATTCCAAAGTAGGTGGTTCATGTTTAGGAAGACTGTCATCTGCTACCTAATTTGATTCATGTGAATCTTCATCTACATCCAAAGTCCCTTTATATAGAGTTAATTCACATACATTGAATATTGGTGACAACCCCAAACCACCAGGCAGTTCAACTTCATGTGCATTTTTACCACATTTATTCAAGATAGGACATGGACCTATCTTATTTTGCATTATCTTTGTGTACTTCCCCTTAGGAAGTATTTATTTCTTTAGGTACACCCACACAAGATCTCCAACTTCAAATTTCAATTCCCTCCTTTTCTTATATTCATGCTTCTTATACTTATCACTGGATTGTTTTAGGCTTGTCTTTAAATTTTCATGTACTTCTTTGATGGCTTCATCAAATGCCTCTCCATCTGCACTTATAAGACCAGTAGAAGTTATATTTCTTAGTTCCAATACTCCTCTAGGGTAGATCCCATAGAAAAATTGGAAAGGAGACTTTCCTATACTCCTATTGACAATATCATTATAGAAGAATTCAACTTGTAGTAGTATTTCATCCCACTTCTCACTGTGTTCCCTTGTTAGACACCTCAATAGATTGTGAAGGGTCTTATTAACCATTTTAGTTTGTCCATCCATTTGGGGATGGTAGGATGATGAAAAATTCAAATTTATTCCTAATTATTTTTAGAGAGTCCTCCAAAAAAGACCAATGAAGTTCACATCTATATCTGAAACTATATTTAAGGGTAAACCATGGATTCTTACCACCTCCTTAAAGAAGAGCCCTATAATGTAGGAAGCATCATTTTTTGTTTTACATGGAAATAAATGTGTCATTTTAATAAACATATCAACTATTAAAAATATGATATCATACCCCTTTTGTGTTCTTGGTAGCCCCATAATGAAATCCATGCTCACACTCTGCCAAGTTCTGGATGGTATTGGCAGTGGTTAGTATAGCCCTATATTAGAAGACTTCCCTTTTCATTTTTGAAAAACAATACATGTCTCCACATATCTTCTTACATCTACTTGCATCCTAGGCCAAAAATAGTGTCTCCTCACCAACTCAAGGGTCCTATTTAACCCACAGTGCCCTGTTGTTTCTCCATTGTGTTTTTCATTTACTATGTTCATCCTCACTGAAAATTTTGGAATCCAAAGTTGTCCACCTTTGAAGAGTAAACCTTCCTACAACAAAAAGAAAAAGAAAATCCAGATTGTACCTGTCATCAAGGTTAGAACAAGACTTATACACTTCACCAAAGTCTTTATCATTTTGATACATGTTCTTGAGAGCATCTATACCCACACTTTCCAACTATATCTGAGACAAAGTAAGCACTCTTATTCTAAGTGCATCTGCAACCTTATAGGTTATCCCCTTTTTGCACTTCAAAGAAAAGGTGAATGCTTGTAGGGTCTCTACCCACTTCATGTGCCTATGACTCAACTTTTCTTGAATATTGATGAAGCTTAGGGCTTTGTTATTAGTGAACACCACAAATTCCTTAGGGAGAAGATAATGCCTCCATTTCTTTAGTGATTGAACTAGCACATACATTTCAAGATCATAGGATGAGTACTTTTGTTTAGATTTGTTCAATTTATCACTAAAGAAGGCTATGAGTCTCCCCTCTTGGCTCAATACAACCCCTATGGCCACATGACTAGCATCATACTCTATTTGAAAAACTTTATTAAAATGTGGTAGGGCCGAGACTATTTGTTTTGCTACCTTCTTCTTAAGGAATTCAAAAGACTCATCTATTGCTTCTGTTCACATGAACTTACATTTTTGTCCCCCCTTAATTGTATTCAACATAGGTGCACAAATTTGACTAAATCCTCTTATGAACTTCCTATAGAAAGTTGCAAGACTGTGGAAAATTCTAACATCATTAAAACTTCTAGGTGTGGGCTAGGTTAAGATAGCTTTTACCTTGTCTTGATCCATCTTAAGTTCACCTTGTGAGATAAAAAAACCATAGGTAAATGATCTCTTCCTACATGAACAAACACTTGTCCAAATTTATCACCAATTAATCCTTATGTAACCTCCTCAAAACCATCTCTAGGTGTGGTAGGTGTTCCTCCTTTGTCCTACTAAATATCAGTATATCATCTAGATACACAATGACAAACTTCCCATTTAAATCACTTACAACCTCATTCATTAACCTCATAAAGGTTCTCGATGCATTTGAAAAGCCAAAGGGTATAAATTTCCACTCATATAAATCCTAATTAGTCTTAAAACAACTCTCCCATTCATCACCAAGCCTTATTCTAATATGATGGTACCCACTTTTAAGATCAATCTTTAGAAAGTATTTAGAACCCCCCAAACAATATAAAAGATCTTCTATTCTAGGGAGTTTTCTCTTTTCCCTTGAAGCTGTACAGAGCCTCCAAGTACCCTCCTTATTTGGTGCAAGGATTAATGGTACTGCAGGACTGAGACTCTTGCCAATCAGTCCTGAATCAAAAAATTATGCAATCTATTTAGACATCTCCTCATTTTGTTGTGGGGTAAGTTTGTATGCAAATTTATTAGGTAATATTTCTCGTGGGATCAAATCAATGCAGTGACTTATGTCTCTAATAGGGTTAAGTGATTTAGGCATACCTTGACAAATGAAGCCTTTGTATTTGTCTAGAAGATCTTGAACTTCATATGGAACCAACCTTTCTCTATTCTACCTTCCATCAACACCTTCATTTGCAACTTCTATCTTGGGAACAAGGAACAATGCAAAACATAACGCTCCTTCTTTCACCTCTTTCAAAAACTCCTTGCTCTCCATTAGCATCACCTTAAAGACCTTGTGCTTGGGTTCTTCTTCATCTTAAATTAAAGGTATTAACTCAATGGTCCTCCCATATTTGACTATGGTTTATGTGTTTCTAACCCCATCATTGTTATCTTGAAGGTCATACTATCATGGCCTCCCAAATAATAGATGGCAAGCATCTATTTTTGCAATGTCAAACAAAATTTTATCATTGTAGGTTCCAATTTGGAAATCTACCCAAGCTTTCTCTTCCACAATTTATTGTTCTCCTTGTGTTAACCAAGATACCTTATAAGGGTATGGATGAGGGATCCTATTCAATTTTATCTTATCCACCATTTCCATGAACACAAAGTTCTATGTAGATCCTGAATCAATTAGGACTTTGCAGACTTTTCCACCATATTTACAAGTTATTTTGAAAATAGAATTTCTCCGAGGTGGTTCCTTAGTCATGGGCCTCTTAAAAAAAATCATCCTCATCATTAATTTCTTCCCTCTTTTAGGATACCCATAGTAATCTGGAGCATTCACACTCCTATATTAGCTACATTCTGGTAGTCAGGATTGTCTTGAACCATGGTGTTTCTCCTTTCCCCAAAATTACTTATACTTGATTTTTCTAGACACCTACTAGCTATGTACCCCTCCTGATTGCAATTATAGCATATTATAGTGCCCCTTCCATGAGATCTCCCTCTAGATGGTGGCCTTCTTCCCCTAAAGTTACCTCTCTAATTATTGCCTTCATTTCTAGTGTTTTCTTGGTTAGAATCCCTTTGGAATCCAAAATGATTATCTCTACCTCTAAAAGAACTCCTTCCTCCTCTTTGGTTCCTTCCTCTACCCCTATTGTTCAGGTCCTGTCTTCTTCTTAAATTCTCCTCCACTTTCATGGCTAATTGATAGCATATATTTACTATCATTGAAGTAAGAAGGTTTAGTTCTTCTTGGACGGTGTACTTCAACCCATTCATGTACCTTTATACCCTCTCTTCTTCACTTTCTTTGGTTTTTATCTTCACACATAGCTTCATGAATTATTTTGTATAAGAACTTATGTCTAAGTCCTTTTGCTTGAGATTTTTCCTCTTCTTGTGTAGTTGGACTTCATAGTCCTCAGTGATATATGACTCTTTTATCAATTTTATCATTCTCTTCCATATAGCCACTGGATTCTTTCCTTCCTTCACCCTTTCATCTTGGATGAAGTTCCACCAATTCAATACAGTCCCTTTCATTTTTGACTTGGCCATCTTAACCCTCTAGTGCTCTAGGATGTCTTCACACTCATAAAGGGAGTCTATCCAATCCATAATTGAATTAGGTTTCATCTTACTTGCAAACACTGGCAGTTCCATCTTCACAATGCAGATCCCTTTGTAACATAATAGGGTTTCAAAAGCAATTCAATATACTAATATACAAACTCCTCTAAAGGCTCTAACAACCTGACATCACTCCTTTCATCTTCTTTGTTTCTAGGAGCATGGATAGGTCTCTCTCTCCAAATGGATTGTATCTCAAACTTCAACACTCACACTACCAGAGGTGAACCCACTCCTCTTAGAAATCACTAAGGTAAAATGAGGCTTTTAGTGTCATGAGAACCTCTAGGTTTCAAGTTATAAACTCCTTCCTTAGTAATCCAAGAACAAAAGGCTAGTAGCCCTAACTAGAGAGTTTTCTGAGGATAAATCCTAAAATTTACATAGGGCCTCTAGATCAAACCTCAAATCCAAATACCCTTTATGGAGATACTCCAAACCACAAACTTTTAGATCCCGACCCCAAGTTCATATACCCAAATGCTACAAAGCACTTATTAGGCCTAATAGCCATATTAGGTCACTTTTATAAACAAAGTACTTCACAAAGGGATAATTTGACTACCAAACCATTTGGGAAATCAAGGAGGACATACAAATAGATCAAATAAGAATCCTCATACCTTGAATCCACCATTTTTTGAAGTTATGCTCACTGTTATACTTGACTAAACAGTCACATGGTGATGCCTGTCCCAAAATTTCAATTTCACTACACACCAACATTCATCTCCCACTCTAAGACCACAAAAATCTTAAATTAAACTCTCATATCTTGAAAACACTAGAGTCTTAGATTTTTCCCATGGTGGATTTGCAATATATGAGTGAATCTCTGTAAAACCCTAGGTATGATAGGGTTTCCCAACTATTCTTAAAAAATAGTATGTAACTTTCATTTCCCTTCACCAATTCACCCCAAACCAAATGAAAATGAAATATAATACATATCTTCAAATTTTCCAATAGGTCTTTCTTCAAAATGAATCCATACAGAACTGTACCAATGCAAAATACAAATAAAATGTAGGAAAATCACTGTTATTTTTTATTGCTCAAATGTCAAAACTTTACATCTTCACCAACCAACCCTGGAATTTGAGTTTGGTTGTGTTTTAACATGTTTCCAAATGTCTCATAAATTGATTTGAAATGTTATGACCGTTGGCCTTCTAACTTCCACAATCTTGCAACATTGTCAAAAAGTTTTTGATTAAGGTAAAAATAGGTTTTGAAAGGACCCAAAAATGTTTTACAATAGATTTCTAGAGATAAGCATTATAATCCCATAAAAATATAGAAATACTGTTATGAACAAAAAGAAGGACCCCAACGAACACCAAAAACCCAAAAAAAGGAAAACAAAAAACTACCAAAAAATGCACAGTTTCCAACACAACTTCCAGCAAAGTTTCCAACATTGTCGAAAAGTTGCATTATACAACATTGAAAACTTTTGCAAGTTTTGAAATTATTACAAAATATTGACTACTAGGAAACACCCTAGGACCTTCACAGACCCATAAAGCCCATATTTCTAGTGTGGCTTATAAGTCACCTACCTAGGACATTGGGTTACAAACTAGGGTGTCTTATTAAAATTTTAAATCAAACACATTTCCTCCTCTAAACAATTAGATTTTTGATCTAAGGATAATCTTTGGCCTCCATGTCCTACTTGGTATATGCCCCTGCATCACCTAATATTGAAATAAATCTTGAGTCCCAAGATCTATATCCTAGTTAATGGAACCCCAGAAGGATTCTTCAACATGTCAAGGGAAATAATACAAGGAGACTATATCTCTCCATTCCTCTTTATTATAATGGAAATAGGATTAGGAGAAATGATATCTAAAGCTAGGGAGGATGACAAGATTCAAGGGATACAAATTACTAGTGGCTTAGAACCTACAGCCCATCAACAATTTGTTGTTGATATAATGCTTTACAAAAAATCTAGTACAGAAAAAGCTAACATATTTAAGACCATCCTTGACTCCTAAACTAAAGATTCAGGTTAAAAGATCAATACAAAAAAATAAGAAGTCATTTTTTTAATACTAATCCTAATATAGAAAAGGAAATTTGTAGGATCCTAAACTTTGAAAAAGGTGAGATGCCATGTAAATACCTTGGCCTATCACTGGATAAAGGAAATAGATCAAAGTATCTTTTGGATCCCATTATCTCAAAGATCAATAAGAAGATGGAATCCTGGAAAGGGAAATGCTTATCTTCATCAGGGAAAGAAACCATCTTAAAATTTGTTCTCTCAACAATACCCATATATCACCTATCTTGCATGAACTTACCAGTAGAGAAATGAGAGGAAATTAATAAGTCTCAGGAATTTCTTTTGGAAAGGAATAGAAGACAAGAAGAGGATGCTGTTAGTTGCATGATACAAAGTATGAAATCCGAAAGAGGAAGGTGGACTGGGGCTAAAAAATATCAAAGATAAAAGTAAGGCACTAGGTGCTAAAATGATATGGAGAATCTATAGTAACTCAAATTTACAATGGGTAAATATCCTAAGAAATAAATATCTAAAAGGAATGGATTATACACAATTGTTTAGTATGGCCAATCCTCCTAGGGGGTCCTGAATATGGAATTTTATGATGGATTTTAGGAAACTTATTCTGGAAAAGCTAACATGGAATCTAGGTGATGGCAGACAGGTTTATTCTCATCTGACTCATCGAGAGGTTATGAGGCGATAAGAAGTATATATAATTTTGAAAATTCCAAAAGGACATTTAGATCCCGATGGGTGAAACATGTCAAGGACTACATTGTTTCCCCTAGTGGAGATGTGACTCTAGGATGGAATTGGAAGCCACTAGATAAAATGAATATCCATGAGAATGAAAAAATAAAATCTTATAGAGATTCTTCACAAAATAAGCCTATCCTTTAAAAATGAGAATGATAGGCTAGTTTGGGAAGGGTCCAAGTCAAGGAATTATAACACTAAAGATGGCTACAACATATTGATCAAGAAGCAACTTAAACACAAGACTGACCTCCCCCTTAGACTATTCTGGGATACAAATTGTCTACCTAAAGCAAGATTATTCTCATGGATAGCTTTACAAAAGAAAATAATTACAATAGAGAGGTTCAGAAAAATAGGTTATGAAGGGCCAAGCATATACCTCCTATGAGAAAATGAGTAGGAATCAGGAGATCATATCTTTCTCAATTGTAACTTCTCTAATAAATTTTGTTTGTGGTTATGTGAGAAAATGGGTTGAACATCATCCCTCCCTAACAACATACTAGGACTTTTCCAATGTTGGCCCAAATTACATAAACAAAGTATCTTTAACATGCTATGAACAATAACCCCCTCTATCATGATGTGAGAATTTTGGAAGGAAATAAATAGGCACATATTTAAGGATAAGAAAAAGTCTTGTGAACAACTTATCAATAAAATTGGAGCAATTATTATTGAACCAATTAACAATAGGATATATAACCATTCCAAGAAATAAACTGACATGTCATATTGGGATGAGAAAATGTGGGGTAGATGAACTGGTTTAAAAATTACCCCCTTTAGTGGGTCTGGAAATATTAAAAACATAAAAAAGAGAGAAGAGTACAATTGGTAGCCTCCCAAAGATGGGTGGTTCAAGCTAAAATTTGATGGGACCTCTAGGGGAAACCCCAGAGTGACTGGATTAGGATGTGTAGTCTATAACTAGAAGGGTTGGGATATAGCTACAGTCACCAAACCACTTGGCCAAGCATCTACTAACATGGAAAAACTCTCGTCTCTGATTGACAAACTAAGAGCTCGTAGAAATTTGGAGATTGATAAGTTAGAAATTGAAGGGGACTCAACCATAATTATAAATTCCTTAAGAAAAGTTAGTATGCCAAACTGGAAATTAAAGTCCTTATTATCCATTTCCATTTACCTTATAACATCTTTCAGAAAATGCACTTTTAATCACATTTTCAAAGAGGGTAATTTAGGGTTTATAAACTAGCTATTGAAAGAGTAGATAGAGTTCATTTAATTAATACGGGCTACCAAAGAAATCCTATGTAGCTTATAAAGTTTTCTTATCAATAACAAGTAAGGTATACATGTATATCCACACAAGTATAACATGATATACTTAATTACATACATATAAATCTATAAGACTTATGTTTCATCTGACTTTTTCTATATATGTATATATATATTCCTATACAGGTACTTATATATATATATATAGTCATAGAATTTCCTGCTTATTAGTATTCTTGGGAGGATATATCTCACAAGGTATAGCTTTCAAGGTTGGTATATTAACACTTACAAGGGTGCTCCTTAATCTAGTTGTCAATGCCTCTCTTCTTTAGGCCACATCCATTGTATGTTTTCTTAAGATCATAATCAATACATGATGTCAACTCATTACGGAAAGGACAAATATATTTATGGAAGTCAGAGTTTATTTCCTTAATAAGACTACAAAGGTGGATCTTCGGCTCAAAGTTCTACTTATCATTATGAAATCTTCCTGTTGTATTCTCCCAAAACTTTGATTGCCTCCTCTAGTAACCTATCTTGCCTTTATCTTCCATTAATTTGTAACCATAATGGATACGTCGGTTAAAATATCATGCAAGAAGAGGGAAATGGTGCTCATTGGGGATGTGATGGAGGATCGTTTGAGAGGTATAGTAAATTCTCTCACAACCTGATTATTAGGGAAATTACGAGAATATTTGGGGATGGATATGTCTCTAACAAAGACCAAACTAGGGATAACACTGATATTGCATCAATGTTCTTGGTGGTTGCAACGTACTTCGAGAAAGATAGGGAAGTGGTGAAGAATAACTATAAGAGCATTTTCATTACAGATATTTTGGTTGACCTTAATGAAGTGTTAATAAATATCTATGAAGACCTTACTATTACCAAGCCTAGTTACTATGGGAGAATTATTTGGAGAGATAAACTAGTTCCCAGATACCCTATTCTAGAAATTAAAGAATGGGACTGGTTTGAGGAGAGGAAGTTGGAGATCACCCATAACCTAGATTTCCTTATCTAGTTATTCCATGTCAAAAGACCTAATAAAACTCACTGTGGTATAGGAGCACCTCCCTCCTCTCTTCAACACAAATATCCTTCTATGGTCTTTAGAGGATTCATCCAAGAGCCTCCATGCCTAAGGGTCTCTAAGAACTTTTCAAAAATTGCTAAATAAGCCAACTTATAAGGCCTAGTCACCCTTGGTGTCTTTATAAACCTTAGGATTTGACTATGGTCTACTGGCATGAAATGTGTTTATATTAGTATAGATAGGTTCTTAGGCTTTTTGGTTATGTTTCAATTCAATAATGATCTCTAGGATCTTAGACTTAGGTCCTATTAGGGAAAAAGTGCACTTTTGCAAGAAATGCAAAAAGTTGCACAAAGCAAGAAAAGTTGATAAGTGACTTTTACAAAAAGTTATTAAAAATGAAGTAATTGCCTCCCAATGGTCACAACCTTAAAATTTGTTGGATCCATTGGGTAATGTCTTCATAAGCCATTTCAGGCGAGTGGAAGACAGGATGATGTAAATTTGAATTTGAGAATCAATAAAACTCCCTATTTTCCCTAACTTCTGTGTTGAAGTTGAATGTGTACGGTCTAGTATGGATTGAAAGAAGAAAATGAGTGGATTAATTGAAATATATGATGAGTTAAGGAATATATGCAATTGTTTTGAATTTTTTCTAAGATCAGAATCAAAAGTTATCAACAAATCTCTCTCGGGTGCACAGAAACCCTTCCTAGATAGGCAGTTTTTAGAGATCATGCCCTAACTTTATTTTATATCATGGGAATTCCTTTTCCCTCAAGTAAATCCAATTAGGTTAAATTTAATATAGGATTATAGAATCTTGGGAGAAGGGGAATGGATCTAATATTTTTACTTGCAAGCCCTAGGCCAAGCATCTCTACGTGCTTAGTTCAGTCTAGAGAAGAATGAAGTAGAAAAAGCACTTTGGGGTGGAAAAAATCAATCTAATGGTGGATTGTGGTCTCTAAGGGTCCCCTTTAAACATTTCAAGTGGTGTCTTTCCTGAGGAGTTCAAATGGTGAAGACTTCTAGAACAAATCAACCCTTTTAGGCCTAATTAGGTCTATTGCAACAGTAATCATTTGATATCTTCCTTTGTGTTTGGGAGTCTATGATTTTGGGGTTTGATATAGCTCTATAAAGGGTGTCTAGATCTAATCATTTTTTGATAGGTAATTTGGGAATTATTTAAACTAAGTCCTAAAAAATTGCCCCATAGGGCTACAAGCCAGGAAGGCTTATAAGCCAGATTTGCAGTCTAAGTTCTTATAATATTTAAAGGGTAAAAAATCATTTATTTTAGAGATCAGTGGATTTTATGGAACCTTTCCATCCTAATTCAAACACTTAGGTTCCCATTTATGTTAAAAACAAGTAATAGTCACTTCCTATTGAAGTAGACTTGGTATCCTCTAGAGGATAGTGTAGTTGATGATTGTTTGCAGGATATTTTGAAGGTGTAGAGCACTCTCTTGATCTAATTTTGGTGTAGAGAAGGCACCTAAGGTCACACAACATCAAATTTTCCTAAATAGAGGATAGATCTACATCAAGTGGTATTAGAGCATCAAAGATCCTTAAGGGAAAAATCAAACCAGCATCATGGAAGGAAGGAGAAGATGATGGAGGGTTGTCAACAAGGATGACCAATCCAAAGATAGTAAGATACCTCAGAGAGAAAAGGACAAATCATGATGAATAAAGAGACACTAAGATGAAGTTGATGAGGCAAAAAATGGAAGAGCTTAGGGAAGAGATTCACAAGAAAAGTGGTAACTCTAAAGATGTTGAAGAAGGGAGTGAAGAAGAACCCCTTGAGCAGGAGGGAGATGAATTTCCTATAGACCAGATACTAAATATGAAGACTCTAAAATATATGGAGAGGAGAACCATGGATACCAAGCTTGAGTTGCCTACATACAATGGGAAGATGGACCTAGATGCTGTAATGGATTGGGTGGATGCCCTAAATAGTTTCTTTAATTGTGAAGACATCCCTAAACCAGAGGGTGAAGAATGCTAAGTCAAAGCTCAAAGGCTCTACACTTACATGGTGGAACTTCACTCAAGATGATAGGGTGAAGAAAGGAAAGAATATAGTCACCACATGGAAGAGAATGGTGGCCCTACCTAGGGAAAATTATGTCCCTAAAGATTATGAAGTCCAACTTCATAAGAAAAGGATGAGTCTAAGACAAAAAGAGATGGATATCTCAATCTACACTGAAGAGTTTCAGAAATTGGTGATGAAATCCAAGCTTACTGAACCAGAATGTGTAAATATTTATAGATATATTCAAGGACTAAGAATTTCAATTCAAGATGATCTTAGCCTAACAAGCCCTACCACAGTAAACCAGTGCTATCAATTGGCACTAAAGGTAGAAGAGAAGTTTAGAAGAATAAATGAACAGAGTGGTAGAGGAAAAGGTAAGATTGATAGAGGAAGAGGGAATTTTGGAGGAAGAGGAAAAAGTAATAGACCGCAAGGAGAATCCAATAAAGAGAACACCCAAGGAGCAAGGAGTTCAAGGGATGGATAGAGATGAAGAAGAGGAAATGGTAGGGGTAGAAATGGAGGAAGAAATAATGAAAAAATCAAGTGCTATAATTGCAATCAAACATGCCAATACACCAATAGGTGTCCAGACAGAAATAGACAGAATAACCAAGGTGAAAGAAGGGCCAACATAGTGCAAGAAGATGATGTTGATAGTGTGAGAGTCTGTACTAGAGAAGGAGTATGCCTCATGATGAAGAGGAATCTAATCCAAGAACCAATACCAGTGAAGCCTCCTCAAAGAAAGAATATCTTTAGAACCAACATCAAGAGCCATGGAAAGGTATGCAAGTTAGTTATTGATTATGTTTCTACTGAAAATATTGTATCTAGGGAGATGGTAGATAAATTAAAATTGGAGAAAGTACCCCACCCAAATCCCTCCCATGTTTCTTGGTTGATAAAAGGACAACAAACCCTTATAAATGAAAAATCTTGGGTACATTTTTCCATCAAAGACTATAAGGATAGAGTCCTTTGTGATGTTTTAGATATGGATGTCTATCACCTTTTGTTACGATGTCCATGAAAGTATGATCTTCAAGCCAAACATGATGGAGTAAAAAACAAGTATTAGATAAATCAGGGTGGTCATAAATACAATCTGCTCCCTCTTCCTAATCCTCACCAAGAAAAACCAAAATAACAATTAGTTATGCTTGCAGGAGAACAAGAAATGATCAAGATTAAGAGGTAGGATATTCCCTAGTCCTTAAAAAAAAGGAGAAAAAATGCACAAAGAAGTACCTCAGGAAGTAGTCAGTCTACTGTAGAAGTAAAAGGGAATAGTTGCATGAGACACCCTAGATGAACTCCCACCATTGAGGGACATATTTCATTAGATATATTTCATTCCAGATGCTTCCCTACCCAACAAATCTGCATATAAACTCACCCCTAATCAGAATGCAGAGGTCACTAAATAAATCAGTGAATTGTTGACCAAAGGACTCATACAAAGCCCTTGTGCAGTCTCAAGTGTTTTGGCCCCTAAGAAGGATGGAAAATGGAGACTATGCACTGACTCTAGGGAAATAAACAAAATAACAATCAGATATAGATTCCCTATACCAAGAATAGAGGATCTACTAGACCAACTTGGAGGAGCATGTTATTTTTCCAAGATAAACCTCAAATCAGGCTATCATCAAATAAGGATAAGGCCTGGAGATGAGTGGAAAACTACATTTAAAACTAGTGAGGGATTATATGAATGGCTTGTGATGCCATTTGGTCTTAGTAATGCTCCTAACACTTTCATGAGGCTAATGAATGAAGTGCTTCATGATTTCATATGAAATTTTATAGTAGTATACTTGGATGACATTTTGATCTTTAGTAGCACCAAAGAAGCACATATGAGACACTTGGAACTAGTCCTCCAAAGACCACATGAGAAGAAATTGTAGATATCAACCTATAAAAATGTGCATTCATGCAACAAGAGTTAACATTCTTGGGTTTTGTCATCTCAAAGGGCACCTTGAAAATGGATCTTGAAAAGGTGGAGGCTATCATCAGTTGGCCAACACCAAAGACACTAGGATAAGTCAAGAGCTTTCATGGATTGGATACCTTTTATAGGAAGTTTGTTAAAAATTTTAGTCACATTTGTGCACCCTTACTTGATACCATCAAGGGTGGTAGGAAAACAAAATTCCAGTGGACAACCCAAGTAGGTGAAGCTTTTGAGTATTTGAAGGGGAGAGTAGAACAATATCCCATTTTGGCACTACCTACCTTCAAAAAATTGTTCACAATGGAAATAGATGCTAGTAATCTAGCCATAGGTGTATTCCTTAGCCAAGATGGAAGACCAATGCCTTTCTTCTCTGAAAAATTGAATGAAGCCAAGAAAATGTATAGTACATATGACTTGGAACTCTATGCTATGGTTCAAGCCATCAAGAAATGGAGGCACTACTTGCTACCAAAGGAATTTTTTTTTTTTACAGATAATCATGCATTAAGTTTTCTTAATATTCAAGACAAGTTAAATGCAGGCACGTGAAATGGGTTGAACAACTACAAGCATTCACATTCTCTATAAAGCATAAGAAATGAACCTCAAACAAAGCTGCATATTCTCTTAGTAGAAGAGTGATTTTGGTTGAATAAGTACAGGTCCAAAGCATGGGAATTGATGCCATCAAGCACCTATACAAGGATAATTTAGACTTTGGTGATGTCTACAAGGTTTTCTCTACTCTCTCAGATGCATATAACAATACTTATTCAGAATATTTATTGTAGAATGGTCTTTTGTTCAAAGGGGGTCAACTCTGTATTCCTAAATGCTGCATGAGAGAAAATATGATCAGAGAAAAGAATTGTGGCACACTAGGGGGTCATTTTGGGATTGATAAGACACTTGAACTCATCAGGAGAAACTATCACTGGCCTAAACTACCCATTGATGTCAGAAAGTTTGTTGAGACTTGCACAATCTGGCAAAGGGCTAAAGGAGTTAGGAAAAATCAAGGTCTCTATCAACCACTCCCAATTAAAACAAATCCATCAGATAGTTTGAGAATGGAATTTGTCCTAGGACTTCCAAGAACTAAACAAGGATTTGATAGCATCTTTTTAATAGTTGACAGATTTAGAAAAATGGCTCACTTTGTTCCTTGTAAAGTTTCTAATGACGCTTCTCATATTGCTAACTTGTTCTTTAAGGAGGTGGTAAGGATTCATGGATTTACATCATCCATTATCTCAGACAGAGATGTGAAATTCCAAGGGCATTTTTGGAGAACCCTTTGGAAAAAATTGGGAACAAACTTATCATTCATTTCTGCATACCATCCACAAACAGATGGGCAGACAGAAGTTGTAAATAGGTCCTTAGGAAACCTTCTAAGGTGTCTAAAAAAAAAATATGGAAAAACTTGGGATGCTATCCTTCCTCAAGAAGAATTCTCTTTCAATGACTCGGTAAACAGGTCAACAAGAAAGACACCATTCCAAGTGAACTATGGAATACATCCACGAGGACTCATGGAGTTGAGAGACTTACCAAGTGAATTTAAAGTTAGTGCACAAGGTGAAGAGATTTATACATGGATCAAATAGATTCATGATCAAGTCAGAGATACATTGAATTAGAATACTTCAAAGTACAAGGAACATGCAGATAAAAAGAAGAGACATGTGACTTTAAAAGAAGAAGATCAAGTATGGGCATATTTGAACAAGGCAAGGGGGCACACTAAGTTACAGATGAGAAATATTGGTCCCTATCAAATACTTCATAAATTTGGGGATAATGCTTATGAAATTTCTTTACCCCCAACTATTTATATTTCTCCTATCTTTAACATTTGTGATCTCACTCCTTTTAAAGGTGATGCAGTATCTAATAATTCTTTGCATGATATTGAAGATACACCAGATGAATGGATCAAGGATTTCCCACCTAGCCAACAAATTTAGTTAGAAAAGATTCTTGACTCTAAATTTGTCAAGAAAACCATGAAGAAGACCTACAAAGACTACTTGGTTAAATGGAAGGGTCTACCTGACATTGATGCCACATGGATGAGTGAAGAGTGTATTAACAAGCATTGAACTTCTGCTCAACAATTTCTCTCAAGTGGAACTTGAGTTTTAAAAATGAATATGGTGTAGGAGTACCTCTCTCCTCTCTTCAACATAAATATAATTCTAAGATCTTTAGAGGATTCACCCAAGGGCCTCCATGCCTAAGGGTCTTTAACAACTTTTCAAACATTGCTAAATAAGCCAACTTGTAAGGCCTAGTCACCCTTGGTGTCTTTATAAACCTTGGGCTTTGACTATGGTCAACTAGAATGCTTTGTGTTTAGATTAGTCTAGGTAGGTTCTTAGGCTTTTTGATTATGTTTCAAGTCAATAATGATATCTAGGATCTTATACTTAGGTCCTATTACGGAAAAAGTGTACTTTTGCAAGAAATGCAAAAAGTTGCACAAAGAAAGAAAAGTTGTTAAGCAACTTTTACAAAAATTTACTAAACATGATGTAATTTCCTCCCAATGGTCACACCCTTCAAAAATTTGTTGGATCCATTGGGTAAGGTCTTCATAATCCCTTTTAGGTGGGTGGAAGATAGGATTATGTAAATTTGAATTTGAGAATAAAAAAAATTCCCTATTTTCCCTAACTTCTGTCTGAAAGTTGAATGTGTAAAGTATAGTACGGATTAAAAGAAGAAAATGAGTGGATGAATTAAAATAAATGATGAGTTAAGGAATATATTCAATTGGTTTGAAGTTTTTCTAAGATCAGAATCAAAAGTTATCAACAAATCTCTCTCGGGTGCACATAAACCCTTCATGGATAGGTAGTTTTCAGAGATCATGCCCTAACTTGATTTTCTACCATGATAATTCCTTTTACCTCAGGGAAATGCAAGTAGGGTCAATGTAATATAGGATTAAATAAGCTTGGAGAAGGGGAATGGATCTACTATTTTTACTTGCAAGCCCTATGCCAAGCATCTCTATGTGATTGGTTTAGTCTAGAGAAGAATGAAGTATCATAAGCACTTAGGGGGTGGATAAACTAAATATAATGGTGGATTGTGGTCTCTAAGGGGTCCCTTTAAAAATTTCAAGTGGTGGATTTCTTGAGGTGTTCAATTGGTGAAGACTTCTAGAACAAATCAACCCTTTTAGGCCTAATTAGGTCTATTGCAACAGTAAGCATTTGGTATCTTCCTTTGTGTTTGGGAGTCTATTCTATTGGGATTGCATATAGCTCTGTAAAGGGTGTTTGGATCCAATATTTGTTTGATAGGTCCTTTGGGAAGTATTTAAACTAAGTCCTAAAAACTCGCTCAATAGGGCTACAAGCCAGGAAGGCTTATAAGCCAAAATTGCAGTCTAAGTTCTTAGACTCTTTAAATGGTAACAAATAATTTCCTTTAGAGATCAGTGGATTGTATGGAACCTTTCCATCCCCATTCAAACACTTAGGTTCCCATTTGTGTTAAAATAAAGTAATAGTCACTTCCTATTGAAGTAGACTTGGTATCCTCTAGGTGGATAGTGTAGTTGATGATTGTTTGCATGATCTTTTGAAGGTTTAGAGAACTCTCTTGATATAATTTGGGTGTAGAGAAGGCACCTAAGGTCACACCACGTCAAAGTTTCCTTAATAGAGGAGAGCTCTGCATCACATTGGTTCCCTAAGTATATGATAGAGGAAGGTATAAATTGGGATGATGAGGTTGTTGAGATCCATAATGATTCATTATTAAGTAATGATGTGGACAAAGAGGAAATAAATGGGGATTTCAGTGGTAAAGCCATGAAGAAAGGAAAACATGGTAGGAAAGGCTCGATAGTAAATGTTGATGACAACCCCAGGTCCCTTGATGGTGATGGAGTTATCGATAGTAAGGGAAAATGAATTAATATTTTAGACTGATGCCCTACCTTTGTTTTGGGCCATTTTGATACTCATATAGGTTGTTGACTTAAGATAGCTTAGACTATGGTTTTTTGGCTTAAGTTTGTTAATCAGTTTATGGACAATCTGGACACTATGTTGTTGTAGATTTTCTGACTCTGAATAGATGTTTTGTTAGGCTCTCCTATTATGGACAATTTCAATGAACTTATGATGACAATATGTAAATATGCAATTTTTCTATATAGAATACATATTATAAATAATATGGTATCTTTTGTATTAATTCCTTGAGATGCTTTGTAGGAGCCGCTTCTTATTTTTTACCATATATATGGGTGGCCATATATATATATATATATATATATATATATATATATATATATATGTACATACATGTGGGGTCATTCATATATATATATATATAATGAGATTTACATATTCCGTTTCATTGTCATTTGTGGTAAGTGTGGATTTTCTATATATTACCGGTTTCTCATCTATGTAGTATTTGGTGTCTCCTATGTGCTTATATGGTGGGGGAATTATTTGGACTTGTTATGAAACATACCCAGGTTTTCTATGGGGTTTCTCTAAGGTGCTCTATTTTGAGATGGTATATATAACATAGTTTATTGTGATAATCACATATATCATTTGATGATTCACATGGTTCCGTTTTAGGATGGTAGTATGATTTTCTTGAGGGTTTAATACTTTTTAATGGTTATTTTCAGCATATCTATTTTCAGGTTAATCTGAATATGGTTTTAGCACATTATTATTGAGTATATATCCAATTATGGGTTGTAGTGAGACATTTTGAGTATGGTAACACTATTATCCTACTTTTTCCAATGATTCAAGAATAACTATAAAACTTTGCATCTCAATATTCCATTAGAAGATAGATATGATATTTAGGTCAATGATACTTAGAATTCATGTTTCACATCATAATTGAGATGGAATAGCTCCCATTTTAACAACTAAGAGTTATGATAATTCGGTTAGCACCTCTCATCTTGTTAAGTGTAGATATGAATGTTTCTCATATTATGTATAGGTTATTTCATGATTGTAGTTAAGGTGTTCTTCATTTATAACAGTAAATTATATTAGCTATCAAATTAGAATGATACACGAATAGAATTTCTAAGGGACTAATTGGCTAGATTATAGATCAAAATGTAATATGTGTATAAGATATGTATTTATCTAACAAAATTGGAAAATTGGGATAGTTTTGGTATATGTTTGATTATAGTAACATGCCCAGTGGGCTGAACTAATAGACCATTAATGGAAGCATAAATGAGACAACTGATCAGAGTAATGGCAAGACAAATGCAATGAGATATTAGTAAGAGATCTATCATATATTTTATGTAGAAGAGAACTTCCTAAATCTGACCCATATCAATGTATGATCATATACTATGTAATGTAAAGCCAGTGGGCTCATAGTTTTAAATGAGGATACTTGGATCCCTATCAAAATTAGGAATTACCAAAAAAATGTATGGATGTATATAAAATAGTTATATTGGTATCACTATCCTATAATTTGTAAAGGCGAGAAACTATAAAATTTTGATAAATCAAGCTTTTAAAATCTTTAGGCTATACTAGAGGTAAATTCTTGACTCAACTCTTTCCTCCCGGTGCCCACACTGAACCGATTTTGTAAAAAATTTAAAAATAAAAATAAATTTTTTTTGGCTATGACCTATTACCCATCAAAAACAAAAAAAATGCTATAAGTAAATTAATAAATTTTTCCTTACATGATTTTTTAAGTAAAAGCTAAGGGAGAAGTCCCTTTGCCAATGTACAATGAAGACAATGGTTTGTATGAAAAAATGACAAGCATATGAAAGTGATTGAGTGTTTGTACAATGAAGACAATGGCTTGTATGAAAAAATGACAAGCATATGAAAGTGATTGAGTGTTTAGATGATGCATCAAATATTAGAGGCAATTTTGTTCTCTCAAAAAGCTATCGATGTGTTAACAAATAGATTTGTCTCTCTGAAAATATTTTATAGGAAAACTCTACAGCCCTTCTTGAAAGAAAAATGACCCTAACAGTTGGGTAAATTATTTGAAATCACTTCCCTCTGAATTAATCCTAGGTACAGCTCTCTAGAGATATTTTATCAGTAATATCTAATTTTGAAATTCAACTTTTAACCCGAAAGTTTTAGAAAGGTTACTTCAACATTCATAGATGAGAAGCATTGTAGAAATACCTTAATAAAGATAACAGAATGATAAAGAAAGAAAAATCACAGTTTTTCTTTTAACAGATTCAATGAAAACAGACAACTAAATGGTAGAAAGGCAACATCATATAGATAAAGTTCAGGAATTATGAATCAATAGACACATACATTGCAGAGTAAATGAAATGTCAACACAGGACACTTACTTTTTGTTTTCAAATGACACAGATTTGATAAACTTAATTGTAATGTATTTCCAAAAATTACTACACAGGCAATCACATGGAATTTGTTCCTTCAAAATAGTATTAGATTTTTCTATATCTGTTCCTCTAACCCTTTTTTTAAAAAGTCAAACTATCACCACCAAAAATAAGACTATCTAGTTATGATTTTCTCCTCTTTTTTGAACCCCTCAAAAGTTTTCAACAGAAGCACTTATAGTATCAAAGCGCCGAGAGGTCTCCTGAAAAAATTGACCTCTCGGGCAATTAGTTATAAAATAAGACCAGCAGAAAGGGACACATGTCCTTAAGAGTTTGCATGTTAAACCCAATAAAAACTAATTATCTAAATCTGGTTCTTTGTCCACAACATGATCCTCACTTCCCACTAGACTCCCTTCTTCTTTGGTAACTGACTGGGTAGGTTTCCATTCTTTATACGCCTGGACTAGCTCTTTTGCAAACGACATATGAGGTATCTTGGAATTCACTATCCAGGCCATTGAGGCCTCCTTACTCCACTTCAACTTCTTCACCATTTCTACAACATTAGGCAACTGATCCACATAGATATAACATAGATTCAATCCTTGCCATCTGAGTTAAGTCAGAGGCTTTAGGATTAACCTTTTCTCTGATCACCTTTATCACTGAGTTGAAGGCTTCTAGAGCGCCTTTCAATTCTTGTTCACTGTACACTGATGGATAAGTATAGGTGAAGTTAATGACCTTCAACTCGTTCAAAGTGGCTTTCTGAATTTGTTTATCTTTGGCCTCATATTCTTTGTTTTCTATAATGGTGCTCCTTATAAGAGATATACGCCAGCTGATGTTCTTTTTAAGAATGAAGAAAATGGATTCCTCAGTGAATTTAAAAGATTTTTCTACACAAAACTTACTAAAGCCATATCTCTCTATTTCCAAGAACTTTCTCATCGCCGATACCATTTTTCCTCATCTCCATCCCAAACTTGCCGCTGGGTCTGCAACTCTCCCATTATGGCTTCAGTATCATGGAGGACTAAATGCAAAACTTTGATATATTGTTAGCCACTGCTAAGTACTTGGGTAATCCACTTATCAATTGAGGAGACTAATGTTCAACCCCTCTGAACTTGATTTAGCAAAACTTTACTTTCTACAGAGTTTAGGTCAAATACCTATGGAGATTGGGTCAGTGGCATGGCATCAAAGTTGCAGAAAGTGTTTATAAATTGGGAGAGTGATAGTATCATTTGTTTTAGTTATTTCTTTTCATTTCTATCTTGCCATGATGTCATTAACATCTGTTGAGCCATCTCTTTGAAAAGGTGATTCTTTCCCGCCCTATCCATAGTCCCTAATTCAATTTTAGTGACTTCAAAGTCTTCAGTTGAAACATCCTACTTCTCTTCCTTTAGTCTGTAGGTGGCTACTTCAATCGTCCACTTCCCAGTTTTAGTATCAGCAAACATTCATGTTGTGCTCTTAACTTTCTTGGCCTTGGGAGTCTTTTGAACATATTTACTGACTATATCATGTACTAGAATAAATACTAGAACTAAGCTATGTTTCTTGTTCACTGAAGTGGTTATCCATCTTGGTGTGTCACTTGTTGTTGTTGAATGTTCGCTTGTTTTTGTAGGAGTATCCATTAAATCCAAAGTCACATCATCAAGATCTAAGAGGTCCTTTCCTATTTGCTCATCTTCACTGATTTGATAGTTCAAATCCCCAAACTTGTCATCATCCAAGTTAATTGTCTCTGTGTTTTCTTGAGTCATCTTCTCTTTAACTTGTGACCGAGACTTTGACTTGGTAATTTGCTGAGGTGAGATTATAGGAGAAGGCTCTGCAACAGATTTCTTCCTTGAACTCTTAGTCTGCTGCTTACCTGATGCACCTGCATTATCAATTGATTTATGAGGATTAGAAACATGGGAAGAGGAATATATAGGTAAATATTTAACTTCAATTGACCTAGGACTAGAATGTTTTCTTCTTTCTTGCAGCCATTCTTTAGTTAATTGAAGTACATGTTGTGTCCTACGTTTAATGTCATCTTCCTCTTCCACTGACCAATCAATTTCATACTCCTCATTTTCCAGAGATCTTTTGAAATTAGGTTCAACCAAGTTTGAACCATCATCTGTCACACCTTCCACATTGAATTGCAATCTCATGGATAGAATCCAAGAAATATAGAGATGACTGTGCTCTCTCTCCTTAACTTGGGACTCATTAGAATAGTCCTCCCAGAAATCCTCTAAATGGGGAATAGGGAACATATGGGACCTAAGTCCTAGAATTTCACTGGCAAAGTTTTTGTTATCAAAACCAATTCTCTCTGTATAATACTTAAAATCAAAATGACTCAGGTCGCTCCCTATACTTACTACATCCTCAATAGTATAACATGAGAATTTGCCTAGCTATAATGGGAAAACCTTCTCCCATTCTTCTTCAGGCAGAAACCATTTGAGTACTGTGGTAAGCTTCCTACAGACCTCTACAAAATAAAGTAATCAAAAGCATATCTAGGCAATCTTGTAGGGGCTTCTTCAAAACCACCAAATCTCCCATAAGTGAATCTAGTGAACTAGGTATAAAAACTCCCAAATTTAGTCACAAACTCCTGAGCCTCAACACTCATTCTCCTGGCAGAAACCCTAGTGAACTCAAAATAGAGTTTACCCATAAAACTATCATGCACTCTCTTGTAGTTCTGAATTACATTATTTATATGAAGAATGGGGAAATACTCATAAACACACATGCCATTAGACCAAGGTTCATGAATCATCCCATCCCACTTTCAACTACAAGCTAAGCAATACATCAGATAAGAAGACATGAAAGAACTACACCCTATGAGTTTGGAATTGTTAAGTTTTTCCCTCATTGAACTGGCAATTAATTCGGCCCAATCCAATGTCTATTTTCCTTCTAACACAATTTGAATATAACAAAACAACCAATCTAAGAAGAAGAAGGACTCTATAAACCCTCTGACCCTTTGCAACATTACCATGACATCACTAATATACCAGTACACATGACTTCTATTAAACTTTTTGGGCAAACGGGAACCTCCTCTTTGTGGGTTTATCAACCAGTGTCTTGCCATGGAAGTGTGATTCGCATCTGCATTTTCCTTGAATTTAACAAGGGACTATGCCAGAGAAAAAGAGGAAAAAGTTTTCTCTGGAATTTGGAAAGCTAAAGAAATAATTTCCCTATTTATTGCTAGCAAGACACTACCATCTTTCTTAAGAATGGAATCAGTCCTTTGATCATAGTTATGAATACATTCATGAATTATCTTGGGACAAACAATTGCAGATGGGAAGGAAGTAGCTACACACGGCCCACTGTGCAAAATTTCCAAATCAGGAACTTTATTTTCTAAGCACATAGAAAGTCTATCAGGGATTCTCTCAACATCACATCCTCCTAAATTTGTGTCTACTACAATGGGGTTTTCACAAAACAAACTAGAAATGCTTCCAAATAAGTGAAAAGCAGACTTCATACTTGTAAAAACAAACAGACAACTGCCACAAAATCTTCTGAATATTTCACAAGCTTAAATTAAAACACTACAGAGGGTGCAACCTGAACCACCTTGTTCCTGTAGATACTTCGGCACCTTGGAGATTTCAATAACACTTACCTTCAAAATAGTTGTATACAGACATCAACAACATTTCAAAAGAATGAATGCTAAGAAGGGTTTAAATAGAGAATGCCAAATAATTGATCATTAATTACCCATCTTTAAGGAAATAAAGGATGAAGGAATGAAATTATTGTTTACACATGCAATCAATTAATACCACCTACACAAAATTTCATGTCGTAAAAAATCATTATGAATTTGACAGCTCAAATGCACTTAACTGCCACCATTACTTACCCGTATTAAATGCACTTTTCCATAGGACCCACCACTAAGTGATGACAAATCCTTCTTTTTCTACCCTATGTCACTTTTTTAAAATCCTTGAACACTCTTGAATAGAGTTGAACCAAGTTCAAGGATGTTCTCATGTGTTCAATACTGTTCAAACATATTCCCATTTGTTCATTTGCCTTAGTCCTTAAAATGAAAATTTTGCACTGTTGTCACTGATGTCGCATCCTTGGAAAGTCAAATCTCCCATACACCGCGAATATGAAACATTTTATACTGGTCTTAAACATCTGTCACACCTTACAATAACATGAACTACCTTGAACACTCTCAAACACAATTGAACCAAGTTCAAGGTTGTTCAAGGTTGTTCAAACTTGTTCAAGAAAGTGTTAGCAAATAATCTTTTGTTTTTCAAGGCATGGTTGGACCACAAGTTGACATTTTCAGTGAGTAGTTTGAAATGAGGATTTAGGAAGCTTTGAGACTTTAAAAAATATTATGGCAACTCTAGAAAACACTTTAAAGGAAAAGGGCAAGTACTAGACTTGGACTAACATCGGCTCTGGCTGGGGACTGACTTTTCTCAAAAGTCAGAGAACTCAAAAACTCTGGTTTCACAAAATGCTACAAAAGGCTTGGAAAAACACATGACGCAGAAAGGGAAAGACACACAACCTAAAAGGAAACTAAAACTAATATATACAACTATTCACAGGGAATAAATACTAGATTCTGAGCAATTTAAGGTCTTTCCCATTAGAGGAAAATGGTAAGACCGTTCCATTCGAGTAGGCAAGTTTAAAAGCATTGGATCCTAATTCTTCAGTAACAATGAAGGGTCCTTTCCATAATGACTCAAACTTACTATGAGTGCCCTTTGGTGCCTTCCTCTTGTCTCAAAGTATCACTTCATCCCATTTCATAAAATTTCTAGGCCTGGCCTTTCTGTCAAATATGTTCTTTACCTTAACTTGATTTTTTGCGATCTTGTCAACTAATGCCTCCCTTTCTTCTTCCAACTTCTGCAAGTGTAGAATTCTTTTCTCCAAAGAATCTGTAAACATTTGATCTTCAATAGCAGTCTGTAACTTAGCTGCTGAAAATTCTAGAGGAATCAACACTTGAGCTCCTACTCCATAGACCAACTCAAAAGGGGCCATTCCAATTCCTCTTTTTGGAGTGATCCTATCAGCCCAAAGGGATTCATACAACTTCTTGTGCTAGTTCTTACCACTTTCATTTACCAATTTCTTCATAATGGCAATCAAATTCTTATTACTTGACTCCGCTTGCCCGTTACCTTGAGGGAAATAATCTAAAGAATGAGCTAGCAAAATACTGTGGTTATAGCAAAAAAGACTCAGTTCTTGAGATGAAAAATAAGTAGCATTGTTAGCCACAATTTTTTGAGGTACACCGAAGCGCACCAGAATATTATCTTTTAAGAAATTGCACACCACCTATGAATTTGCTTTCTTAGTGGGAACAACTTTGACCCATTTAGTAAAATAATCAGTCGCTGTCAGGATATAAACGTGACCCGCACTTAACTAAGGATTAATTAAGCCAATAAAATCTATCCCCCATTACTTAAAAGGCTCATCCACTATGACAGGTCTCAATGTTAGTGTAGCTAATTGAGGCCTTCAAGAAAACAAATGACACTTTTGGCAACTTCTGACAAATGCATATGCATCTTTGAAAATTCTTGGCCAATAAAAGCAATACCAGAGAATCTTGAAGGCTATTAAAGATGATGAAAAGTGTCCTCCGCAAGCTTCCTCATGGAAATTTTTCAATAATTGTGATTGCTGCTCTTTATCTACACATCTAAGAAATGTGTCATCTAGCCCTCTTTTATACAAGGTGCCCTACCATATTACATACTTTGCGGCTTGTAATCTTAGGTTGCACCTCTTCTTAGGTGAAAATCGCATGGGACATTCTCCGTAAGTGAGGAAATATGCTATGTCAGAGAACTAGGAATTAGTCAGACTGACTAACAACACTTGAGACACCTCTTCTCCTGATTCTTCTGATGGTTCTAAATTTTCAGCTATGAACTTACAAAGGCCTCTTCCCCAGACCAGTTTTGTAGGTTTAATTAACAGATCATATTCTTGTATCTTAGTCACCCATGCTGCCCTCTTGTTCATTGCTATTTCCTATTGAGTAAGAAAAATTTTCACTGCTGAATTTGGAACATACACTATGGAGTGCAAGTGCAGGATGTAAAATCTGAACTGCTTGACTGAATTTACTATAGCAAAAGCTTGTTTTCAATTGAAGAGTATTTAAGTTCGTGCTTCTTTAGAGGAGTGCTAATGAAAGCAATTAGTGCTTGGTTTCCATAAGTATCTTTCTGAGTGAGAATCCCTCATAAGGTGTGATAAGATGCATAACAGTAAATAATGAAATCCTTTTTATAGTCAGGATAGACCAAAGTGGGTGCCTCAGCTACAACATTTTTTATTACATTAAAAGCCTTTTTACCATCTTTTGTCCATTTAAAAGGCTATTTTTCACTCATCATTCCTACAATGTGCCTAGTTAGTTTAGAAAAATCTGGAACAAAGGCTCTTAAAAAGTTGATATGACCAAAGAAGGATTTAACTCCTATTCTAGTCGATGGTAAATTGATTTGTTGGGTCACCCTTGCCCTCTTTGGGTCAATTCTAATCCCTTCTTAGGAAACAATATGGCCTAATAGTTTCTCTTCTGTTACACCAAAAATGGATTTTTTTGGATTAAGTGATATGCCATGGTCCCTGCATCTCTGTAGAACTAATTTGAGATCTTTGATGTGATGTTTCTTTCTTCTAGAATAAATTGTCAAATCATCAAGATAAATCACTATAATTCTATTTCTCATATAAGCAAATGAAGAATCCATTACTCTTTGAAAGGTCGCTCCTGCATTGATCAACCCGAAGGGCATTCTATTATAAGCAAAAGTCCCCCATGGTATGGTGAAAGTGGTCTTGTATTTATCTTTGTCTGACATGCTTACCTGATTATACCCTGAAAACCCGTCAAGGAGAGACATCATCTTTGATCTGACAACTATTTATAGAATATGTTCCATCTTGGGCAAGGCATAATTATCTTTTAGGCTAGCCTAGTTCAAATTACAGAAATCTACACAGATCCTCATCTCCTCGTTCTTCTTCCTCACAGGAACAATATTCGCTATCCAAGTTGAGTGGTAGATAGGATAAATAATCCTAGCTTTTAGCATCTTGTCTACTTCTCGCAGAATTGCTTCTGACACTTTAGGATTATAGCTTCAAAGTTTTTTCCTAAAGGGCTTTGACTCTAGTTTTAGGGGAATATGATGACTGAATTTACCCTTTCATAAATCTTGAAGATCATCATAGTTCCAGGAAAAAACATCCATATAGGCCGTCAAAAAGATCTAAAGGTTTTTCTTTTCCTGAACAGATAGGCTCTTACCGACAAATATCCATCGAGGTTCATCTTTAGTACCAATATTCACTTTATCATATTCTTTTCGCACATCTAAATGTGGGCCATTTCTTGAAATGAAACTGTCATCTTTCTGAGAAAACAAGTTTTCTAGGGAAACCAAACCTTTGGGGATTTTATTACTCTTAAGCTGAACAACTTCTTCTTCTGGTGAGAACTCAGAATTGGACTCGCCACTCTTTTCACCCATTCCTTCAAAGTAAGAAGATGAAAAAACTTCCACACATGTCATGAAATCCTTAATTTGAGTGTCATCTTCAAAAACTTGCAGATGATCAATGTTATCGAAAACTACGGGCCTATATATCATCTCTACCCGATATGTATCAGTTTTGAAGTTTGGATGAGGGAGCAAAAGAGACATTGACACAGCTAAAGAATCAGCTCTTGAATTCAAATTTTTGGGAATGGCCTCTATGGAAAAAGCTTCAAAGGAATTGATTTCATCCCAGACTAAGTCCCTATAATGTTTGAGACATTCATTTTTAACTATGAATTGACCTTTCACTTGTTTAACAATCAGTTCGGCGTCACCTTTCACAGCAATTGATTTAATTCCCAATGTTCTTGCTTCTCATAAACCTAATAATAGGGGTTCAAATTCAGCGGTATTATTAGTATTTTTAAAGTCTAGCTTAAAAGAGAACAAGACATATTCATCATTTGGGCCTTTCAATACTACACTAGCCCCAGATCCTGCGCTGGTACAACTACCATCAAACTCCATTAACCATATTTGTTCATTTTCACCACCAACTGCAGAAACAAGGGAATCTTCTTCTGATAAAATCATATAGTTACCAAAATCACAATCTTGGAAAAGGATTTGTGCCTTTGGGTTGTCAGATGGGAATACAATATACTTGTTTTTAACTTCATGTTCCAACTTGACCTTTTTCTTCCCTATGGGTATGATGGATTCTGACCAATCCATTTTTATTTCCCCGCCCATGTCTCTATAGAAAGTTCTGCTCAATAGCATCCCATAGATAGCGGGAATATCTGCAACTAGAATGGTTAACTTTAATCTTTTGTCTGGGTAAGCTGCTAACACATCTTGGGCATCTTTCACTTGGCCAATCAAAGGCACTTGTTTACCATCCATGGAATAGCACCTTCCAAAAAAAATTCTCAAAGTCAAGCCTAAGGCTTTGGCAACAGATGATGACATGATATTATTAGAGGCACCCAAATCTATGATGAAATTGCTTGATTTGAGATCATTGAGGAGAAAATAAATATAGAAGGGGTCTATTTTTCTTATTTCATCAATTTCACATTTCAACTCTGAGGTAGTTGTGGTGGCCGAGTTATTTTGATTTGATACAGTAGGAGATGCAACTCTGGGAGTCTGTATGGATTGACTAGTCTGATCTATGGTACATTGGTTGGTCTGGGAAGAAGATGAGGGATCTCCTTGAACATACCTAACTATCTTATCAATTTCTTTTGGATTTAACTTTAAATATTCAGCAGGGGAAATTTGTATAGCAGAGGATTTACAAAATTCAACTATATCAAAAGAAGGCATACCTTCATTTTTTTTAGAAGCTTTAGAATCATGAACTTTATTATTGGAAGGATAAAGGTTACCTGTTGATTCATGAGCTTTTTGAAAACTACCCGATGATGTAGGAATCTGCTTAGAAGTCTTTTGATTACGTGTCAGCATAGCACACATTGGGTTTTCAAGAGTGACTAGAATATCCCCTCTTTTAGAGTTAGATTTGTATTCTAAATAATATGAGCAAGAGTTGCCAAGTCTCTCTTCAGCCACTTCCTCCTTAGTACACTCTCCTAACACATCTTTCATTTCCTCCATATGTATATGCCTCAACATATCAGGGAAAGAACTACCATCGTGATTTGTTGTGAGGTGGAATGAACACACGACTGCATCTTTCAAAGTAGCCTCTAAGGACAACCTCAGCTGAGTTGGGGGAAAAAGAAGAGTTTTATTTTTCCATTGATTGAATTTCTTTCTTATTGTATCTTGGTATATAGGAGAGTAGGAAGATCCCTACTTAGGTAATTGTCTTTTCAAGGCAATGACATCATTCATGAGTTTTTGGACAACTAGGTCTATGGATGAGGAAGTCGAGGCTTGGGAATGAGATTTTTGCACATCTTTTCTCTATTTGTGAGATATGATAAGATCAACCTCCAATTCAGTGGCTTGGCTTTGAGTAGTGTCCAAATCTACAGGCCTACTCCTCCTCAAGTGAAAACCTATGTCAGGAGGCATAGATTTTACAAAGAAACATTTTTGGTTCTTAGGAGTGGGTCTTTTGGCAGTGGGAATTTTATGAATCACTTTATTGTACTGAGCCACATAGTCTCTCATTAGCTCATGGATTTATTTCTTCATTTGCATCAATTGTGCCAATAGGGAATGCTCGTCATCAGCGCCTTTGAAATGAATTTCAAACATTGTCTTCGTTGTTTGCCAATTTGTTATAGACCCTCTAGGCAAATGACCAAACCATTCTGTAGCTCCTTCCATCAAGGATTGAGCGAAAAGACTAATAGATACATCTTCATGTTGCACTGCTAAAATAGTTGTTGCTATGCTGAATGCATTGAAATGTTCATCTATTAAGACCTTACCGTCTCCAAAAAATTTAGGGAGAACATCTTTTATGCCTTCAAGAAGGGCATGATGGGCACCAAGTGCCAGAGGACCAACTGCTACTCCCCAAGGTTGTGCCATGACTGTAACTAGAAAAATAGTTACGAGGGGAGGAGCTTGAATGCCAAATAAGGTCAAGGATTGTTAGATACTAGTAGATGGAGAATTGTTTGACTGAGCCTTGGGTGGGGAAGGAGGCCTACTCTTAGCTTTAGGTTTTGGAATGTAAGTGGTTGGGAATTGAAGGTTTTGCAAAATTTTGTAAAATGTGTCAAAGATTCCCTCCCTCCTTTGAGACCTAGTATATGTCCGAGAATCCAGTATGATATATTTTCTCTTATTTCCTTTGGATAGCTTTGTCAACAATTTGTGCTTCCTGAGCAATTGGTAGACCTCACAGCCACTCCTCTATATCTTCCTCTTCTTCCAAGACTAAGAGGACTTGTTGGTACTGATGATAGCTAGTCTTTAAATCCCAAGCAACAGTGTTCAAATCAAAAATCATATCCTCTTGGGTATTTTGAAAGTTAAGATCAGGTTGAATAACATGAGGTAGTTCCTCCTGGTTAGGTATCACCACGGCTAGTAGAACCATAACTATTAACAAAAGAAAGCATTAAAAATAGGTCTACACTGTTAGCGCTACCCAGTAGAGTTGCCAAAAATCTGTTAGCGAACATATTTGTCTCTCTAAAAATCTTTTATAGGAAAACTCTACAACCCTTCTTGAAAGACAAATGACCCTAACAGTTGGGTAAATGATTTGAAATCACTTTCCTCTAAAATACCTCTAGGGAGCTGTACCTAGGATTAATTTAGAGGGAAGTGATTTCAAATCATTTACCCAACTGTTAGGGTCATTTGTCTTTCAAGAAGGGCTATAGATTTTTCCTATAAAATATTTTCAGAGAGACAAATTTGTTCGCTAACACAATGCTTTGCTACATCTGCATCAAATTAGACATATATAAAAAGTCTTAGTGGTGAATTTTAATATTGAAAGGAAAGAATAACCTTACATATCATAAATCAAACTGCCTAATATCACAATTTCATTTAAATTGAACAACCCAATATCATAAATCAAAAGTAAAAAAAGCTTGGGATTCAAGCAGTGCTTCTTGAAGAAGATTATATCATTATTCTAGAAATTGAAAGGGGAAATAGGGGGCCTATGAAGGTGATAAAATAGGTGGTGAAGAGGAAACATTGACACTTGCATCCTTTAAATTTATCCACTTCTCCTTTGTAAAATTTGCATGCATTTGAAACTAGCAAAAAAATATTGTTTGCTTATACAAAATATTCTTTCATGTTGTAGCTATAGAGAACGAATCTTGGCATTATCAATTCACTATTGTTAAAAAATTTCATGTCTTCATCTAACATACTTCTCAATATCTATACCCACTCAAAAATCGATACAAAGTAATCGCGCACCATGTATATTTGATCTTGATTGTCATGAACCTAATTTGACATGTGGAACTAGTTTAATAGGAAGTATACTTGAAAATTTGTTCACTTCACCTTTACACAAACACACTAACAATATATCTAGAGCACTTTTGGGAGAATAGAAATACCTACAAAAATAACTATCAATAATCAATGCAATAAATCACCAATGGCGATTACAAAAGGTTGGAGTTAAAATCACATAAAATATGGTGCCCAAATACCTAGTTAGAAAACCACACTCAAATTGTACAATGAATCCAAAAGATAAAGATACCATATTTCTTCTACATGTCATAAAATCATCATCATTCACTTACCAACTTGGGTGTTCTATTTTGTATTTTTTATATCCATTAAAATACACCTTATGTTGCTTTATAACATGTCATAAGCTGGTTAAAAGTGTTAACTCCCTATGAGCTCTTTTATGTGTCATATATTTTTATATTTCTAATGTGAGATGCCCAACTTTTAGCGATCACAAATTTTTATCCAAAAACCCAATTATATTGTGGGACTTGAAGATATTTATACACTAAGTACTCTTGAAAGTGATGTACAATAGCCTAAAACATTTATATTGGCCAAAAATAAATTCTATAGCTCAAAATTTGAATTTTTCTATTCTATAGTTTTAAAATTATGATTTTGATATTCTTAACATTAAGAGTAAGGTTAGGCCTACTAATGGGACTCAAAGGGTTCATCCTTCTTTGAATCCTAGAGAGACAATGGAGAAGGAGAAACCCTAAGAAGGTTGGATGAAGATAATTTTTGATGGAGCATCACAAGGAAACCTGAGCCCCTCAAGGGATGGGTGTGTCGCAAGAGATGCATCATGCAACATTATGACGATTGAATCCAAAAAACTTGTTGATGGGATAAATAATGAAGTTGAGGAATATACAAGACATTATTGGAAATGTATTTGGAAACATGACTCAATGTGAATCAAGTACACTTGGAGGGATATTGACAAATAATAGTGAATGTTATCATCAAGGGACAATCATAGGTTTAGAAGATTGACAAAATAATAACTATGATTATGAAAAAATTGATGAACATTCACAACTTCAAAATTTATCATGTGTATAGGGAAGGAAACACTTTGGCTGACTCATTATCCAAGATGGTAGTAATGAGGATGGAATATTTTTTTGGAAGAGGGTAAGAGGGAGCCACATTACAAGTGATAGTACTATGAAGAACATGTTCTAGCTATGTGGATAGGATAGTTGGTGGGTGATGATGCAAGGATCAAGAAATGAATGTCTTTTCATGGCGTGTACTGGCGAAGATTTTTTACAAGGAGCTTTGTGCAAAATTTATGAATCCTTGAAGGAGGAAGATTGATCTTGATGTGCAATACACACATTGATCAAGCTTTGTACCCATGAATGGACTACAAAAAGGAATGTTTTATGTGTCTCCATCATATTGTTTCAATTTAGGGTGGTCAAACTACAATTTGTAGAGAAATCATGGAGGAAAATTTTAGCTTCAAAGCACTGAAGCAACAAATTTCCTTCTAGGGACGCACCAGTAATCACCTAAAATTCATCTAGTAAACCCATAGCCCCTAATTTGATTAATTGGCCTTAAAAATCCTAAATCAAAGGAATTTATTACTAGACCTTAATTATGTAAGTATTTAATCAAACTCACTTGCATAATTAAATCAACTTGTTAATCTAATCCTCAATCAAAAGCTTGAATCATTAAATTGCTTTAACTATAGGGTTTAATTAAAAATTCCTAGCACTTTTAATTAAAACAACCCATTCACACATCCTCACACATGTGTGAGCATGTGAAAATCCAAATAAAATAAATTAAAAGGGGATATTACCAAATTTGTCTCACTCTCCCCCCAAAATAATACAAATTTAACCAATCAACAATCTTCCACCTGGATTAAGCTCACATGGATTGAAGGGAAATGCCTCTCAACTACCCTTCGTGGCTAAATCTCAGTCTTCCAATTCAAGGAAATTCCTATAAAAGGGATAGCTCTCCTTATTCAAAGAGGCAAATTTTAGAAGCAACACCATAATGCCATTTTGGATTCTAGGTATTTATCATGTTGTAGGAATACATTTTCATGGTAGTTAGTGTTGTGATTTTTTCTCTTAAATGTAATCCTAGCTTCAATTTATTAGAATATTGCTGCATATTTCTTAGATTAACTCATGTTTTCTCATGCATTTAGCTTAGTTGAATTTAGAATTTCATATTTGTGATCTTGAGGGAAAAGTATGCAAGTTCATGCATCATTACCACCCTTTGAATTTTCCATTTAGGAGTTGTCTAGTCACTGATTCTAAATGCCAGTTTGATGAGCATCTAGTAAGAATAAGACTCGCTTCATCTAGGAAGAAATAAGATAATTTTGGGGATATTTGCACAATAATAAATTTCAATTTGATGATTAATAACCCTTGAGATAATTATTTATTGAGTGTTTGGTTGTTTTCAGGTTGAAGACCACATTTACCACATACACCTCTGGCCCCCATTGTGGGGCTCAAACTGGTTTTGTGCCCCAATTCTCAATATTTTTGATATTTTTCCGAAACTATGCTCATTTTCATTGTGTATGAGTAAATCTTCACCTGTTGGGATCAATATCAAATATGAAAACGTTAGTGGGTTAGCACATACAAAGATTTAAATCAAGAAATGAGCAAGAAGAAAACAACAAAATCAACATAACATCAGATTGAGCTATTAATAAGTTGCACCCTATTAAAGAATTATTAGATTTTATCTTGAAATAGATTGTGGGTGTGCTCTCCCAACACAAAATATGAACCCTACTTAATGATGGGTGATGATCTAAGATGCAAGCTATTTGAGATGATGTGAAGAACTCAAGAACAAAGTATGAAGAACCTTTCCCCAAGCTTCCACAAAGAAATGCAAATGGAAATGCTAAGCTAAGATTGAATGCAAGATCATTTAAGCAATATTAATATTCATTTTCCATTGATTCCTAACATGTAATATCTAAGTGCTTAAGATTGAAATGAACTAAGAACATGAAAAACAATGAAAATTCTAGAGCTATGTTAGCATGATAACAATGGATGATTTGCTCTTGGCAAGGCTCCTATTTATAGATTTTTGGAGAGAAGGCAAGGGCTTGGGTGAGGTGGAGCACATGTGGCATCCATAAAGATGCCACATGGAGGACACAAGGGCAAAATGACATGCCATGCAAAAAGTCAATCCAAGCCTTTTAGTTTTAAGAGGCTCAAGGTTCCTCACACATGTGTGAGCAACCTTGGAGAAAGGAGTGGGGGACCAAGGTGTAAGAGAAAAAAGAGTAGGAATCACCTTTTTAGCCTAATTAAGTGGGATTAGTGTGTGCTTTGGAGGGAAAGTAGGTTTAGAGACTGAGGTGATGGGTGTAGAGTAGTAGAGTAGGCTTAGGGTAGGGTTCTAGATTGGATTAGGATTATCTTGAAATTAGATTTAAATTTAATCATAGCTTAGAAGAATATTAGGATGTTGAGGAAAATAAATAAATAAGAATTCATTTAAAAGGGAGATTTTGTGGAGGAACATATATTAAATGTAAATTTAATATATTAGGGAAGGGTATTTAAATTATCTTTAGATACCATAGAATAATGAATTAATTTAATTAAATCAATAGATGAATATAAAAATAATAATTAATTAACTAGAATTAATTATAATGCTAAGGGAATATTAATTAAATTAATATGAGTGTGCAAGGACAATTTTAGATGTCTACATTTTGCCCCACTTTGATGCGGCATTGAAAATAATGTCAGGTCAAAGAAAAGAAAATAAAATGGCCCAAGAAGAATAGGAGGACCTAAGGCGACAATGGAGAAGGATGGTTCCCCCTCGAGAAAATATTATTTAAAAAAAAATTTGGTAAAAAATTTCTCGAAAAGGTGGAAAGAGAGGAGAAAGATTAAATTCATGACAGATCAAGAAGAAACGGGGCCAAAAATGGGGGCCGGGATGAAAAAACAAGGATAGATCAGGAAGAAACAAGGCCAAAAATGGGGGTCGAGATGAAAAATGAGGACTGAGACAAAAAAATGGGTCCCAAGGGCCTATAAATTGGCTATCAGGCCCCTATGAGAAGTCATTTTTACTCACAAAGAGAAAAAGAGAGAGAAGCAAGAGCGATTGATGACCCTCGAGACCGTGCCCAACTTGGAAAGCACATCCAGACCTACCAGCGACTTGCAAACATAGGACCATCGGTGAGTCCTACATTCCCTACCTATAAATTTATTAATTTTTTCATTTAGTTAGCATTTAATGCTCCAAAATTGGGACAAAATAGTGTCAGGGCACAGATGAAAATTGATCAATTAGCGTCGGCGCAGACGATGATCGACCGATCATCATCTACAAAGATGCTAGATTGGGGATCAACATCTTTGAAGGTAGAGGAGGGGAGCAGAGATGATAGATTAGATTCATCATCTGTGTAGGTGGAGAGACGATGACCTAAACTATCATCTGTGCGGGTTGATCGACGTCTACACTGATTAACCCAAAAAGGAAGAATTGGAGGAAGAGGATATAGGGGGAAATAAGATGTGATGCCCCAGACTAGGAAAAGGTTTGACATGATTGATTTGTGTGTCTAGGAGGATAAATAGTACCTAAAATTTCCTGCCAACTCCATCAATAGTTGGCAAGATATGGAATACACCTTTATGGTGGCCTTCCACATTCACGTGGACCTAGCTTGGTCCTGCAACTAGTTTATTTCAATCTGGAAGGAACCAAACAAGTCTCTCATCACTTTCAACCATTAGTTCTGAAGTGCTTTAAAGAGGTGCAAGGGCCCTTTCATCCCATCAACTGATGTAACCATCCAGACATACCTGAACGCCATGGACCCCATTATTTCTACTCTCCTCTAGAGAACTACCATCACTAATGACTAGGATACTATAGAAAAAGTTTACAACTTAGCCCTCAAGTTGTCCTACAGTTTGAGAAAAGCTCCCAGCAGGATTGGGCAAAGCATACCCTTCAATATGTTTCCTGATAGAACTCCTTACACCGGGGGAAACAACCCCAACCCTACAATGGGTACCCCAATGATGGCCATGGGCCCACCATTGACAGACCAATAGGCCTGGTACGTTTACCCATCTCAAACCCAGACAATAACAGGTCTGAAATACGTTCCCTAGAACCATCCATAGCAAATACAACAACTTTTGACACAACCCTCCAGAGTACCTTTCTTCCAGTAGTCTGTGGCTGAAGGATTTCCATCCTCAACTCTGGGAGTTGTTGTCACCTTCCCCGAGAATCCACCACAATAGCCATCACACTATGACACAACTACCCAGCTGTCTGCCAAGGTTGAATCCCTTTGGTGATTGGTGTCCTCATTGGCAACAAACATGGGACAACTGAAGGTGGGGTCGTCCGCACCCCACAACTCCAATTTCCAGAGAGTGAATATTTTCTTTGGCCAATGAAATGCCAATTCTGAAGGTTAGAACTACAACAACGATCATCATCCCAACCAATAGAAATGGAACAATAATGAAAATACCAGAGGTCCTCCTTTGAATCAAAATTCCATTGAGGGTGGTGTTGGACCTAGTCATTCTGCGCAGCTCACAAAATTCCACTCCCTGACCACATGGTGTAGATTGCATGACACTAGCTCACATTCTAAGGTGAACTATGCCACACTGGATAGTATCATCATGATCTCTCATTCAGATAGACAACAACCTACTAATTTGACTCCCCCAGAATCCTCCACATTAGAGCCTCCTCACATTTCCTTCACGTGTGAGACCGGCTTCTCCGAGATAGACAAAGAGGATGAAGAAGAACCTGAGTTGCATGTGTTCTTTGATGAATCCATCCTAGCCTTTGAGGCCAACACCTTCACCAGCCCAAAAAATCCCTACAACACTCAGAGTTAGGCTGAAAAGGGCCATCTTACACATCAACGTCTCCCAAGAATACCACCCCCAAGACAAAAAAAATGATCATCCCTTCCCACTACAAGGACCTGGCCTTAACCACACTAGGGATCCAGCTGGGGGAAGCCAACTTTACCTGGGGGGTTTGATATCACTAAGGTGTTAGAGAGCACCACCACCTCTATGACCTTGATGGAGGTCTTGCTAAATTGTCCCGAGTAGAAGAAATCCCTTTTGCAATTCTTGGGAAACTTGGAAGCCATCAGTCATGCACCAAAGACTATCACATTTGACGATGCCAACTTGGTCATCTTCTAGGGAACTACAGAGGATCCTCCCTTCCTACTAGGGCTGAACATTCAAGGGAAGAACCATTACAACTGCCTGGTACATTTTGGTGCTTTGGGAAATGTAATGTCCTTATCCATATGCTAGAAGCTCAGACTCACTCCCACTCCATCTAAAGGAACAGTAGTCCAATTGGATAAAACTACCGTGAAAATAGTTGGTGAGCTAAAGAATGTCAAGATTCAGCTCATCCAAGACCCCCAAGTATCGAGTACCATAGACATCCAACTGGTTGACATCCCCGAAACCTACAGGATGTTATTAAGTTGGAATCGGTAAAAGGCCCTTAACAGGTATTTCTCTATGGACTTCTCCCACTTGTGGCTCCCCTGGAAGGGGAAATCAAATCAAATCTGGGTAGAGAGTGAACCTAGAATAAAACAGGCCCTCACTGAAGTTGGGAGAGTCAATGAGGTCCTTTTCTCTGAATCCTCCCTTAGGGTATACTGAACACGAGAAATCCTAACCTTTGATTTCATCCCCGGGGAGGATCCTATAATCTTTGAGAGAATTTAGGATCTAGACGAGAAACTAAAGTGTGAGGTAGAGTCACAAGATAACACAACAACTCTAGCCACTCTCTTGTTTGGCACCTGGTGCTAGGTACTCTACTTGAAACATTCTAAATTAGAGTGTGAGCCTTGCATTGCCACCACATCGCCAAACTTTGAGAGAAGGAAAGTAAAGCTAATTCACCTAGACCAAGTAATCCACCCAGTAGTACACTTGGGGTATCACTCATCCAGGAACCCAAACTAGAGGATTCTCTGGAAGAAATCCTCACCTATGCACCATCAGAGCCAGAGGAATCACATCACAAACCTCCCAACCTCGAAACCAATCCAAATTCCACTTTTCCTCCCCATCCCCATAAAATGAACAACAATTTGTGGATCCTAAAGTTTGATGGATCTCGGTCTAAACAAGGTTACAGGGCCAGAGTGGAACTAATCAATCCATGAGGAAAGTCCTTCCTTGCATCTTACAGGTTGCATTTTAAATACAACAATAATTTCATGGATTACGAGGCCTTGGTCCTCAGACTCTTGTTCGCATTGTGAGAATGGATCACGTGCCTCCAGGCAATGGGTGATTCAGAGTTGATTGCAAAGTAGGTTCAAAGTCAATACATGTGTCATGACAAAAGGCAAGCAGCATATCACAACCGAGCATGGAGCCTAATTGAATACTTTGATGCTTTTTGCATTAAGCTCATTCCTTGGAAATGTAACTATGTTTTGGATGCCCTTGCTGTGTCTGTCAGCACCCTCGAGCCGATGGCTAGTTCCCAGCTCTGAAATTTTTTTGTTGAAATGGTCCCCACCCCATCCATCCCAGATAATATCATGCACTTTCAATTTTTTGAGGATAACCAACACATTTTGGCCTTCATGGCCAATGTTGGCATCTTTGAAGATCAGATCATGGAAGAAATTTATCATGACGATATCGGGCAAGGGGAAGAAGATGACAGGATCATCGACCTACCCACCAACACCATCCCTAAGGGGATGGTAGCTCTAGAACAAATATTCGATTCGGACTACTAGGGCTGAGACAAGATATCATCCTCCTCTGAGGGAGGAAAATTTGAAAAGGTCAACATTGGTAAAGCCGATGAAGAAAAATTGGTCCACATTGGTACCTCCTTCTCCCCAGAGGAGAAGGAGAAGATTCTCATAATTCTCAAAGAATACATTGACATTATTGCTTGGGGGTATGAGGATCTCAAGACTTATGATACCTCTATCATGACACATACCATACCCCTAAAACCAGATGCCAAAGCTTTCTGGCAGAATTAGACGCCGGCAAACCCCTTGATTGAACCCCTGATCCATCAAGAGGTTTAGAAATTACTGTCAGCCTGAATTATCTTTCCCATCCAACATACAACATGGGTTTCCAACCTTGTCCCCATGCGAAAGAAGAACAACAAGATCTCCCTGTGTGTAGAT
This sequence comes from Thuja plicata, assembly GCA_018584345.1. NCBI lineage: Eukaryota > Viridiplantae > Streptophyta > Pinopsida > Cupressales > Cupressaceae > Thuja > Thuja plicata. Next base: position 1,937,115 of record MU227482.1, read on the forward strand.
TTTCACAACTTAAACAAGCCCTCCAAGAAGGACAATCACCCTCTCCCCTCATTGGATGAGGTGTTACAAATTGTTAATGGTTCCCAAATGATGTCCTTCCTAGATGGGTACTCTGGATACAACCAAGTTATGGTTAAGTTTGAGGATAGAATGAAAACGGTGCTCACCACCAAGTGGGGAACATTTGCATATCAAAGAATTCCCTTCGACCTCATCAACATAGAGGCCACATTTCAAAAGGCTATGGAAATTGCATTCAAAGGCCTAGTCAACAAGTGCATAATCATCTACATGGATGATTTAACAATCTTTTCCCAGGATAGGCGTGATCATTCTGCCCACCTCACTCAAATCTTCCAGAGATGTCGCTGGTATGGAATCTCCCTCAACCCCCAGAAATTCATATTTGGGGTCACAAAAGGGAAACTAATTAGGCACATAGTTTTTGACAAAGGGATATCCATCGACCCTGAGAGAGTTGAAGCATTTCTAAATTTGCAAATGTCTGACAGTAAAAAGAAAATGAGATCTTTCTCCGGAAAGATAAATTTTGTCTGATGGTTCATTACTGGATTCATCGAGATTTTCAAACCACTCAATGACATGATGAAGAAAGATACCAAGATTGAGTGGATCCCCCAAGAGAAGCGAGCATTTTCTCAGATCAAGAAAACCATAGTGGAGGCACCAGTCCTGGAAAGTATGGACTATTCCCTCCCATTCCACATCTACTCCTTCACTTCATCTCATTCTGCAACTTCAATTTTAACCCAGAAGGTTGAGGGGGAAGAGCGACCTATTTCTTTCATGAGCTCCCCCTTTAAAAATTTCAAAGTCTGATATACACCCTTGGAAAAGCAAGCCTTTTCTCTAGTCTAGGCTATGAATAAATTCTAGCACTATATTCTCTGGAGCAAAGTGCATGCTATCATCTCAGATCAGGCTGTCAAATCTTTACAAATGCAGAGTAAACTAGGCAAACATCAGGGGAAATGGATGGCCATCCTCCAAGAATATGATCTTGAGATTCAACCAATGAAAATAGTCTAAGGACAGGGACTATATAGAGCGATGGTAGATGTAACTCCAAACATTGAATGTCAAACCTATATTATGGATTCCATCACTCAAGATTTTGGTATACCAATCTGGTGTACCTACTACTCAATAACAGATGCCCGGAGGGGATTCCCCTGAACAAATGTCACACCTTATGACTAAGAAGTGCACACTTCATGATAAAAAAATGGAATGCTTTTCCACAGGAACTTTGAGGGAATTTACCTCCGGTGCATAGACAAGGACCAAGCTGCCAAAATGATAGAAGAATTCCATGGGAAGTTTGGAACTGGGCATGGCTCAGGTGATGCCACTTCCCATTAGATTCTCTAGGCTGGATATTACTGGCCCTTCATCTTCAAAGATGTTTACACTCATGTAAGGAAGTGCCACACCTGCCAAACTCCTACTCTCACGAGTGGAACCCGGAAATGCCTTTACAGCTGGTCTTTGAAGTTTCCCCCTTCGCCTAATGGGAATTTGATTTTATCAGGGAAATAAACCCTAACTCATCTGCCAACCACCAGTATATTTTTACTGTGACCGATTACTATACCCGGTGGTCTGAGGCAATCCCATGTAAGAACAACACGACGGATGTAGTTATCAAATTCTTCGAAGAAAACATCATCACAAGGTTTGGAATTCCTTTTGCTATTATGTGCTACAATGGTCCATCATTTTCTTCAGTGCAACTATATGAATGGACCTATAAAAGGAAGATCACCTTATATTTCTCTAACAACTATTATCCCTAGGGTAATGACGTTGTTGAGTCTACCAACAAAAACTTGCTGGAAGTGATCAAACATTTTCTTGAGAAAAATCCCTGGAACTGGCACCAAAAAATTAGAAACACCCTTTGGGAAGATCGTATTAGAATCAAGACAACCCTGGGTACTTCTCCATTTCACTTGGTTTATGGCCAGAGTCCTGTGTTCCCAATCAACTTACAAATCTCAGTTTTACAATTCATGCAAGAATTCAACGCTCGGGACAACATTGTCGAGGTTTACCTCTTAAATTTGGTGATAATGGAAGAAAAAAGAGATGCGGCACTGGAACATTTTGTGCATCATCAAGTAGTCATCAAATAATGGTTTGACCAGAGAGCCCAATACAAAGCCTTTTGGGTTTCAGATCTAGTCCTTTTGTGGGACAAGGCCTGGGAGAAGAAAGGAAAGCATACTAAGTTTTAAAGGCTCTGGCTCAGACCTTACATGATTTCAAAAATATATTGGGCTAACACTTATCGCCTCAACACCATGATTGGATAATTCATCCCATTGTCCGTCAATGGATAGTTTCTCAAACAATACTTTGAGTGAGGCGAGAGGTATGTTTTCCCAAAGTTGTATTATATGTATATATTTTCCTGCCTATAAATATTTTCCTGACACTCCTTGGGAGTGTCTTGTCCTTGTAAATAGTCATCGGTGGTCCTTTGGGGCCATTTTCCTTTCTTTTGTTTTTTTGTCTTTGGTTTTCTTTGTTTGCTTCGCGTGTCTTGTTTTTTTGGTTTTTGGCATGTTTCCCTCTTCTTGTAGACAGGTATGCTTCGCATGAAATCTAGTTCCTGGAATGGTGTCTTATGCATTTTTATTAGTCTGGAATCTATTTTTATCATGGTGGAATTTGTCTACACTCTGGAGTTATTTTGTACGCATGGTAAAAGGTTATGGGTAATCTTCATCGGATTCATATCTCAAAATTATTGACATCAGTTAATAGAAAATATAAGAAGCAAGTAATCGTATGATCCTTGAGAACAGATCAGTTGCACTGGTTATTGGCCATGTTTGAAAAATCAAAAGAATATTCTAGGTCTAGAATGTCTCTCCTATTCAGCAAATTAAAATGAATGGCAAGGTGAAAGAAGTATCGCCATAAAAATTAGCTAAGCTTAAGGTTCACGGTGAAAGAATTACCATCTTCCTCATCTTCAAAAGAAAAGAAAGAAAAATGGAGAATAGAGAATTCTGGGATCTGGGGGATCATGCAGGATATAGTGATTTTGGTTTGATGTACTCAGTGCCCTCTCTTTGCTTCTCCCAGAAATCATCGGCTTGATTTTCTTCTAAAGCACACACTTCATAGCTGACAAGAGATTGAATATTGAATTAATGACGAGTCAAATTTTCTCAGACACCTCATGCCTTGCAAGCGAAATGCTCTAGGTAAAGACGAGTTCCAATTTCTCTAACCATAGATTCTATGGTTCTCAAATGTGCTAAGGCATTCATCCTAGTGAATCACCATTTGTTATGCCCTACATACCCATCCCTACATTTTGTTGGAAAATTGTTGGGTCCCCCTTTTTGCTTTTGTCCTTTGTTTCTTTTTCTTTTGTTATCCTCTATCCTTTGCCTCCGCAGGGACACTATTTTATTTTATTTTTGGTTTCTCCCCCTCTGGGACCCAGTCTTAGAGTGTTTTTTTCCTTTGTGCCAGTCGGATTCTAGACTCCGGGATCCTTTTCCATTGCTTCCTCTTTAGTTAGAGGATGCGGTTGCACGGGATTCCCAAACACAGAGTCTGGAAGTTTGCCTTTTTTTGGGACTTGCAGAAGGAAGTGGCACATTTTTACCTAAAGGGTATAAATGGGGTTTCACTTGTCATTTTTATGATTATCACGAATAAATTACTCTCAGAGGAATCAAGAGCAATTAAGAGTGAATTTGTACTAAGTGTGATTTGCCTTGAGAGTTTAGCCGTAAAGTTGGTGTTGGAGCTTGTGCGTGTTTCCAGTTATCCTACAGGGTCTTTGGTGTTTGTGGTTTGTGAAGATACTCATTTTTAGAGCAGCTCCCATGCTCTTCCTCCCGCATTTCCTAGTTTTAAGGTAGGCCCTTCTGGTTCTCTTTTTTTCTTCTCTATTTTTTTGTTCTTTCATTTCTAGTTTTCTTTTTCTTTGTTTTCTTTCTGTCTTTCATCTTTGTCGTCGCCTCTCGTTGGTGGGATGGATTTGCAAGAAGAATTTCCGCCTTCCATGCACTATATGTTATGTACATTTGTAAATCTCTGTAGGTTTCTATGTAAATGAGTTGTAGAATAGTGTAAATAGTTGTAAATTCTTGTTAGTTGTTAGTAGTCTGTAGGTTAGCTAGTTGTCTATTGTAAATTTGTCATTCTTTGGCCTCCTATGTAAATAGGGTGTCCATAGTGTGTCTCTATATATTGATTTGTATATTCTATCATGTCTGACCCATCCTGTGGCAAGCTCACTACGCTCTCCATGTTGTTTACCAAGTTTTGAGCTCACCCACTTGATTTCTGCCTAGCTTGAACTTGACACCTCGCATGTTTGAGTCAAGGTCATTTTCTCTCTCCTCCATTATCTTAGCATTCATGGTAGGATTAAATCCCCATGCACGGTCATTTAAAACCATTCCTTCTGGCATTCAATTCATCCATCTTGCATGAGAAAGAAATCCCTAAGACCCCAGGGTGTTGATAAAATTCCAAGTAAGTTGTTGATTATTATATTTTTAGGATTTGATGAACTAACGTCTTCTTAAGGATAGGTGAAAATTGGTGGTGAACTCTCCGGAGTCCATAAAATTATTTTATTTTTTATTACATACATTAACGGTTGTCCGGTCTTGCAGGCTATAGACTACCCAACAAACAATGTCTAAAGTAACAACTCCTCCTGGAAGTCCAGAACTCCCGACCACTTCCACTTGGGTGGCCACCAAGACAAGGGCTGAGAAAATGTTGGAGAAAATCCCATTGAAATCCAAATACCTGAAGGATGGCATCCTTGTGGGATCCAAGGTGGATTCCAAACTTAAAAATATTACCGACACAGAGGTCGGGTCATGGACCGAACTATAGGGTCTTGTCCAGGTAATGTATCAATAATGATCAACCAGGGATAACATGGAAAAGAACATGGTCACCTCTGACATCATCAAAGCCTCTTGTTTCCCCTACTCAATGCAGGCACCAGAGTTGATTCTCTCCTTGATGAAGCACTACAACACACCCACCCGGGTGGTTTTTCTTGTTGCTTCCCTTCCATTGAATTACCCGACACCAATAGTAACTTTTGATGCTGCCAATTTTACTTTGGGACTAGGGATCCCCTAGTTTAAGAAGGCTACTATCATCTCCCAGGATGCATCATTGCAGGGGTTTGAAAAAGTTCCACAGTTCACCTCATAGCATCTCAATTCCCACTGGTTGAAGTCCCCAAGGAAGACTATAAGAAAATGAAGGTGGAGATCCCTCGTGGAGATTTCAAGGAATGTATACAGGCTGGGATCATATTTCTATGCAAGATCTTTGGGGAATCCCATGCCAAAGAATTTTTGGCATGGATGTATAATTTTCTATATTGCATCACCACCCACAGACAGACCTTTGACTGGGAAACTATTATTTCCAACCATGTGGATTTTCAGCTGAACAACATCATCCAGACATCGAGGTTCCACATAACTTCGTATGTATTATGGGCACTATCACAATAGAGACCTACACTCTAGGGTTTTCTTACAGTGGGCATCCTTGGAACCAGGCCCGACCAGAGTGCACCTTGGGATCATTTTCCCCAAATTCAAAGGGAAGCCAGCCTCCCCAATTTTTCTTGCGTAAATGACACCTTCATTTACCGTAACATTTTGACACTTACTCAGGATTCTGGGTACCGGCTGTCCAAGGAAGAAATGACCTTGGTGAGTTATTATGGCTATTACTTCATTCAATTTCAGTAGCATTCTTACATTTGGGTGACTGGGTTTTTTGGCAAGCCCTACCTACTCCCCAAGCATTGTGGGGATAGGATTATTTTGATGGAGTTTTGCAGGAAAATCCTAGAACTTCATGCACTTTATGGAGTGAAGAAAGTTACCTCCATCCCATTCCCAATCATTTACGGGAACTATTCTTGCAGCCTTGCAATGGCCAAAGAGGTTGACAATGAGTTGAAGAGTCTGGGGTTGGCCAATTTCTACCTAGAAAGGAAAAATTTTGACCCACTCGACAACAAAAACACAACCCTACCACGGGTGTCCACACCCCACGAGCTTCACATGGAGATTTTTGGGCAGATTGCCAAGATGATTTTGACGTCCGGGGCCAAAAATAATAGAGGATGACCAAAGGGATGATGAAGAGCCTAAACCTTCAGACCTTTCCAAAGGATTTTTTAGATAGTGGGACCTTGGAGGACCCATCATACAAGTCATAGGGGACCAATAAGATGGATCTCCCTCTGGTGGATTGGGACACCCTAGAGATTTTGACAATTGAAGACGTCACCCAGGGCATTGTGTAGTGAAACCATGATTATTTTTCACAAGTGTGCAAGAAAAGCACTCGCCGGGGTCCAATTTTCCCAGGGTCCACTTCGGCCTCCAGAGCGGCCAGACCAAGTAAAGATAAGGGGAAAGCTAAAGAGAGAACCCCAGCCCAGGTTCCACCTCCGGCTCCACTCCCTATTCTGGAACAACTTCACACTAAGATGGAGGTGTCCCATGAGTTGAGTGAAATAATGAGCACCCGACTTTCTCTTGGCCTTCCAATTACACCGGTGGGATCCACTCTCCCTTCAAGCTCGCCATCACTTGCAGTACTTATGATTTGAGAAGTTAATACGGAGAATGAGAATGCAACTATTCTGGATGTTGGGGTCCCACTGCAGACAAGAACAAAGAAGCCAAGGGTGGATAATACCCCGTTAAGCACAGATGCAAGTCCCGGGATGTCAGATGTTCCCCAGGTGGAACTTATCCCTTCTTCTCTTGAACCAGAGGATCCTTCGATAGCCTCCCCTCCCCATGATGATTTTGATGACCTCTCTTAGATGAAAGACTTGGTTAACTTGTAGGCCGATGTGGAGAGGGTGGTGGAGGAAATTGATGAACAAGAAGAGGTAGCCCCAGAAAAAGAGTTTCAAGAGAAAGAACAAGAGAAGGAATAAGAACAGGCACAAGAAAATCCACAAGATGTGGAAGAAACACCAGTCCCAGGGACCGAGATAGAACTGAGGCAAACATAAGATGAGTAGCCAATAATGGCTAGGAAACCGGACCCTCAGGAACAACCTTACCCCCATTCATCATGCTCTAGATGCCTCTGGTTACTCTGAGTGCCCTGTCACCCAGAATGTGACATTCAATCAGGTAGTCTTTGCAATCCAATAGTCAGATTAAGGCCAGACACCTTCGCCCTCTCCAGAAGATGTAACCTCGGAGGAGAATGTCTCAGCAAAGAACATTGAAGTAGAACAACACCAACAAGATGAGGGGGATAACCCCAAAAATATGGATACTGAGACCAAAAACAATGGAAAAGGGGAGAATCCCAGAGATACATATGTGAATTCCACCAAGGTGGAAGATATGGGAGATCCCAAGGAGCAAGGAAAAGAGTTTGAAGTGACTATGGATATCAGGGAAACACTATAGGGCCCCAAAGAGGACCCCAATGCCCAAGCCTTAGCAACAAGCCCACCCCATCCACCACAATGGCTAGTAGAATCCTAGAAAAGAAAGGCCCCGGTGGCAGCAAGTGCCCATCTCTCCTTGGCTAAAATGATGGTCTAAAATCAAGAGGCTCAAAAGCCTAAGAAGGCCCAGACCCTCCATACCCTTCAGACCAGTCTCGGAGGAAATACCATCACACTGGTGGCAACACCTCCCATAGATGCAAAGGAAGCAGTAGTAGGAGCTGCAGAATATACCATTACAAAAGTTCCTCTAGGGAGGAGAGACAAGCAAGGGGAATTAGACCTATTGAACGAGGTAACACGGGAAATTTAGGCCTGATACAAAAAGGAGGGACAAAAGCTGAAGGAGGAAAATGAAAATAATGTAAATCTCCTCGGGCTTCTTGTAGCACTAACACAATCATTGGTTGTGATCCATCTGGATGCCTCCACATTTGGAACACCACTCCCACAGGATGACATTGATACTCTAAGGGTCATGAAGAAGAAAGCAAAAGTTGTGGATGGGTGGGTAACTGAGCAGGTCACACTCGTAAGGTAGTTCCTGGTAGCAACACTCTCAGACCTCTATCAAGCCAATAACATCTTAGGCCAGGTGAACCGCGTCGTCTCCCTGTGGGAGGCAAAGTGGAAAAGTATGAAGAATGGAGGTTAGAACTAGAGGAAATAATGAACTTCGGAGAGGAAGTCATCACAAAAGCAGGTATTTTGGGAGATGAACCCTTTGGGTTCCTACGGGTCCAACACTCCAGAATTGGTCTCAAAATTGAGACAAGAAAGCAACTGGTAGCAACCCTAAAGGATAGAATCCTGGAAGTATGGAATTCTTTGATCTCATATACGACATTTGTAACAAGGGTTTCGCAAGTTGATCCCTTCACCACCGAGACATGTGCTCTAGAAGATTTTGTATTAAGAAAATTTGACAAGTTGATGGAGTCACAGTACCAATCCTCCAGAGATTTTGACAGAGGGAAAATATTTCCCCTAACCAAAATGATGCTCTAGGCCTATGATGCAGTGAAGGTAGCTGCAGAATTCAAGGATGGGGCTAGCGATGTTGACGAGCAATTCGGGGTTGTCAACGACTGCTAGGACTGCATCATAGAGGTGGATGAGGAAGGTATCATCTAGATTTTGGAGGCCTTCAAGAATAATAAGGAATAGTAAATTATTCTGGTCTTTGGAGATTTCTACCAATAGGGCAAAGTTTTGTAAATTCATTAATCTTTGAGCGCAAGCTCTCGGACTCTAGAATTCTAGGTCCAAATTTTTGTATTCATTCACAGCGATCTACGTATAGGTTCCCTGGAACTGACCAATCACTGTCAAGAAGTTAATAAGGGTCAAAAGGTAGGTGATCTAGATAAGGTATGTCAGGCAGAAGAGATGGCTCTGATAGATTATTCCCCTAAGGCACCACTCTGGCATTAACTAGATAGTGCACATCAAAGACAGGAAGCCACAATTCACATTTATGAGGCATGTAGCCTAGGATACCAGGACAATCAGATTTCTTCCATAAGTACCTTGGCTCTCTTCTCTAGGCTGATTCTTCTAGATTTCTCCTCTTATCTTCTTCTTCTATCTTTTCAGACCTCTACATATATCAAGGTCATTGTAAGTGGTGCAGGTAGTACCAGTCATGGATAATGTATTATATTTGGTAAGTGTACAGTTAGATTAGGTTAAGTTTTAGGTCAAACTTTGTGTATAACTAAGAAGTTTGGCGCCATAACAAGGGTCAGAGAAATTGATGATTTTGTAGTCCAGCAAGTAATAGAAGCATAGAATTTTACTTTTAGTTGTTTTCAGGAGCTCAATGCTTAGTTGTTCTTAGTAGCTTAGAATATTCCCTTGGAGCCATGAATGTACTCGCCAGTGATGCTAGAATCATTTGAGTTAATGAAGAAGGAAGAACATATTGTGGCTATACACTATGTGTTGTTATGATCTCTGAAGTAGTGATATCTTTATGTTGTATGTTTTCTCATGTCCTTTGCTCTGGTATTTTACATTTATTTCATGTTCTATCTCCCATTGCTATTGAATGCATGTGAATCGTTGGTCCTGCGTGTATTTGATATTTAGTTTGGTTTTATGGTATTGGAGCATTATTGATGTTTGAACATATATTGTGTAACTATAAGTAGAGATATATCTTAACTCTAATCTATCTTTTACAATTTATTTATTAAGTTTAAATGCTTGTAGAAAATCCCCACTCCCGTTGAAATCCCTTAAAGAGATGAGTAAAAACCAGCTATCCCCTCAAACAATAGTCACATTCCCAACTTAGCTCCCTCACACCGTTGAGACCCAACTACTAGGTGCTTGGAGGCTAGGAGAATTCATTCTCTGGTAAACCTCTTTAGGCAGATTTGGCTGGTACCCTGGTACCCGGTGACAACTTATCCTTTGTTGGCAGAGCCATTCACAAAGTCCTGTCAACAAATTGTAATCAAGTGGGCCATACAATTGGCAAATTTCCTGACAAAACTTCCACATCATCTATGGGATAAAGAAGGAATAAATTAGTGCAAGAAGATGATATAGAAAGTATCACTTCTCCCATCTCCAAAATAGGGCCAGTATTGGTTGGAGAAAACCTTATGTTGAGAAGGACTTTGTTGAAATTTCCTAGTACTATAGAACCACCTCAAAGAAATAACTTTTTAAAAACTACTTGTAGGTCACATGGGAAGATATACAAGGTGATAGTGGAATCTGGTTCCACAGAGAACATAGTGTCAACAAAGATGGTGGAAAAAATAAAACTTAGAAGGATACCCCACACTACCCCCTACAAAGTGTCATGGATAAACAAAGGACAACAGACAGTGGTGGATTAACAAACTATGATGGAATTTGAAATAAGAGAGTATAAGGACAAGGTGCTATGTGACATCCTGGCCATGGATGCATGTCATCTCCTTCTAAGACGTCCATGGAAATATGATGTGAAGGCCATTCATGATGGTGAAAAGAATAACTATGTGATTACCAAACAAGGAAAGAATTTTCAAATGGATCCCTAACAAGAACCTAATGAGGAGAAGCATGTGGGAACCAGTGTGATGCTTTTGAGTGGAAAGGAGTTCCTAAATGTTATGAAGAAGGAAAGAGGGGTATGTTGTGCAGTGATAGTGAAACCAAAGGAGGAGACTAAGGAGAAAGTTAGTGTGCCACAAGAAGTACAAGCACTTTTGGAAAAGTATCATGAGATAATGGATTGCCTAGTGAATTTCCACCCATGACAGATGTGAGCCACCAGATAGACCTCATACTTGGAGTTAATCTACCTAAAAAGGCAGAATAGAAAATGACACCAAGTCATAATGCAGAGATTACAAAATAGATTCAAGGTTTGTTGGAGAAAGGGATAATAAGGAAGAGTTTGAGTCCTTGTGTTGTACCATATTTCCTTTCACCTAAGAAGGATGGAAAATGGAGGATGTGTACTGACTCTAGGGATATCAACAAGATTATCATCAGATACAGATTTCCCATGCCCTAGATTGAAGATTTGTTGGACAATTTAGGGGGTTCTTGTTACTTCTCCAAGGTGGATTTGAAGTCACGATATCATCAAATCAGGGTTAGGCCTGGTGATGAGTGGAAGACAGCCTTCAAGACTAATGAAGGGTTGTATGAGTGGCTTGTAATGCTCTTTGGGATAACAAATGCACCTAACACATTCATGTGGCTCATGAATGAAGTGCTAGCAGACTTTATAGGTAAATTTGTAATTGTTTACCTTGATGACATTTTTATCTTTAGCAGGTCCAAGTAGGAGCACATGAAGCATTTGGAAATGGTATTAAGGAGGCTACACCAAGAGAAATTAATGATCAATCAGGAAAAATGTGAGTTCTTGAAAACTGAATTAGTATATCTTGGTTTTGTTGTTGCTAATGAATGTATGAAGATGGATCTTGATAAGGTCAAGTATATTTTGGAATGGCCTACACCTAGATCCATAGGAGATGTTAGAATTTTTCATGGATTAGCCTCCTAATATAGGAAGTTCATGAGAAACTTTAGCCATGTATGTGCACCTATCTTAAACACTATAAAGGGAGGAGTCAAATGTTAGTTCAAATAGACAGCAGCAATAGATCAAGGTTTTGAAATGTTGAAGAAAAGGATAGAAGAATTACCTACTCTTAGGTTCCCTAACTTAAATCCGTTATTTGTGGTGGAGTGTGATGCTAGTAAGCTAGCCATTGGAGCACTGTTAAGTCATGAGGGACAACCTATGGCATTCTTCTCTGAGAAGTGGAATGAGGCCAAATTAAAGTACTCCACCAATGATTTGGAGTTGTATGCTATGGTACAAGCACTCAAAAAGTGGAGACATTATCTCCTACCAAGGGAATTTGTGGTTTACACAAATAACCATGCCCTTAGTTTCTTGACTGGGAAAGAGAAATTGAACCAAAGGAACCTTAAATGGGTAGAATCTTTGCAAGCATATACATTTTTCATCAAACACAAGAAAGGTGTTAGAAACAAGGTTGCAGATGCTCTAAGTAGAAGGGTTTTGACTATTCAGGAAATACAATTGCATAGTGTAGGGATGAGCGATCTTAAAGATCTCTACAAAGAAGACAAAGATTTCAAGGAATCTTATGAAGCATGTGAGAAGTTCTAACAGGGATTCAAAGTGGATTTTACTAATTATATGTTGTAGGAGGGACTATTTTTCAAAGGACACATAATGTGTATACCTCAATGCTCAATGAGGGAGAACATAGTCAAGGGGAAACACCAAGGAAGCTTGGGAGGCTACTTTGGAGTGGACAAGACACTTGAGCAAGTGAATAGGCATTAGTATTGGCCTAGGTTACAGTCAGATGTTAGGAAGTTTGTGGAGAAATGTTAGATATGTCAGAGGGCCAAAGGACAAAGTAGCAACACTGGATTGTATCAACCCCTATCCATACCTCAAAGACCTTGGGAGTGCTTGAGTATGAAATTTTTTTTGGGATTGCCTAAGATACCAAGGGGTCGTGATAGTGTGTTTTTAGTGGTGGACAGTGTTAGCAAGATGGCACACTTCATTCCTTGCAGACAAACCAATGATGCTTCACATATTGCAGGTCTATTCTTCATAGACATAGTGAGAATCCATGGATTGCCATTAAACATAGTAAGTGATAGGGACAATAAGTTTATGGGTCACTTTTGGAGGACTCTTTGGAAGATGTTAGGGAAAAATTTGTCTTTATCCTCAACCTATCACCCTCAGTCAGATGGGAAAATTGAGGTAGTCAATAGGTCTTTAGGAAACCTATTGAGATGTTTGACTAAGCAGAATGGATAGTCATGGGATCATATTAATGGATAGGTACAATATGCCTATAATGACTCCATTAATAGGAGTACTAGTAAAAGAACATTTGAGATAGTTTATGAGGCTAATCCTAGAGGGATCTTAGAGTTGAGGGATCTTATTCTATAGGACAAAATGAGTGCACAAGGTGAATCCTTTGCAGAGCAGATGAAAGAGTTGCATGATCAAGCCAGGAAGGCTTTACATAAGAAAGTTGACAAATACAAAGCCAAGGAAGATAAGACAAGGAGGAATTTACAATTCAAGGTGGGGGATCTGGTACTTTCTTATCTTAGGAAGGAAATATTACCTAAGGGTAAACCAACTAAGCTACTGATGAAGAAGATAGAACCATTGAAGATATTGCACAAGTATGGTAAGAATGCATATGAGGTAGAGTTGCCTCATAATTTGGGAATCTCACCCATTTTCAATGTGTGTGATCTCTATCCCTATAAGTGACTACCCTCAGACACTGGTCAATACACTCTTTCAGATTTGGGGGAAGAAGATTGGGTCAGATATTTGTCTACCCCTCACCCTCTATAGTTGGACAATATAATGGACTCCAAGGTGATTATGAAGACCAGGAAAGGTACATACAAAGAGTATCTTGTGAAGTGACAGGGAATAACTAATTCTAAGGCCACTTGGATGACTCAAGAAGATATTCTAAAGCATGGAGTCACCATTGAAGACCTCCTAACTTAAGGGACTTGAGTTTTTATCTCAGGGGAGTATGGTGCAGAGCACCTCCCATTTTGGCTTGAAGATAGGTTATATGGTGTTTAGGGTTGTTTAGGGGTATTTTGTGTTCTTTGTAATAAGATACATGAGTGTTTGATCCAAGTTGAATCATCTTTGTTTGTAAGAGAAAAAGTTGCTCATTTTGTTCACAATGTGGTCACATGGTCTAAAAAGTGTAACAGTTGCTATTTTTGGGCAACTAAGGGTTTTTATCTTCTCTAGGGTCCTAAGTGTCCTAAATAGGGTCCTAGGATGGGTCAACATGCATAGAGTTGACCAATTTGGTCAAAGAGCAAGAAATGCTCAAAAGTTGCTAGCAACTTTCAAAAGTTGCTCAAGCAACTTTTGCAACTTTTTGCAAAAAGTTGCAAATGGGAGTTTGGATGGTTGTAACCACCCATGTAAGAGTATTTGAGAATGGATTGATGATTTTTTAAGGGTTAATGGAGTTTTTATTACATACCACATGTGAGACTAATCTGTATGGATGGTTTTCTGAGATTTCTTGCCATTTACAGTGTTTTTGCATCTTTTTTACGACTGTGTACATATTGAATTGATAAATCTGACTCCACAGGAGTGTAGAGATTTTTGTTAGCTTTCTTTTGCATATACTATTTTGATTTCAAGTTAAGGTTTTGAAAAGATATCTTTTAATTTAGGACATTGTGTCTACAATTCCCATTTGCAGAGTTGCAGGAACAAAAATGACTCTAACCTAAGCATCCATGGTGGAAAATGTATGAAACCTTGTGGAATGATAGGTTAGGGTCTATATATAGTGTTTGTCTTTTCATTTTTGTTCTTGCAATGAAACTCCTAGGCTCTGAGTGATGCTCTAGGGATGACTACTTGGAGTAGGTGAACCTGGACAGGGTAAAGATCGAATTGAAATAGAGCACCCATGATCTTGGATGGATGACTTAGTGGAATGTATGGAAGCCATAATGTGTCTCATTGAAGGATATGAAGGTTGAATAATGTGGAGTGAAATTGGAAGACAAGATTGAAGACAATTTTCATTGACTGGTCCAGAGGCCTAAAAGTTAGGCTGAAAACTAGGGCCTGGAAGTAATTAGGGTTGTGGGTGCCTTGAGAAACAATAACTTTGGATTATTGAAGGGATATTGGATAGATTTTAGATTCCTAAATTATTTTATGGGATTGTTTGGAAGAATTAGGATCATTTGGCCCAAAATAGTTTTTGATGGGACTTAGGTGACCGGGTCCGCTAGCAGATGTAAGTTGTCACCGAGTACTGAGGTACTGGCCAACTTTGCCTACAAAGGTTATCTAGGGAAGTGAGATTCCCTAGGCCTCCAAGCACCTAAGAGTTAGGTCTCAATGATGTGGGGCTTATTTGGAAAATGTGACTATTTTTGAGGGGGATAGCTGGTTTCTTCAACTCATTCTCTCCGGGGATCCAAACAGGTGAAGTTTCTCCAAGCACGCTTACACATAGAAAATAAATTGAAAAAGATCTTGTAGGGTTAGAAATGGTTCATCTACCTATAGCTATGCTTAACATTCAAAACATCAATAATTCTCTAACACACTATACTAAATACTGAAGAAACATACAACCATAAGTTCATATTTCATCAGTAGCAAAGGAAAGAAGATCATTAATCTACTTTAGTGTTAGAGCAAAGGACATGAAGCATACAAAGCATAAAATACCATTAACCTGGAAGATAGAATGCCAACAAAATCATTGCAATAATTCTTCCTTCTTCATTAACATTTATTACAACAAGCACTGGTGCATGGTACAATGGTGGCTCCCAGGGAGCATCTAACTACTGAAAGCTTAAAGACTAAGGAGCATTGAGCTCTGCAATTGAGAAATGAAAATACTGCTTTTCTATTACTATGGACTACAAAATCATCAATTTTTCTGAACCTTGGAATGGGGCTGAACTTACTATTTAACACATTTAACCCTAACCCTAACTTATGTTACACTACAATAAAATACACTATCTAGTGGCTGGTACTACCTGCACCACTCTAAAAAAGGCCTAGAGACAGAATAGGCCTGTCATGTCAGAAGAAAAGATTGAGAAGTGAAGTAGAAGAATCGGCCTTAAGAAGGGAGCCAAGAGGAAGAAAGAAGAAAATTGATTCCCTGGGGATCGAGGCTACATGCCTCATTAATAGGAAAAGTGGCACCCTGTCTTTGATGTACCAGGTGTAATGTTGAAGCGGCGCCTTGGGAGGATCATGTTAAAAAAACCTCTTGTCAATCCGACATCCCTTGATGTAGTCATCTTCCCTCTAACAAACTTTGACAACCTTTATTAACTGCTACCCACTTTCTGGGAACCTTTATTAACTACTTTGAAAGTGACTGGTCGGCCTTGGGGACCGGGACACAGGTCACTGAAAGAATACAAAATATAGGATCCGGGACTCTGGGATCCAGGAACTTACGTTCCAAAAAGAATAAAGAATACAAAAACACTTAGGTTTTCTCTAGCCCCCAGAGAATCTTTATTGTTTCTTATTGTCATTGAAGATCTAGAGGAGATGGGAGATTCCATCTTCATCAACTTCTTTAAGGCCAGCCCGCCGGTACTTAGCCACCTCAATATGTTCCACTAGGTCTGGAACATTTCCCTTAAACTCATCGGCCATCTTTGCCGCATCTTTACCACTGAGTACCATACGATTTATTCCTATCATTTGGGCACCATCTACTCCCTCTGAGGATTGATACCTTGATTCCATTAGCTCATCAAACTTCCCCATGATGTACTCCTTTGGTGTGCAAGTGTCAGTGTTGAATGGATCAGCTCCAGAAACCTTCGTAACAAAAGACTTGTATAAATTAAAAGAATATTTCACTGCATTGATATTTTTCCACAGAGTCCCCACCAGTTTCTTGATTACCCCCAATGTGAGGTCAAGTCTAGAGTGTTGGGTCCTCACAAAATTGAATGACTCTTCCCCCAAAATTCTGGACTCGAAAACAATCTCTTCTCCAAGGCCGAGGAGATTTTCTAACTCAACTTTCTTTGCCTCATAATTTTTGATATCCCCCTCCCATATGTTGATGATGGTCTCGGCCTAGTGTAAGATGTGGCGGGCCACATATAGATCTTGGAGGGTGGATACCAGGAAATGCCTGACATTTCTCACTTGTAGGGCAACCCATTCATCGATTTCTTGGGCTTTATTCTTCATCGCCCGCAGTGAATATACATTGCTTTGTGGAAGTGGTATATCTGATGTATTTGACCCCAGAGGAATAACACTAATAGGCTAGGCTAGCTCAGTTAGCAACCCCATAAGGTTTGCATTTTTATCTTTTTTTTCTTTGAGCTTCTGAGCCTCCTTTTCATAACGAGCCTCTACTGCCCTGGCTGCCTCTTTTAACATATCTACCTCACCCTATTTTCCTCTCTTCCCCAGTGATATCTCCCTGATGTTATAATCTCCAGCCTCTGTCGTTGCTTTATTCTCATCTGGGGAAGGTTTTTCTATCACTGTGACTGTCTCTCCGCCTAGCTCAGTCTGAAGGGTGTGGATTGTCCAAGATTTCTTGGCCTTTGGTGGATTCTATGCCTAGGCCATCATCTTTGCTAAGGAAAGGTGGGCCCAGGGCGTTACTGGAGGTGAGTTTCTCTTTCAAGTTTCTATTAACCATGGGGGCAATACGGGTGGCTTGGTAGCCAAAATGTGTTCCTGTGACTTCTCCCTGATATCTTTCTATGCCCCTTCATCAGGATGAGCCTCCTCTGATTCCTTTCCTATGTCTCTTGGTTCACTAGTGACATTTCATTCAGTGAAACTTGTGTCTTCTACCCCAGAGTCTGCATCTTTGGCCATGTCTGGGTCTTCATTTGTCACCCTGGGGTTTTCTTTGTCTTGTTTTTCCTTTTCTTCCTCAGCCTCTATTGTTGGGATGTCCTCTTCCATCGCGATATCTTTTGGTAATGGGGGAGGTAACGGGCCAAGATTCAGTGTTTGAGCCATAGTGATTACCTCCCCAAATGTCACCTCTGGAAGTGGCACTTGGAACATGGGGGTTGAGGTTACGGTTGCTCCCGAAGGTTCGGTTCCCCCAAATGATGCCATTTGTTCACTTTGCTTTTGTTGGTCCACTCTTGTGTCCTATATCTTTGGGACTTTAGAGGCAATTTCTTGTTCTGCCTCTTCCTCTTCTTCTGCCTATTCCTCCTATTCCTGGGCAAGTTCTTGTTCTAGAGCTTCTTTCTCTGGGATTTCAGCCTCCGGCTGCTCCATGTCCCCCTGTAAATTCCCAAACTCATCAGTTGTAAAACCATCATCAAATTCATCCTACGAGGGAGGATTGGCTGGGACATGAGGAGGTTCTGGTTCCCTCTTCGGCTCTGGGGAGTCAGAAGAAAGGATTTCAACTTGTGGGATCTGAGGCATCCCCAGCTCTGTCTCTGCCTTTGGCTTCAAATTGAGTTTCTTCTTCTACCTAATGACCAAAGTTGGCCCTACATCCCTTAGGATCTTCTCCTCTCCTAGATCCACTCTAGTTGCCCTAACCATAAGTGTTGTTCATGAAGGGGAAGAGGGAGGACAGATAGGTCCGGCCATGAGTACCAGAGTAGCCAACCGTGTGATTAAATTCTCCCTCATCTGTTGGGAGGCCGCTATAGATTGATTTAGTTGTTCTTTTATGGGGACCTCCTAAGGAGCTAGGGTTTCCATTATTCCTTTTCCCCTATCTTCTCTCTACGAGGAAGATCCAGCTCCCAGGGTCAACTTTGGCACCGGCTATGCAGCCCTGCAGACACTCCCAGGGAACACCTTCTTAAAGTAGGTGTGGCTACGTTTGACCATGTTGCAGGTGAACTCTTCAATGGTGGGCCCCTCCTGGGCATTCTAGTCCACTGGTGGGAGGGCCAACTTATCAATCCCCTTGGATTTGTACTAGGGATCTATTATGGATCTGCAGTCTAAGAAGTCATTTGGAAATCTTTGGAGCTTTAACCTTTCCATCATTTCCATGGTCATCTGGATGTAATGCCAGCTCTGAACTTCCATGTCATCCTAGAAATCTTCCCAGAAGTCTTCCATGTGGTATTGGTGGGGCTCTTATGCGCAAGGAAGTGCCGACGCAATTTTTCCGTGCGGATCAAAATGCTTCTGTGCCAAGTAGAATTCTGCTAAGTTGTAGCTTTTCAAAATCGCTGTCTACTTCCTTGGCCATGGCCAGACTGCATGAGTAATTCCCACAGGTAATTGGGAATGGGATTTTTGTCACCTTCTTCAAGGTGTAGAAGGCATGTAGCTCTGTTATTTGTCTACAATATTCTAAAAGAATTATCTTGTTCCCATAATATTTTGGTAACAAGTAAGGTTTCCCAGAGAAATCGGTCACCCTTATGTATGTATGTTGTTGGACCTATATATAATAATGGCTGTAAATTCTGACCAGATTCATCATCTCTATGGAAAGGCGGTATCCTGCATAACAGGTAGGTGTAAGTAGGTTGTAATAGATAAAGGCATCATTCACCCAGCAAAAACTGGGGAAACTGGCTTCCCATTGGATTTGTGGGAAAAAGTCCCAGGGAGCCTTTTGACCAGGGCCAATCTCAAGTATGCCCAATGTAAGTAATCCATTAGTGATAGGATATTGTTGTGCCAGGGCCAAGAGAACATAAGAATTCATATGGAACTTCTGCTTTTGAACCACCTGTAGAAACTAAGAATCCACATGGTTGGAGATGATGGCGGCCCAATCAAAATATTCTCCCTTGGTGGAGATGTCAAGTAGAAAATAGTACATCCATGCTGAGAATTCTTAGGCATGGGGTTGCTCGAAGACCCGAGATAGTTCTATTATCCCCATCTGGATACTTTACTTAAATTCGCACTGGGGGAGTTCTAGCTTCATTCTCTTGGGATCCCTCTTCGGGGTCTTGAGCTAGTGGTTGTTCATGTATATTCAGGATGCTTCCTCCAACTATTTAAACTGTGCTAAGGCATCTACTCTGGTAACCATAACTAGTTTGTCAAATTGAGGGATCCCCAAGCCCATCTGGAAAGTAGCAACGTTGAGAGACACCATAGGGGTAGGATACCCGGTGGGTTTCGGGGCTGCGAGCATGACGGCCTAGACAGAAGAGTTGTAATGTGCTGCAAGTGTGAGGATTAACTCTAGAGACTGCACTGAGCATGAAAAATAGGTGGCTTTGAGGATCCCAGAATCCCTGACGTTGATCGCCAGTGGATCCCTGACCTGCCGCTAAATGTACATTATTTTCACCAAGGCCTGCATTTTGGCCCACATCCTAACACTGGTGCCGGTAATGAATTATACTTTGGAATCAATCTTTGACCCCACAATAGTGCTATCTTTCATGTATTTCATATTGAGGGGCAATTTTTCCAATGCCCTCTCCATTTTGGATTTTACAGCTGCCCTGGTGACCACCGCGGAAGGAAGTTCCAAACTGCCGGGTGGTGAAGATGCAAAAGCCTCAGACATGATGGAAGTATATCACTCTGAAAACCTGCAAGGCAAGGTGATTGTTAGAACATATAGATAAATAATACTCTGGGATCCATAGATCTTACCACCGTGGCACTTGCTTTCCTTAAAAAGTTAGTTTAGTTCAAAAATCCTAGAAAGTATATATATTTTGCAAACTTGGAAATTTAACCAATACCTGGGCTCGGGGGTCTCATCATACTTAGTAAAAGCAAGATGTGGGCTGGGTGAGGGAAAGAGACCTAGAGTCCAAAAAAATAACCATTGGAAGGTGTGTGAAAAGTGAACTGTTAGGCCCACGTGGGCATCATGTGGCTATGCAATAAATGGCAGTTATGGCGACGATGGTGGAGCCAACTTTCTGAACACGCAAAAAGTGAAGGCTACTTGGACAGTTTTGAATGCATATGTGGGATGTAAATGGGATAGTCATTAAGGCAAGTTTATGAGGAGAGAGAAAACTGCCTGGTTGAAACCAACCAAGAGCTGAGTTTCAACCAGGTGGTATCCTGCATGGAATGAGCTCACAAATTTGTAAATGAGAACAATGGAAGCACGAAGAGCTTGTTCAAAACTGGGTGGATATATATGAAATATACATCATATACAACATATATACATTAGGGCTGAAAGGTATACATGTAAAATGGAAGGATATATATCAATATATAGCAAATGTACATATATACACAAAATGCAGAGCCGCTTCCTAAACAAAACCAAATAATGTACAACCATATACATCATTTACATTATCTACGGACTATGCTACATCTGCACAGAGGGCAGACAACCCTCTAGCAGAGCCAACCCACCAACAGGCAGTGAACCAGACGCATAAACAGAATGAAAACACAAGATAGAAAGAAACATGAATAAAAGCCAACATAACAAAATGAAAAAAGCAAGAAGATGGAGGGAAACCAGACACCAACCTGAAAACTAGAGAAAGGCAGGAAGGTAAGGTGCCCGCAAATGCTCTGCAATAGCTTCTACCTTCAAAGGATCACAACTCCACACCAAAAACCACTCGCAATTGTTTAGAATAACTCAGAAATAGCTCGCACTAGACTCTCCTCAAATCGTTGTGATACCGCTCTAAAATTTGCTCAAATTGCTTAAATGTTTTAATCATGGTAATTGTAAAAATTACAGGTGATTTGTATTTATAGCTGGGGTAAAAGCAAGTTACCTTTCCTTTCACAAACTCTAGAATAAGCCGACCTCTGGACTCTAGGCCCGGGGATTCCATGCGACCATACCTTCTTACAAAGAGAAGACATTATGGCAGAGAATCCCAGAGTATGGAATCTAGATCCTAGACAAAGAATGACCAACTCCAAGACCGAGTCCTAGAGACACAAGGGACAAAAATAAAAGCAAAACCAACACTATGGGAGAGAAAACCCAGGGAAGAAAAGCAAGGAAACAAGGAAAAAAGACAAGGCAAGAGCTAAAAATAGAAAACAAAAAGGGGGGACCCAACATTTTTCACACAAATTGTAGGGACAGGGATGCAGGGCATAACAAATGGAAACTATCTAGGATGAATGCCTTAGCACATTCGAGAACTACAGAATCTTTGGTTAGCAAAAACTGGAACAAATCGTTACTCAAAGTATCTTACTTATAAAGAGTAACCTGTCTGAGAAAATCCAGCCATAAGTGATTTAGTCCATGATCTTTTCATCAGTGGTGAAGTGTGTTCTTTAGAAGGAAACCAATCCAATGACCTTTGGGAGAAGTAGAGAAGAGGAACTAAGTATATCAAACCCTAAAGTCATCAGATTTGCTCGTTTCCCCCAGAGACCAGAGTTTTGTCCCATTTCTTTTTCTTGTTATTTTGTATGTTTCTGAGTGGGAGGGTGATACTTCTTTCACCATCAAGCTAAATCTTAGCTAAATTCAATGGTAGTACTTCTTTCACCCTTCCACCCACCTTGATGTGCTGAATAAGGGAGAAAAACTCCAGACCCAGAAATAATCTTTTAAAATTTCAGACTTGGGTCAACCAACTAGTGCAACCGATCTACCCTCAATGTGTCTGATTACTTGTCCCTTATTTTTATTTCACTGATTACCAGACTTCTAGAGATAAACCCAATGAAGATTACTCATAATGTACTACCAAACTTGTAAAATGACTCTGGAGACTGGACCGATTCCATTATGTTAACAATAGATTATTAAGTTCACCATGTTAAAGAAAACATCCCGGAGACCAGATGTTATGTGAAGCATACCAATCCTTACAAAAGGGAGAGAAAAATGCCGAAACCCAAAAAGAAGACAAAAAAAGAAAAGGACAAAAAAATAAGAAGGGCAGTCCCAGAGGATGGCCAACAAGACTATTTACAAGGCAAGGTACCTCCCAATAAGGCACCGGGAAAGAAATATTTACAAGCCAAGAACTTTACATAAAACACAACTTTGGGAAAACCAACTTCATTCAAAATAGTGTTTGAGAAACTATCCATTGATGGGAAATGGGATAGGTTCTCTAGTCATGGTGTTAAGGTAGTAGGTATTTTCCTCGCAGATATCTAAGATTAGGTATGGTCTGAGCCAGAGCCGTTGGAAATTGGTGTGCTTTCCTTTCTTTTCCTGGGCCTTGTCCCACAGCAAGACCAAGTCTAAAATTTGAAAGGCCTTGTATTGGGCTCTTTGGTCAAACCATCATTTTACCACTACTTGATGATGGATGAAATGTTCAAGGGTGACATCTTGTTGTTCTTCCATCCACACCAGGTTTAGGAGCCGAACCTCCATGATATTATCTCGGTTGTTGAATTCCTGCATAAACTGCAAAACTGGGATCTGTAAGTTGATTGGGAATACTGGGTTCTGGCCATAAACCAGATGGAATGGGGATGTTCCCAGGGAAGCCTTAATTCAAATGCAATCCATCCAAAGGGTGAATCTCAACTTTTGGTGCCAATCTTGGGGATTCTGTTCTAGCATGTGTTTGATCACTTCAAGTAGATTTTTGTTCGTCGATTCAGCAACACCGTTCCCCTAGGGGTAGTACTTGCTAGAAAAATTTAGAGTGATCTTCTGATTGTAAGTCCATTTAATTAATTGCACTAAAGAAAATTCCAGACCCTTGTCACATACTAAAGAAAAGGGTATTCCAAATCTTGTGACGATGTTTTCTTCCAGGAATTTAATAACTACCTCTGTCATGTTGTTTTTGCAAGGTATAGCTTTGAACCACCGGGTGCAGTAATCGGTTGCAGTCAGGATGTATCGGTGGTTGGCAGATGAGTTGGGGTTTATTTCTCTGATGAAGTCAAATTCCCATTGTGCAAAGGGCCTAGCCTCGAAGACTGGTTGTAAGGGCATTGCTGAGTTACTCTCATGGTGTGCCATAGTCTGACAAGTGTGGAATCTCTGAACATGGGTGTAAACATCTTTAAACATACAAGGTGAATAGTATCTGGCCCAAAGGATTTGATGAGCGATGGCATCAGCTGAGCCATGTCTGGTTCTAAATTTCTCATGGAATTCTTCAATCATTTTCGTAGCTTGGTCTATGTCAATGCACCGAAGGTACACTCCCTCATAGTTCCTAGGGTAAAGCGCAAAGTTTTTGATCATGAAGTGAGCACTTTTCATCCACAAGGTGCGATGTTTGTTGGGAGGTAACCCCTCTAGGCATCTATTATTCAATAGTAAGTACACTAGATCTATGTACCACGGGTCTTGAGTGATGGACTCCACCATGTAAGTTTGACATTCTATGTGGGGAGCCTCCTCTGCCATCGCTCGACTTAGTCCCTCGCCTTAGAATATCTTCATGGGTTTCATTTCCAAGTTATATTCTTGGAGGATGGCCATCCATTTCCCCCATCTTCACATAATTCACTCTGCATCAACAAATATTTCACAGCCTGGTCCAGGACGATAGCATGTACCTTGCTCTGGAGAATATAATATCAAAATTTCTTCACGGTGCAAACAAGAGCAAAGGCCTAATTTTCCAATGATGAGTACCAAAATTTAGCATTCTTAAAGGGGGAGCTCATGAAAGCTATGGGTCATTCTTCCCCTTTGACCTTTTGAGTCAATACAGCTACGGAAGAATACGGTGAAGCAAAGGAGTAAATGTAAAATGGGAGGGAGTAGTCCAAACTAGCCAAGACAGGTGCCTCCGTTATCATTTGTTTGATCTGGGTGAATGCTCGCTTTACTTCAGGACTCCACTCAATCTTAGTATCCTTTTTCATCATTTCGTTGAGTGGCTTGACTATCTTGGTGAATCCATTGATGAACCACCAGACAAAGTTGATCTTTTCGAAGAAGGATTGCATCTCTTTCTTGCTACCGGGCATCTATAAATTTAGCAGTGCTTCAACTCTCTTGGGGTCAATGGATATACCCTTCTCAGAGATGATATGCCCAAGAAACATCCCTTCAGTGACACCGAATATGCACTTCTTGAGGTTAGGGGATATTCTATAATGGTGGCATCTCTCGTAGATCTAGGCAAGGTGGGTGGAATGGTCATGCGTGTCCCGAGAAAAGATGATCAAATCATCCATGTAGATGATTATGGACCAATTCAAAAGGCCTTCAAACGTGATGTCCATAGCCTTTTGAAATGTGGCCCCTACGTTAATCAAGCCAAAGGGCATTCTCATATATGAAAACATTCCCCACTTTGTGGTGAATGTCATTTTCTCTCTATCTTCGTACCCATGACTTGGTTATATCCAGAGTATTCGTTTAAGAAAGACATCATTTGGGATCCATTCACTATCTATAACACCTCATCCAATGAGGGGAGAGGGTGATTATCTTTCTTGGAGGATCTATTCAAATTTTGGAAATCCATTCAAAGGAAAATTTCATCGCTCTTCTTTCTCATAGGGACCAAATTGGCAACCCACATAGTGTGTCAGATCGGAAAGATTATCTAGGCTAACAACAATTTCTCCACCTCCTGACAAATTAGAGGCTCGATCAGTGGGTTGACTAGTCATTTCTTTTTCCAAAAAGGCTTAGCATGAGGTTTCAAGGGGATGGTATGAGTCATAATGGATGTGTCATAAGTTTTCAAATCCTCATATCCCCATGCAATCACATCTATGTATTCTCAGAGAACTATGAGAATCTTCTCCTTCTCCTTAGGGGAGTAGGAGGTGCCAATGTGTATCATCTTTTCTTCACCAGGCTGGCCGATGTTTACTTTCTCAAATTTTCCTCCGTTAGAGGAGGATGACATCTTTTCCCTGAGGGTCCAAGTCAAAGATACGTTCAAGCGCAACCATCCCCTTAGGGATGGTGTTGGTAGGTAGGTCCATGATCCCATCATCTTCATCACCCTACCCAGTATCATCATGGTCTTGTTCCTCCACTATCTGGTCCTCAAAGACACCAATGTTAGCCATGAAGGCCAAGATATGTTGATTGCCCTCAAAGAACTAAAATTGGGTGACATTATTTGGAATGGACGGGGTGGGGATCATCTGAACCAAAAATCTCTGGAGTCATGAGCCAGCCATGGGCTCAAGTGTGCTGGCGGAAATAGCGAGGGCATCTGGGACATAATTTTGTCACTATGGAATAAGATCAATGTCGAAGGCATCAAAATCTTCAATAAGGCTCCAAGCTCGATTACGGTATGCGGCCAGTCTCTTGTCATGACATGTCTATTGACTCTAGACCTATTTGACAACCAACTCTGAATCACCCAGAGCCCGGAGGCGGGTGATCCCTTTCCTTAATGCAAATAGGAGTCCTAGGATCAAAGCCTTGTATTCTGTAACATTGTTTGTGTAGTTGAACTCTAGCCTGTAAGATGCAAGGAAGGATTTCCCTTGCAGGTTGATTAATTCTACTCCGGCCCCACAACCTTGTTTGGACCGGGACCCATCAAACTTAAGGGTCCACAAATCGTTACTTGTAGTCTGGAGCTAGGGAGAGGGAGTTATCTTTGGATTGCCTTTGGGAAACTTGGGAGGAGCTTCCTCCATCACTGTTGGCGGATGGGTGAGGTTTACCTCTGAAGGGGTTTGGAATAGAGATCCCCGGGGAAATTGCACCAAAGAAGTGCTTCCAATAGGAATACTGGGTTCCAGGGAATCAACTGTATGTTCTTTGTTCTAGAAGGCATTGATGTGTCAGGTAGCGACGTAAAGGCAAGGTTCACACTCTAGCTCTGAATGTTTTTGATAGTGTACTCGGCACCAAGTACCGGATAAGAGTGTAGCAGGGGTCGCTACGGCACCCTAAGAGTTAACCTCAACCCTCAACTTTTCTTCTAGGTCCTAGGTTCTCTACAGAACTATGGAATCTTCCCTGGGGGTGAAATTGAATGTTAAGATTTCAAAGGGTTGGTACACCCGGGGGAAGTCTTAGAGAAGAAGATCTCACTAACCCTCCCAACTTTGGTAAGGGCCTGTTTCATTCGGGGCTCACTTTCAACCTGGATCTTGTTTGATTCTCCTTCCCAGGGGAGCCATAAGTTAGAGAAGTCCATCGAAAAGTATCCATTCAAGGACTTAGACCAATTCTAACTTAATAACATCCCATAAGTCTCTGGGATGTCCACCACTTGGATATCGATTATGCTGGCTATTCTAGGGTCCTGGATGAGTTGTATCTGGACATTCTTCAATTCTCCCACCATTTTCAAAGCAGTTTTATCTAATTGAATCACTACGCCATTAGATGGGGTGGGTTAGAATCCAAGCTTCTAGCATATGGATAGGGGCATGATGTTGCCCAAAGCCCTAGAGTCTACTAGGCAGTTGTGTATGTTTTTGCCTTGGATATTTAGGCCTAGTAGGAAGGGAGGATCTTCATTATTTCCCTCGAAGATAGTCGTGTTGGCATCCTCAAAAGAGACAGTCTTGGGTGGGCGACTGACAACCGTTGGGTTTCCCAAAAGTCTTAGAAGGGACTTCTTCTACTTAGGACAGTTTAGAAAAACCTCCATTAAGGTCATGGAGGTGGTAGTTTGTTCTAACACCTTTGTAATGTTGAACCTTCCTCCCAGGAATTGGTGGCTTTCCTGACCGGGTTAGAGCTAGAACCTTTTAGAGGAACAAGTTGGTCAGTTGTATTGTCCTGGGGAGGAGTGTCCTTGGTAGGAGGTGTTAGCATGTAAACTGGTCCTTTACCAACCTAGCTTTGAGTATTGTAAGGAGTCTATGGATTCGTGAAGGCATTGGCCTCAAAGCCCGAAATTGATTCATCAAAGAATCCCTACAATTCAGATTTTTCTTCATCTTCTCCGGGGATCCGAATAAGATGGTCTCACAGGTGAATGCACTATGAGTTGATTCTTGAACAGGAGGCTCTGGGGGAGTAGCATCATGTGATTGTTGTCTGTCCAGCTGAGAGATCATGATGACCTTCTCCAGTGTGACATAGTTTACCTTGTTGTGGGAGCCTATGTCATGCAATCTACATCAATTGGTCATGGGCTGGAAGTATGTGACTGGTGTGAAATGTGATGGTCCAACACCACTTTGATTGACATTTTAGTTTGGAGGTAGGCCTCTGGTGTTCGCGTTATTGTTCCACTACTGTTGGTTGGGCCGAGGCCTATTGTTGAAATTTTTTCCTCCAGCATTGTTGTTTTGTTGGCTAGAGAAAATATTCCCTCTTTGGGAATTGGAATTTTGGGGTGCGTACGACCCTGCCTTCAGCTGACCCACGTCCATAGTTAGGGTGGACAACATTCGCCAAAGGGATTCAACCTCGAAGGTCAACTAAGTGTTTGTGTCACAATGTGATGGTTGTTGTTGTTGGTTCCCTAGGAAGGCAACAGTATTCATCGGAGTCAAGGGTGGCAATCCTCCAGTTGTGGATGACTAAAAGAAGGGCACTCTAGGTGGTTGTGTTTGAGGTTGTACATACTATAGTTGGTTCCAAGGGAATGTTTCCAGACCCATTATTACTTGAGTCTGTGATGGGTAAACGTACCAGGCCTACTGGTCTATCGACGGGGGTGGGGGATTCATCGCCATTGCGGGGGCACCCATTGCCAGATTGGGGTTATATCCCCTGGCATACACAATTCTGCTAGGGATCATGTTGAAGGGCGTACTCTGCCCAATCCCACCTGGGGACTTGTTGAGGCCACAGAATAGTTCTAAGGCTAGGTTGTAAACCTTTGTCAAAGTATCTCGGTCACCCACGGTGGTTGTTCTCCAGAGGAGAGTGGAAACGAAGGGGTCCATCACATTGAGATAGGTCTGTATGGTCAATTTCAGGGATGGAATGAAAGGGCCCATGCATCGCTTCAAGGTGTGTTGGAACCGATGATTGAATGCTGCAAGGGGTTCATTGGGTTCATTTCTGATGGAAATGAACTGGCTGTGGGACCAAGATGGGTCCACATGTATGTGAAAGGCAGCCAAGAAGGCATCCTCCATGTCCTACCAACTATTGATGGAGTTGGCAGGAAGGTTGAGGTACCAGTTCAGTTCGCCCTATCCCAGGGATAGGGGAAACATCTAGGTCACAACATCTTCATGTTGGATCAGGTGTCAGTTCATGGAATCTTTGTATGTCTGTAGGTGTTCTTCTGTGGTTTGTGAACCTAAGTGCTTATATCATGGGCAAATCTTCTCTACGTGCGAGCGTAAGTCATTGGTTGTGCCCGAAAAAGTTTCCATAGGGGACCCGGTGTTACCAAAGTATGCAGCCATTGGGGGAACTAGATTTTGAGTAGTTTGAGCGCTGGTTCCTAGGATTTTTTGACAATTTTGGATTTTCTAAGGTATACTAGACCCCCAAATAATAGTGGCTGGTGTGGTTTTTGGGGTCCATTTCTTTTGAGTAGTAGGCTCAAGTTCGACAAATCTTCCAGGGTTTGGGGCTGACCTAAGGATTCTTTCAAATTTTTCTAGGGAGAAATACCCAATCCTACTGAAGGCTTGACTCTTAAAACTACGGCTTGGGGAAGCCTCGACAAGTGTAAAATTGGAATCTTGAGAGGGGGATGAGTTCATGCCCTCCTTCTAGCATCAGTTTCTATCACTACTACATTTGGGGCCAAATTTTGACAAAAATTTTCGACGGGTAACTTTTTCTTATGAATTTGGTTTTTTTTTTTTTAATAGGCCCTGATGATGTTAGTATTCTGATGGGTGTTTAATTGACCATTGGAACTCTGACAGATTTAGGGTATACATTAAAAAAAAAAAGTGAAACAGCCTCATCATTTTCATTTTGATTGGAGAGAAAGAGAAAACGAGCAACAGCTGAGCGAGGGAGAAGGTATGTGATTTACTCATCTTTTGAGCCTCTGGCATCATATTCGAATGCATTTCATTTTATTGTTGAGGGATTTTCTCTCTGAAATGACCACATTCTACTGGTGTCATGCCCTAGCCAGTGCTTTATCTC
Organism: Thuja plicata; assembly: GCA_018584345.1. Classification (NCBI taxonomy): domain Eukaryota; kingdom Viridiplantae; phylum Streptophyta; class Pinopsida; order Cupressales; family Cupressaceae; genus Thuja; species Thuja plicata. The sequence continues at coordinate 1,966,545 of MU227482.1, forward strand.
TATTATTTGATATTGTTGGTGCTTTTGCTCAAGGATATCGATGTACTGTATTCAAATGTTTGGATTCACGTTTGTTGATATTACTGGCATATGTGTTTAATGACGCCATTGTATATTATTGTCACTGAAATGACTGCATTCTACTGGTGTCGTGCCCTAGCCTATACTTTAACTCCATTATTTGATGTTATTGGTGCTTGTACTCAAGGATATCCATTTTTTTGCAATAATGACTATGGTTATCAAATGGACAGCCCGTGAGCTTCTAGCTAGGCGCCATTTGTATTGATAGCTTAGGGCATCAAATGTATTTTATCATTGATAGTTGAGACTTTGTTAAAAGGAAATAGGACAAAGAATGATTTTTATTTAGTTTCTCTATTTTGATCCCTAAGTGGCTTA
>MU227483.1:59262-71379 GCA_018584345.1 Thuja plicata
AGGGGTCTTAATATGTCGTAATGGGTCCTAATGTGTCCAAATGGGTCTTAGGAAAACTTGAGACATGTTTGGACACATTAGGACACCTAAGGATACTTATTACACATTAGGACCTCTTAGGAGCTATTATGTCTCATAAGTGTCCAAATGTGTTTTAGTCGATCCTAATGGGACCTAATGTATTCTAAGGGGTCTTAATGTGTCCTAATGTTTCCAAATGAGTCTTAATGGGTTCTAGGACCACTTAATACCCATTGGGAAACATTAGGACCCATTACTACACATTAAGACCCCTTAGAACACATAAGGTCCCAATGGGGACCTTATGTGTTCTAAGGGGTCTTAATGTGTAGTAATGGGTCCTAATGTATCCTAATGTCTCCCAATGGGTCTTAAGTGGTCCTAGGACACCTTAAGTTCTATTTGGACACATTATGACTCGTTACTATATGTTAATGCATTCTAAGGGGTCCTAATGTGTTCTAAGGGGTCTTAATAGGTTCCTAGGAAACATTAATGAGTCCTAAGGGATCATAATAGTGCTAAGGGTCCTAATGCATTTTAAGGTTTTATAAGGGTCCTAAATGGTCCTATGATCCATTAGGACCCCTTATGATACATGGTGGGTCCTAAGGGGTCATAGTACTTGTCAATGAGTCATAGGACCCCCTATGACACCTTACGATAAATTATGGGTACTAAGTGGTCCTAATGCACGTATTAAGGGACACCAAGGGATTTGGGGTACTGATGCATATTGAGGGGTAGTAATGCATGATAAGAAGTCATTAATGATCCTAGGATATATAATGGGTGCTAAGCTAGGGTCGTAGAATACATTATCTGTGATAAAGGGTAGTAAGGGATGTATACGTTTTAGTGGATCCTAATGGTACCTAATGTATTCTAAGTGGTCTTAATGTGTCATAATGGGTCCTAATGTGTCCACACGGGTCTTAAGGGGTCCTAAGACCACTTAAGACCCCATTTGGACACATTAAGGTTGCTTTTAGTGTACATGGTTTACGATTTCTAGATATTCAAAATTATTTATTTTTAGGGTTTCTCTTGCAAAAGTTATTTGTTTAGGGTTTTAACTGTGAGTTATTTATTTAGAGTTATGATTCCTAGTTTTTTTTTTAAGGTTTGTATTTTACGATTTTAATTTTTTTAAATTATTTCATGGTGTGTACATACATGCAATTTTTATATTTTTTCAGTAAAAAACTAATAAAAATTACATCTATATACATGAAAAACTATTTTTTTTACATTTCTATAGTAAAACTATATGAAAAAACTAAATAAATTTTTTAAAAAATTATTTTTATTTTACATTTCTACAATAAAATTAAAAAAATTAACATATAGATTCATTTTTCGTAATAAAAACAAGCAAATACTAATATAAATTGAAAAAAAATAATAAAAACAACAAAAAATGATAGCTAAAATGAAAAAAACTAAAAAAAGGCTTGCTCGGAGGGGTTTATGGCCGAGAGGAAACATGGTGAAGCTCTTGAACTGGGGGGATGTTTGTGAAAAATGACTCCACCCCGTTTTTAAAAAGGTAAATAGGTTTACGTAACAGGTCCCCATTCCATATGTCACCCCGTTTTGAAACAAGGTGACGTATCCCTATTTCTAAGTGAGGCCCCATTTTAAAAAAGGATGGTTTAGGGTCATGTAGCTGGCAGGATCTCGTTCAAATTTAGGTTCAGGATCCTGAATCAGAATGTCACCACATTTTTTATGAGTGAGACCCCATTTTCAAAAAGTCTTTTCCATGAAAATGACTAAGTGTAAAAGTTCCACGAGAAGTGGACTCATCTTCTTTCTTTTACCCTAGTGCCACCTTACTTCAATAGGTGCAGTATTTTCTTGAGAAAAAGTGTATTTCTCTCCACCACCTCCCTCTTTTGAGAAGTCCTTGATGTTATACATATTGAGATGGTGTTGGCATTGTTGTCATTGATATCAAAACCTCCATATCAGTTACTTGGCGATATTAGTTGGTTGTTGACAATAATGGTTGGATGTATGTGGTTTTCGGTCAGACATCAAGGTTAAGTAGAGCATATTTTGTACGTACAATTTTGGTGTATAGTGTTAGGTGTACTTGGTTCTAATAATGAATTACATCTTTTTGGTATATCAAACATGTTTCAGTAGTTGCAGTTTTTGTTGGTGCATGTTGGTTGCTATGCTTAAAAAATTCTTCCAGGCGTTCCTACTACCTGGACATTCTTGCAGTTCATTAGAATTTTTGGTATATGTTCATATTTTATGTTTGGATAGATTCTATCAAGTTTCATCTATCAGTTGGTTTAGAAGTTTTGTTGATCAAAACATCGTCTTGGTTGTGGTGTTCGGACGGTTCCAAAATTTAGATATCTTCAGTAATTGTGCTATGTAACGTTCATATCTTAAGGGTGACCTATCTTTAGGTCTTGTGGTAACCTGGTATGAACATTTCTTATGTATGACCTATATTTGGGTTCAGTTGTAGCGTGTTAAATATAATTGTAATATATTTTGTGTTGTAGTCGACAAGTTTTATGGCTTGGTCGACATGTGTAATTATCTTATCAGATGTATTTATAAATAGAAAATTCATTATGTATTTGTATGAGGTGTTTGTGTATGAGTGGGAGTGTTAATATATGGCAGTAGTACGTAAGCTAAGAGAAGTATTACTGTGATGTCAAGATAAGGTTCTACTAATGTGTTGCAGGGGTTTGGTATATGTTGGAAGAAGATTTATACTAGATCTGTTGCTATCACTAACTACCATTTTATCAACTAGAACTATTTCATGCATACGCAGATGCAACTCTATGAGTTCACAATTTGTCAAGAAATCATTTTGTATTGGTAGTGAGACTACTTGTATTGGTGGTTAACATTTCTTTTTTGGGTAGTTAGCCCAACAGACAGTGAGTTATATAATAGTGAAAACCAACAATGATCCCTTGTAAAAACACCTTAATCGATGTAAATTTTATGAGAATTAGTTTCTCTGTTGTTTTTCCCAGTTTGGGTTTCCACATCAATTTTGGTGTTCATTGTGTTAGTATTTTTGTACTTTCATGTTTATATATGTTATAAGCTTCTAATTGGTTTGAGTAAGTATCAGTTTAATAAAAGTTTAAGAAATTATTTGTGAATAATCAATTCACACTCCCTCTTATTTATTTACCTTGTTCAACAATTGGTATCAGAGCTTGGTGCCTTACAGATAAAGCTTAACTGCTTGAGGGAGATCTAGGATGCTTGAATAGATGAGGAGTGAGTACTATTTTAATGAGGACCGATAGATCATGATGAGTGACATTGAGTGCACTAAATCAGAGAATGAGGAACTAAAAGATAACCTAAAGGAAGAAAATGCATGTATCTCAAAGCTGAGGATAATCGTCCTCCCTACATTATCATCTCACTCTTCGACGAACACCTCACCACCTATCACACCACCTTTTCCACCATATAATCTTTGTTGAATTCAACCAACTTGCCTAATAATATCATACTCATTCCTTTACACCACTTTGATCCCAATTGGAAAGTGTACCCCTAATAGCCTCAAAGGAAATATATTGATGTCACTTACCACCTCACACCTATCACTCTTCCATGTCATCTAGCCCCACCGTCTACTTCAATTTTGCTCTTGGCTAGTTTATCAGCTTCTTGATTTGGTTCCTTGTAGACCTCAAATCTCCTAATAATTTTTTTTCCCTCAACCATCTTTCCAATTTCTAATTCAGGATAGAATTTTTTCCATCTTCTAGGTGAGTTCTCTCTACTTTGACTTCTAGCCCACACTTCAAACCCAACAAAATTTCTCTAAATTCTACTTCATTATTCATTATAATCCCTAGAGGATCATACATTTCATTAAGGACTCTACCATCATGTTATGTAGTTGTACATTATGCACCACTTGGCCCTAGATTACCTATTGAGGCCCCATCAAAATTCACCTCGATCTATCCTTCTAGCTATTTTCCATTCAATGTTCTCCCGGGGATTACTAGGAAGATTAATTTTCTTGTCCCCATTAACAAGGGATAAAATTTCAATTTTCAAAATATAGATTTGTCACACCAATATCTAGTGCATGGACATGTTTTCATATTTTTTTATTGCGTGCATTTTTTAATTAATTTTTCAAGTTAGAATAATTATAATTTGGACAAAGATGTATGTCATCATGCATAACATTTTTCTTTATGCATTTGATATAGCTTCTTTTTTATTGAAATGAGGATATTAATATATATCAAAAAATAGAGGGGTTCTATCTATGGGGGTTTGATCTAACCCCGTACAACTAAAATCCTTTGAGCATAACCTCTTGAGGCTTCAATCATTATATTTTCTTAAAAGTATGTGATTTTAGTAAAATATCAAGATGTCCCAAGTTTGTAATTCATTATTATGTTATTACCCATGCACATGCCATTTTGTAATTGCCTTTGTCCCCATTTTAAGGAAATATTTTTGCTCATGTACATATTGACATATGACACAATATTATTTGAAGTTAGGCTCATTTTTCCATCTTTTATCCATTGCCATATATGGACTCCCACACAATTTTTCTTTGTCCATCCTATATAGATGTGCTCTAATTTATTAATCTTATCCACATAGTTTTATATACTATCCATGCACTTACCTATGTTTAGTTGTTACATGCCTAGATATGACTGTTTAGAGGCCTAGGGTTATTTTTACATTTATGGATGATCTTGTGGTCACATACATAAACCTTGCCCTTATAAACTTTAAATTCAAAGTTTGATTGATTGATCTCCTTTAGTTTTGTCTTGAGCCAATTAAGTAAATTTTGTAATGTAGAATTTGATGTTATGTGCTAGTATCTAAGGGAATTCATTTGAATTTGGTTTTTAATCTTCAACTATCATCTAAAATTTGCAAGGCTTTTCTAAATCTAAAGCATTAAATAAGAATATATAGAAAATAATTGGATTTCATGTAATAAAATGAGTAAGAAATATTCACACATCATCCTAGGTTGTTTTCAAATTGTCTACAATCTTATTAAAAATTAGGAGATGACTTAGAAGAACATAATGGTATACCTTTCTAGAAATTCATAAATACTAACAATCATGAAATATTATAGAAAAGAAGTGTATGCAAATATCAAGAGCACGATGGGTCAAAAACATCATAACAACTAGCGAATATGCGACATAAAGCAGAGCAGGCCCGGTTGGGCAAAGTTTATCATGTTTCAGGTCCTAATTTTAGGTCGCATTTGCATCATGGTTCTCCCTTATTCGAATAGTGATTTAATGGTTTCTCATCGCTCAGACCACCGCATAGCAAGTCATATCATGAGGAAAAGATAAATCATAGAAAGACTCTTCCCTCTTTCTCATCGGACAGTTCTGGGGCTTCATATTATAGAAATATTACGATGGTAAAGGATCTAAATACTCAATTCTTTATCTTCAATAGAACTAGGTATGCGAGCTTCAAATATTTTTCCTATAACTAGGATTCTTTTATCCACAATTTGTGTTATAATACCAATGTGCATTATTCCCGACATTCTCTAGGTAGATTGTCTTTTAGGGCATCCCCCCAACATAATTCTTCCTCCGATGATGAATGGATTCTGGCTTATGCACAAAATGCTCAGAGTTTTCAGTAGCATATGGCCCAGATGTCATGGAGAAATCTCAAATCTCAGGCATACCATGCTGAGAAATATACCTTTAAAGGCTTAAGACAACTTCAAACTGGCAGTAGTAATAGTAACAAAGTTGAAAACATTTACACTCCCCCACATAGACGACACCCTGTCAAACCCTACTTTGAAAATACCCCTAAGGATAGGGTTTCTTATGGATTGGGTCATAACATCAAAATTACTTCTAACCATAGAGATCTCATGAAAAACATAACCATCAATGTGGATCAAATCTTTACATATGGTATGATCGGACATTGTGAAGCTACCAGAATTTATGGGAAGTGGTATGGACATGAGTTAAAAGAGAGCGGCATTAGGGACTGGTTCTCCCTTGCCTTCGAAAATTAGGTAAGTATGAAAATCTTAAATAACAATTATTTGTTTCTAGAATGCAAAAATATCTTTTTATGGGACAAATTTTTATCTGCTGAACTTGTATTTTATTTAGGGTTTGCAGTCAAATTTTTAGAATAGAAGCCAAAATTTTATTATAGTATGTTTGATAACATCTTGGTACCCTTTTGGGTTAAAATATCAAATATGCCAGTAGAGTTAATGCATAGTAAGATTATTTCTCAAATTGGTAGTAGTATAGGTAATGTGGTAGGGTTAGAACTTAATTTACTGCACTCATCTGAGGTTAAAATACTTATTCATTCTGATGTTAAGATGACCTTTCCTTGTAACATCCAATTCGTCACAGACCATTTCACATATAAGCTTACCTTAGAAAATTTCTATGGGATTATTCAACATAAAATTTGGTTAAGTCCTAGCCAAGAAATTAAAAATAATATTATAGATCATACCACAGACCTTAAGGAGCTTTGTACAGAGGACTCTTGTACTATCTCACCTCCATTTGCTGATTTCATTGAAGAAGGGGAAATTTGTTTGCTCCCCATATTTCTAGATTCCATTAATGGTAATCTGGGGATTACCTTTATGGATGGTGGGGGTTTTGTAATCAATAATGATTCTTATTGGGATATAGTAACTAAGGTGCAAAAGCTTCAAGATAATCAGGATAATGAAAATAAAAGGAATAAAACTCAAACAGTTAATTTATTTGATAAGCAATTAGCTAAAAAAGTAGTTAATAATGGAATCATAGGTATTAATAGTAATGTGATGGTATATAATGAACATGTGATTCACGAGATCTAGAAATTAGGCAAGACTAGGCTTTTACCTACCATTAAATCTAAGAAACCTCGAACCAGAAAGCAAAGGGTGTTTGCTTCTGGTTCTTTTAATCATAACAAGAAACTTAGCTCTATTGACAAAGACATGACCAACTCTTCGGATGAAGAAACCAGTGACATTGAAGAAAATAATAGGAGAAAACTAAAATGGATAAATAAAATAAAGAGTCTAGATGAACACATAACAGTAGATGATATTCTTCAATATCAAATTGATAATGAGGTAAATATTACTCCCGGAAAGGTATCAGATGACTACGCCACTCATAATAATGTTCTCTATGAGTTGGAGGATATATATGGACCAAATAGACATCTTAGCCCCAAACCTTTACAGATTATCACTAACCAAGTGGAGAATGATATAGAAAGTAGATATCTTAATAAACAAAGGAAACCTTTTAATGATACTAGCTAGAATTGAGGCAGATTCAGTGGATGTTGAATTTGAAGAACTTAATGATCTCCTAGGTCTCAACATTGATACTGAGGATATGCTTATTCTCAAAGCTATTGAATATTTAAGTGAAGATTACCTTGACTCGGCTGATCATAGGATGAATGCAGTAGAAGGTAGCAAGGATAGGAGTTTGGGCTTGGCTATATCATGTGCTGGTAAGAAGACTCTAGAATACCCAAAAAAGATCACTAAAAGAGGGAGAAAATCCCTTAAGGAATTACGAGAGAGGGATGGATCTGCTTTGGGACAGGTTAAATTAACAACTATTCTAAATACTGGGAAGGGACAGTGCCTTCCCAAGGCACCATGGAAATCATTTCATGGAATGTTAGGGGATTAAATGCCCCTAAAAAAAAATGCCTCTTAAAGAGAATCCTTTCTTCTCTAGAGGCACATCTCTACCTTATCCAAGAAACCAAATTAGGAACAGTAGGATACAATTTACTTAGTAGGAAATTAAGAATATGGGAAATCAAAGATGTAGACTCGGTAGGTGCTTCAGGAGGGCTAGCTTATGTATGGACCCCAAGGTTTATTTCTTTAACTCTCTTAACTTCCAGTCCCCAATGGATGGCAGCACAAATTAAGAACTATAGCAGCAATTTAGAATTTATTATTATCAATTTCTATGGACTAAAGTTCTTGCATGAAAAATGACCTGTATGGAAGGAAATTGAAAGTTTCATTAATTGCTATCCTAATATAAAAAAAATTATTGGTGGGGACTTCAACTCAATTTTAGATACAAAGGAAAAATCTGGAGGATCTAAAGGCAACAATCAAACTATGAAAGAATTTAAGGAATGGATACAATTGATTAATGCAATGGATATTCCCTTAGATAATGGTACATACACTTGGTCAAATAGGAGAGTTAATTCCGAACTAATCTTTGAGAAACTAGATAGATTTCTTCATATTGGGGACCTAACAAAATTAAAAGTAGCTCTTAGAGCTAACTTAGTTGCACACTCAGGTTTTGATCACTTTTCGATTAGTCTGGAACTAGAAGAAGATTTAAAACCTAAAAAGAACCCTTTTAAATTCAAAAAAATATGGCTTAAGGATGAGGAATGCATGCTCAAAATTGAGGAGTGGTGGAATGAAATTTTTTTTAAAGGATCAAAAACCTTTATCCTTAATGCAAAATTGAAACACTTAAAACATAGATTAATTGAATGGAACAAGAACCATTTCAAAAATATTTTTGTACAAAAGGAAGAAATACAAAAAGACATAAAGGAATTAAATGAAGCAATATTTAGGAATGGGATGAATATAGAGTCTTATAAAGAGGAAAAAAATTTACTTAGTAAATATGAGGACATTTTATCAAAAGAAGAATCATTTTGGAAACATGGAGCTAGGGAAGTGTGGCTTAACGAAGGAGAGAAGAACACAATTCTTTCATAATAGCTCTAAAGCCAAACAAAATTTTAATAAAATTATGAGTATCAAGAAAGACAACAGAGCCATAATTGAAAAACTGGAGAACATAGCAGAAGAAATAGTTAAATACTTTAAAGAAAATCTGAACAATAAGGAAGGATCGAACAGGACGACCCAAATAGAGATTCTTAAAAATATTCCTACGGTAATCACTAAAGAACACAATACGTTTCTTAATGTGAAATTCACTAAAGTTGAAGTGGAAAGCGCTTTGAAACAACTTCATCCTGACAAGTCCCCTAGACCAGATGGTTTTCCTAATTTCTTCTATCAACAATGTTGGCACATTATTGGGGATGAAGTGGTCTCGGCTTTAGAAGGCATGAGAAACTTAGGTAAAATACTACAAGAAATAAATATTACTTTTATAGCACTAATACCAAAAAAAGCAAGCCCAGATAGTCTAGATGATTATAGACCCATTTCTTTATGTAATACATTATATAAACTATTAACTAAAACTTTGGCAAATAGGCTTAAAAGATTCCTCCCAATTCTTATTTTAGAAGAACAATCTGGTTTCATCCCTGGGAGATATATTCTTGATGGAGTGATTATTGCCCAAGAAGTTATTCATACGGTTCAACATAACCATACCCCAGGTATGCTTATTAAACTTGATATTAGGAAGGCATATGATAAGGTAGATTGGTCTTTCCTATGCAAGTGCCTTGAAGCCTTTGGTTTCTCTAAGCAGTGGATTAACTTAATATTTGAATGCATTTCTGGGCCAAAAATGTCTATTCTGGTGAATGGTAGCCCTACTGGTTTTTTAATATCTCCCAAGGTATTAGACAAGGTGATCCTCTTTCACCCTTTCTCTTTGTTATTATGGCTGATGCTCTTGGTATATTGTTTACCAAAGCAAAGACTGAACATTTGGTATGTGGTATTAAAATAACTGAAGGATTGGAAGCCTGCACCCATCAATAATTTATGGATGACAACCTCCTCTTTGGCCAAGCTAATATTGTGGAGGCTAGGGGAATTAGGAATCTTTTAAACCTATATTCAACTACTTCTGGCCAACGTATTAATAAAGATAAATCTGAGAAATACTTCTTGAATACCTCTAGCAAGGACCAACATAGCATAAGCAGAGTGCTAGAATATAAAATAGGAGGACTGTCATGTAGATATCTAGGGCTGCCTTTAGATAAGGGCAATAGGTCATCTAATCTATGGAGTAGGGTTTTAGAAAATATTGATAAAAAGATGAATCATGGAAAGGGAAATGGTTAACAAATGCTGGGAAGACTACCATGATTAAATATGTCCTCTTAGCTATACCTACTTACCAAATGATGTGTCTAAGTATGCCAAAAGGGATTGAAAAGGACATTAATAAAAAACTTAAAAAAAAATTGACAGGGAGCAAATGATAAAAAGAGACTAGCTTTAATAGCTTGGGACAATATTTGCAAACCTATAGAGGAAGTGGGTTAAATGTTAAAAAGATCAAACAACAAAACCTAGCAATAGGAGAGAAATTAGTATGGAAAATGTACAAAGATCTGGAGGCCAAATGGGTTAAAATACTAAGATTCAAATATTTAGATGGATTGGACCCTAGTATTTTTAGACATCACTCTCCTCCCAATGGATCAAGGATATGGAATTTCATTCTGGAATGTCAGAGGGTTATAACAGACAATATAACTTGGGATATAGGGAATGGAAGTCAAGCATTATTCTGCAAGGACTCATGGAATGCCTGTCCCCCTCTATGCACCATTCTTAATTATGATCCAGAGATAGCAAAGATCAAGTTAGAAAGAGGTATTCTTGTTAAAGATTACATAGAATTTATAGATAACAACCCAGCCTTAGGATGGAAATGGAAATACCTCAGTGAACTTGGTATATCCCAATCCTTTAAGAATAAAGTAGAAATGGCTTTAGAGATCAGGAAATTTAACCCTTCTTCGGATCCTGACCGGATTATTTGGGCTAAATCTAAGACTGGGGAATATAGCACTAAATATGGATATAGATTGATGAATAAAACTGAACTTACCCAGACAAACTTACCTATAGATCTCTGCTGGAAAAAACTATGCTTACCTAAGGTGGGAATGTTCACATGGGCTGCTGCTCAACATAGGATCCTTACGGCAGAATGGTTTAAAAAAATAGGGTATAATGGTCCATCGAGATGTGTTTCTTGCGAGAAAGAATGCGAATCCATAGATCATCTATTTATCAACAGTGAATACCCATATAAATGCTGGATATGGATAATTGACAAGTTAGGATGGAAAACAACATTTCCAGATAATTTGGTGAATTTTCTAACTTCATGGCCAAGGAGGATGGAAACAGGATTGTTTGGGAAGATTTGGATTATTGCTCCCTCCATAATGATATTGTTGGAAACAATTGTAAATTGTGTATTGTCCTTGATGTTACACAAATGTCATATCAGTCATCAGACAGAGCCTACCGAGCTCAGAATGTTCAGCAAGGTAGTTAACCGAGTCTACCGAGCTCAGTCGGTAAGAGAAGCTATTTACAGAGTCTACCGAGCGCTCCAGAATACTATAACAAGAAGTTAGTTACTACCGGGCTCACTCGGTCAACAAAGAAATTCAGTCTTTACCGAGTTCAGTTGGTCATCAAAGAATATGTGAAGGAAGGTCAGTCTTTACCAAGTTCTCAGTACTTACCAAGTTCAGTCGGTTACCGAAGGATTTTCGCAGAATCAGCAGTGTTCACTGAGCATCAGAGAAATGTTTATGCAGCCGACTAATGTAATATTTATTAATTGAGACTTGTATATGTAGCCGACCAATGTAATATTAATTGTAACTTGTAATTGGGCCGACTTGATAACCTGAAGGATATATATGAAAGATCAAGTTGCGAATTCAAAGAGAGAGTACAGAGTGTGTGCAGAAAGTGTGATAAGTGTGTGGAAATATGAAGAAGCATATCAGAGCAGGAATGTGCGAATTCTAATGAAGGTTTAGTGATATCCTTGAGGTGCTGCAAAGATATATGTGATCAGTAAGGATCTATTGGCGCAGAATAGAGATCTGTATCAGCAAAGATAAGTTGCATTTTATTCAGATCACTTCATTGTTACTTTCTAACAATTGTAGCAGTGATACCGAAATCTCTTAGCAGAGTTGGTTTAACAACCATTTCATAAATCCTCTAACAAGGTGAAAATTCAGTTGAATTTCTCTAAAGACCTCTCACAAGGCCACTCCTCACAGGGTGATTAAATCCTCTAACAGGGTCACACCTAACAGTGTGTTTTTGTAACCTTTAAC
>MU227483.1:85090-112495 GCA_018584345.1 Thuja plicata
CTAAATCACCCATGAAAAAAATGTATTTTTCTTCACTCATAAAAAAATAATTATCATACAAAGATACCATTTCTTTCATGTACATCTATTTATATGACCACAATTTAATAGTATGGACTCTTATGTTTTTTAACCATAAAAACTTTTACTATGTAAAATATATGTTGAATAGATCCATATCAATCCTAGAAACTACATATCATCTGAACAACTCCCTTTTCTTCAAGGCATCCAAGTTTATATAATTAAAACTTATTAGTATAATCAAAATGTGGGTTAGGATAAACTTATGTTATAAATAGTGCACATTATGATTTCTTCTAACTCACACTTTTTTAAGTCACTCAAATATTTGTTATGAATAATAGTATAAATGATGGTATAAAAGGGAAAAAAGATGATGAATATTTAAATAAAATAAATATATCTATAACTTAAAAAAAATTTTAAAAAAATGAATCATCATCATAATTACATTTTCTTATGTTATTAGCACTTCATTACATAATGTACAAAGACATTTCATATGCTTCACAATTTTATTTCGATCCTCAATTTCAGCCAATGCACAAATTTCTCTTAAAATTTATTCTTTAATAAACATACTTTAGTTGATAAATACCCTCTTGGCTCTTAGTATATTTATAGAATTATATTAAAAGTCCTCAAACAATATTGTTATCTTTTTTGTTTAATTGTAATTGAAAATTAAAATTCAAGATCAAAAAAATCTATGATGTCATGAAGTATGAAATATCATTCATTTTTTTATTAAGCCCGTTAACAAAGACAAGTTGAACAAAGCATTACGGAACCTCCAACAAACCAGCAGCAAAACTGAACAGAATAAAATTTATTATATGGTCTATATTTAGATTAAACTATTGTCTTCCTTTTGGAAAAAAAGTAAATAAATACTTATTTGGGAAAGAACTATGTTCTTATAAACAATGTTCGCTTGCACAAAAGCTAAGAATTTTTTTTGTTGGGTTGCACTGCATATGCTCCTTTCAAAAAACATGCAGAATAAAGTCCCAAATATGTCTCTAATTTTCCCATAGTGCAGAATAAAGTCCCAAATATTTTTTTAAAAAAATTGCTATAACAAACTGGATATTGAAAAGATGAATCATAAGTACATATTAGTAAATAAACAATTTGCAACAGTTTCAAATTAGCTTGAGTATTTTGCATGCCTTATTTGCTCAACAATCAAAGAATAAACAATACCAAATAATAATTCGTAAGCTACATGACTGTTTTTAAGACTATTTTGCATGCCTTCCTTAATAATTTTTAAAAGAATAATCAATAATGAATACCAAATTTGAACCTCAAAAGCATGTAGAAAAGAAAAACATATTGAAAACCATGATATATCTTGATCAAAGTTGATTTTTTGCAAAATAATGAAAAATAGAAAATAATAAAAATTAAGAATGTGGAAATATAGTATGTTATAGAATATTATATATGTAATGATTACAATGTGTATGCTTTTCTTATAATAATAAAAAACTGATATTAAATATTTTTCTAATCTTCACAAGAAGATTGATTAACATTATTAAAAGTCCAAAATCAACTTTGAAAAACTTGATCCATGACTTACATATAAAATAATATATTTAAAAGGATCGTCAAGATTTCAAAAGATTGAATCATTTGTTAAAACATTTTAATTCACATGGTGAGAAATATTAAAAAATTCTCACTTATTACATTCTTGGCCCCTCTTCTATTTTATTCAATGACATGCCCTTCTTTTATGCACATTTAAAAGGAGTTAGATCATTATAAAAATAATTTATAAATTTCAAATTCATAAACTCAAAAGTTTCTTTTCTAGAATGTAAGGTTGGGAAAAGAGTAAGTAAATAATACATTTTGAAAGGGTTTTAATAATGGTGAGAAGACATTCAATATAATATATATATTTTTAAATTGTTGGACTGATTGTTAAATTCTTTCATATGATTTTTTAATGGTACATTTTTTTTATAATGCATATTTTAAAAAATCAATTATTTTCAACAAAATAAAAATCAAAGTCTTTTAAATGTTGTATGTTTTTCACTTAGCATCTACAAAAAGAAGATATTCTATATGATATTTTTTTTTAAATATAAATTTACAACAATAAAATATATTGTAAAATGTGATATGTTGGATGAATTTCACTTTCTTTTGTGGACAAATTAAAATGCAGTCCAAATTGGTATTTTCAAATGTTGATCTAGTTCAATTTTTTTAGTAAAATATATGTTTGTGCAACCTATCAAAGAAGGGAATAATATGTTAATTATACGTGGAGTAAGTTGTTTCAAATCTAAATCATTGTCCAAGAATTCAATTTTTTACTATTGATTTGCAAATTTTTTGAGTGCTCATGTCTATAAAAGACCACCAAATGAGTTATTTTAAGGGGGAGGGAACCGGTGTTGGTATTTATTGATTATAGTGGAACAAATAATTAAAGAATTTACAAATTTTGCTCACTTCATAGTTTCCTTTTAACAAGAGTAAATTTTGTTTGCCTATATTTGTAGAATTATAATTTGATGTCAATTGAGTCATGACATTGTAAATCACATAGAGCTTATAAATTTGTTGTTAATCTTTTGAAACATCAAATTGGATATTTTAATCTCTTTTTTTAATTGATAAGTTTTATCTAGAGTTTACACCATGTGTGTAATGGTAATAAGTTTTGGTGAAGCATAAATCGAAGGTGATGATTTTTTATAATTTTGAAGTATATTTGTGCAAAATTGTTTCCTAATATGAAATTGCTAACCTTCTTTATCTCCCTCTGTTTTCCATTTTCTTTCAAAATCTTAAATCAAATTTAAATATACCAAGCATTAAAATATTACAAATCAAATGATGATAATTATTTTAAAATGCATAACTATAATTAGATTGTGGATCATTGAGCAACTATTTAGGGTGGAATTAATGAATGAAATTGTTATTTTCCAAATCTAATCCTATCTTGCAGTTTTCAAGTAGGTAAGTTCATCTGTTGAAATAGTATCCACATTGAACTACTAATTTACCTTTCCAGTCAATAGCTAACATTCAAAGGCTTTTGATAGTTGAATTCTATTTCAGAATTTTATTTTCTTTTAAGATAGGTAAAGTTCTTTGTGAATTTTATTTAAGTTGATTGTGATTAGAAAACACATCAACAATAATTTTCATCAAATGTAACCCATTCCTTGGACATAAAAATATGTAATCCTATTTATTTGACTTTTTTCCCATATCTTAGCATTTAATTTTAGAGCCCACAAAGCAACACCAACTAGATCTAAGTTAATTGTTTCTTATGTATAAGCATTCTATGAAATTAGTTTGAATCACCCTCCAAGAAAAGTTTTATTTTTACACAAAAACTTATTTTTCATCCAAAGAACTCTCCACTCTAGCTGGTTAATAAATTCAAGGTCAGAACTATAATTGAGGAGATGGTGGTGAAACTTCAAAAATGTAAACATGTGTTTGCCTTATGGGAAAGCTTGCTTTTTCCATAACAAGATATATAAGTTACATCTTGATGTACTTTGATCAAAGGCTCTCATTTACCATGTGAATCTATTTATATGACCACAATTTAATAGAATTAGATCTAATATTTCCAAAACACGAAAAATTTCATATATGAAACATATATATTAAATAGATCTATGATAATCCTAAAATCTTGTATATTCAAACAACTCTCACTTCTTCAAGACATCTACTTACATAATTAGAACTTGCTATTGTAACAAAAATGTGGGTTACCATAGACTTATAAGTAGATCATAGCATGATTTCTTCTACTTCGGATTTAGGCTTATAAATAGAGCATAGTATGATTTCTTATAATTCTCATTTTTTCTCTGTCGCTCAAATCTTAGTAAGACATTGTAGTCTATATGATAGTATAGAAAAACAAAAAAATATTTAGAGTGAACATTATTTAAACCAAAAATTTATGAATATGAAAATTTGAGCCATAAGAAGTTATTAGTTATATGTAATTGGTCCTAATATAACATAGCATTACAGAAAGTTATTAGATATGTCTTCATTAGAATGACGGGTTAATTCCTTGGTCCCGTCAAAAGTTGCTCTGTTATAGGTCTAGGTCCTTCCTGTACTTATCTAATCAAAACATAATATTTATCATGTTTAAAATTATAAAAACATTAGATCAAAATGCTCAATCCCATCAAAATTTATAGACATTAGATCAAAACACTCAATCCACTCAACCCAGTCACTAAATTATGATACTCAATATTAAAAAAAGGGTAATACAATTTTGTCATGCAATCCAACAAAAAAAAGAGAAGAAAGAGAGAGAGTAATTTAGATTTTTAAGGGCACCTGAGCTCTATTTTTAAAAAAAAGCTAAAAGCTAAGTATCAATAAATTAGCAGCAAAGCTGCAACAGAAGAAACGGACAACATTTTTGAGGAACAAAAATTATATGGTGTCTAATCTAATATAGTATGGCAATTGCCTTCCTTTGGGACCAAAATCATCTTAGTTGAGAAAGAACAAAGAACAATATGATTGAGTAGGGCCTAGCAGTGTATATATTAAGATTAAACAATGGTCTCTTCCTTTTTCAGGAGCTGAGAACTCTTGTCCATGGGTTGCTCTGCATGTGCATCATCATGTCCATCTCTTGTTGGCAGCTCATCGCTCTTCTGCTGGTCCTTTGCTTTTCCCCATAGTGCAGAATAAAGTCCCAAGATGATAAAAAATGCTCCTAACAAACTGCATATTGAAAAGATGAAACCACCAATAAATATTATTAGAAAAATGAAGAAACAACTTGCAAGTGGTTTCTAAGTAGCTTCAGTATTTTGCATGCCTTCGTTACTAAATAATCAAAGAATAATCAATACTTAATACAAATTCTTAAGCTACTTGACTTTAGAAAAAGCCTATTCTGCTTAGTGGAATGCAATCTACTTTGCCAGGCATATTCATTTCCTTGGTAGGAAACTACTATATATTAAGGTAGTGCTTGAATTCCAAAATAGTGTCTTTAATAAAGTCATACCAATGATCTTAATTGCTTAAAGAATATTAAATACTTTAATCAATAAGTTGAGAAGGAACCATCAAGAAGATTAGATTCTAAGCCTATGCCAAACCAACTTCAAAATAGTGAATCTAAAATGATGTGGTCTTTCAACTAAACCCAAAAGGAGTGTTTGATTCCCATTGTTCGTGGGGAGAGAAATTATCACTCATCACATCAATTTAATAACTTTAGGGAAGAAAAAGATCAGATATTTTCTTAGCATTGAATTTGATAGAGAAAGATTTGAATGAACACTGACCTTCCCAAATAAAGTGAGACATGGAGAAGGAGAAATTCCAGTACAGCTGTTGATATTGTACAAAGTGGACTGAACACCCCTGCAAAGACAGGTCCTTTTTTCTGGATACACCAAGCTTGTACATAGAACCCAAATGCTGAGCATATGATACCCTGCACAAATCGAACTTCAGCATATAAATATAGTGGAATCATCTGTAGAGTCTATGGGTGCTCACTATCATTAATAGCATATGTACTGTATGAAAGAATGTGCATTGTTCTTTATAGTCATGTTTGATCTCATTCCAACTCCACGCATTATATGTACATTTTTGTCTGATCTCTATATTTTTGTTTACATACATTTGTTAGTTATGGGTAGAGGGATTCCTTTAGATAGAGACCCATTTATAAATTTGAATTGGTGATAGACTGCAATTTCAATTGTTTGTGGATTCATTTCGCAATAGTCATGTTTAAACAGTATATTATAAGTTTTGATTTATTTAAGTGGCTCATCTGAAATCAAATTGACTTTCTAATAACGTCTATCTATTAATATGGTTTATGATGAATCACCTAACCAAATCAAAACTTCAAAAAAAAATACTGCTTCAACCAAACCATTTTATAACTATTCTATTGTTTTTATCCATCTATAATGAAAGGATTGGAAAAATGGCCTTATTATTCCACTGGTAAATGTTGTAACAACAACAGACAATTAATAGTAAGAGAAGGGCAGCCACTGAGTACATGCTTGTTTAACCATCTTACTATATAAAGATGAACATTTATATTTGTAATAAACGAAGATGGAGTGCATCAACTTTCAAGAGATAAATAGATAGACTCTAGACTGGGTATAGACCTACCATCATGTTTTTCAACATTCAATAGATAAAATTTTGAACTCGGTGATTTGGGACAGTTTTGTTGTTGGTAATTTGGTTGTAACTGTATTAGATCTTGTTTGACTGTTTGTCTGTGATTGTATTGTACGTCTCATCTAAAAACTTCTTTGTATTAACTTAGGATGGTTCTCTCTAATATACAAAGCTTTTAGTCCTTCAAAAGCAATTTTGTTTGATTGTGATTGTATTGTTCATGTCCCATATAAGAACTTCTTAGATTTGGACTGTTCTATCTGATATACAAAGCTTTTAGTCCCTTCGAACCCAATTTTGTTTAGCTGCGATTGTATTGTGCATGTCCCATCTTAGAACTTCTTGTGTTGATTTTGGACTGTTCTATATCTGATATATAAAGCTTTTGGTCCCCTCAAAACCAATTTATCTTTATTGAAGCATTGAAAAGATAAATAAGTGAAGTGGGTATAAACCTAGAATCAATTATTTCTACCTATATTGACCTAACAGTGTGCAAAGCCAGATTAGTGGTAGACGAGAATACATAACTGTCACCCTATCAAGTCAATTCCTACAAATGCACTAAGAATCAGGCTGAGTAATAAGCTGAATCCTCTAATGGTTCTTATGATCTCTCATATACAGTGAGCAATACAAAGATAGTTGTTTGTTAGCAATACATATTTAGTGTTTTGTTTAAAAAAAATTGTGACATCTAAAATGAGATTACCGAGTACAAAACAGAGAGAAGCTGAATATTGGACCTTATGGCCCACACCTCCAATTTCTTGTGCTCACATATCAAACCAACTAAACCAGACTGCACTGCTGCAAAGAGACATGTGAGTGTTGTCAAGGATAAGTAAACTGGGTATCTTTTTATAACAGGGCCCTGCATTCAATTCAGGAGACCAACATCAGTATTTGATTTTAATGAATGACATAAAGGTGGCGTAGGGAAATGATAAGTTTACCTGAAAGGCAATCCACGCAGACCAAGCTGTGATCCCCCCATAAACCAAGATGGAGCCTAGTGCCATGTTATAATTAACAGACTTTGGAGTGGATGTTTCATGAGAAGATGGAGAAGACATTCTAAAAGATGGACCCTTGTAGAAGGTCATAATCATAGCACCACTCACACAAACAATTGTACCAGCAACCTTTGCTTTTCCTCTCAAACTTCTAATGTCGAGTTTCTCCAATCTAAACAAAACCCATGTAGAATAATGTCATGTCAATATTGATACTGTATCTACATTTGCATGTGATGCTAAAGAGATATGATAATGACCGCACCTTATAAAAGTAGCCATCACAAATGTAATTATTGGTATCAGGTTTAGAGCTGCTGAACCAAAAGTGGCAGAAGTGTAATAGACTCCTTGAAAGTAGCAGTTCTGACTGATAGTAATCCTGCCAAGCAAAAGGAAAAAGTTGATCCAGTGCCCTGTTTAATTTACAAATTAGTGTTTCAGAAGAACATTTACTTACCCACTTGCAAGCAAGAAGATGTGGAGCAAGATGGACCATGTCATTGGTTGCCTGTGCTTTCTGTAAAAACAATTAATCATGTATAAAATCATGAGATTTCCACAGTTCATAACATTAGATTGATAATCTTTTTCAATTTGATAGTATAGAATTTTGTCTTTGTGGATCATACTCTATGGTCTATCATCAGGATGAAATAGTTAGAAAAAAGAACATGATTATTGATCACGGATTTGATTGTGTAGAATGTTTTCATTGTCAATATTGCTATTCATACTCCATGAACCATCATCAGAATGAGATGGTTAGAGAATAGAATCATAATTGAATGACACTGATGATTAAAACATAGTACACAGTTGAATCCAAAAAGATTATCAAGCTAACAATAGTCATGCATTGAAACATATGTAAGAAAGAGGCTGTGAAATTACAAGGCAGAGAATTGATACAAACCTTTCTAGAAGATATGCAAAGGGAGCAAGGACTAATGTTGCAATACCCTGCCTATATGTCACAAAAGCATAGTGGCTCAGTCCATCTTGCAGAGCAAGTCTTGCAACTACGTTCATGCCTGCATATGCCATTTGAATTACAATCTGCCCAACATATGGTGTGAGTTTCTCCATTGTTGAAACTAGAATTCTGAAAGGCTTGTGCATTCAAGTCTGGCTTCAGCTGTCTTTTATACACAGCTAGAATAACACTTTAATCAGATGATATGCAACATATGGAATATGTCTATATTAAAATGTTTTCCACGTGCATTGATGAGATAGATCTTGTCTTGTATAACTGCACTGTTAAGGACGTAGAATTGTTGTCCACTCCATCTAGTAAAGTGAAAGTGATTTGATGGCCTTCATTATGCATAAAATTTGGATGCCATATAAGTTTTTGGTGGAAAATTTTCTAACATTGAAATTGCCAATCAACTTTGTCATTTCACTCAAATAAGTTGAATTTATTTGATTTGTGCCCTTGGCTTGCATCTATGTTGGAGAATAATTAGTTGTTTGCATTATTTTTTTTGACAAGTGGGCAATCATTGTCATTCCCCTTGTCCCCTAGTGGGGAACTTTGTGGTCGTCATTCATGTGATGCATCATAATTTTTTATAATGAAATTTTTATTTGTTTGGAGCTTGTGATAGTATTCTTTCTATTATTAATGTCAAGATTGATATTAATGATTAGTAGATTATGTGTTGTTTCTTTTCTATTCTATTATTGCCCAAATTTTGTATGTAATTTTTTTTGTTGTACTTCTTTTTCTTAAAATGTTATCAATAAAGAATATGGTAGGGACAATTTACAAGACATCATTAATATCATTTTTTTTTATGAACATTATAATAAAAATTATAATAGAGATAACTTTTACAATATTAATTTTTTATAAGTAGTGTGCAAAAGCAAGTCTCTAAAGTTATTATATGATTGTGTGGGAAAATATTTTTCTAAAATATTTTTTAGTAGATCAATTAATTTTTCTAGAGCTACAAATCATAACAAGATTTTGAAAGGAATCCAAAATGTTGAATAGAAAAAGAGAGATCAAACAACATGAAATCAAACCTTACAAATAAACATGCCTTGACTAGGCCCCCTAAGAAAAAAACAACATCCAACTCATGGCGAAGAAGAAACCAAACCTACTCTCAAGGAGGATTTATTCCAAACCTCACCAACATACTATAAGTGGAGTAAGCACTAGACCTCTAAGGGGAACCAACTTGAATTTTTTTTAGAAGAAGAGCTTGGCTCAACCAAATAACACAAATGCATGGTATCTTGTTTCCTTTTTTCCATAATGGGAGACCCCTATGAAAGCCCTATAAGATCCACCACATATGTCCCACTCCTTTGCTTTTAAGATTGTAGTAGGTCACTCTATAATCTCCTATAGACCTTCATCAATTTGATTCTTTTTCCTTTGAGCAAGAGAGGGAATACAACTTCCTTTCTAGATATTTAAAACACCTTCAGCAAACTAAAGCCATTTCTTACGAGTAGGAAATGGAATATAGCTCCTTGTTTAGATGCGGTGTTTTTTCATTGAAATCATGGAACAAATGGGAAAATTTGTCCTACCTTATGGAAAATAAGGGAAAACTATGAGGAGGACTCACAATGAATTATTTTTTCCCAAACCCCTAATTTGTAACACAATTCAATGGAATTTTGCAACACCTTGTCAATATCAACACTCATACAAAATATTGCCAAAAACAAAGTCAATATCAACACGAGTGATCTCACAATACCGTGTCCCACTTTTTGTCCAACTTTAACACTAAAACACACACTCTGAAGAAAAAAACTTTGCATTCAGACACCTATTGGTAAATCCATTAAGAATTTGAAGATGATGTAAACTAGTGACTTTTAGCATTTTGTTTCTAGTTTATAAATATATATTTTTGAAAAAATTTGGAATTTATTTGTATCTATTTTTGCTTCTCCTTCAAAAACTGGTTTGTGTGAAAATCAACATTTTTTAGGAGTGACACTCACTTTGATCAACATAACTTTTTTAATAAAATTTATAAGAACGTAATTATTTTGAAGTTAGGTTTATAACACCAATATCTAGAGAATCTAATTGCTTTCATTCAATTTAGTTGAATATTTTATAGTTTATTGAGTTATGAAGTGACATTAACTATAATTTAGATATAGGTTCATTTGGACCACTCTAACGTGATCTGGATATATCAAAATTCATTTTTTATTTTTTTGATAGAAAGTTAAAATAAATACCTATTTCCTTAATTTTTTTCACAATTTTTTTTCCTAATTTACTATTTTTTCCAGAAGCGTCGAACAAACAAGTTGCTAAATGGTCCGACAACCTTAAAAAGAAAAGTCATAGTAAACTCAATATCTATTAAACTAATAATCATTGGAAAGCTTTCTCTGAGTACTATCATCATGTATTTGGGGTTGTCAAATGAATTCTTTGATCACACAGAAATTTAATGTCAAAGTCATTTTTTGCCAGCATTTTGATGGGTGCAATGGAGACTCGATTATAGAACTATGAGAGAGGAGTAGAGAGATTATACCAAAGAGAGTTTGATCCAAGAGGATTTTATCTAACCATTTTTCAATTTACTCCTTCAAATGGGAGCTCTCAAGGCTTAAATCATCATATTTTCTTGAAAATGAGTAATTTAAGCAAAAATCAAGATGTTAAAAAAAGTGGGACAAACTATCGTGGGACCACCAACACACATAAAATCTAGCCAAAAACAAGCATTTCTTATGTTTTATGAGTTCAAATATTGAGAAAAATTGACCAAGAGTGTTGGTAATTCCTCATAGGATCAATTCATCCCAATATTAAGGAAGTTCTAGAATCCTAATCTAGATTGAGACCATGTCAAAGTGTTCCCTAGCTACTTTAAAATTAGTTCATTTTTCAAGAAAGAATAATTTTACTAAGAAACTAAGAACCTCCCAAAAAAATTATTAGTGTTATCCTTAAGGGACTAGAAAGAGAACAATTAAAAACCATGGCCCATGACAATTACTTGGTTAGTCACATTCCATTTTGTAGATTCTAAACCTAAACAACATCAATATTTGGATGAGAGCCTAAGAATCCTCCAATGTGGATATAATCCATTATAGAAATAGCATTATTAATAGTAGCATCATGAATCCTTTGCAGAGAGCTATATTTTACCACTTGAGATGGTAATATATTTATCTAGTCCTAGGTTAGGAACTTGCAAAACCAAAGAGGAACCACTATCCAATAGCATAACAAAACAAACATTTAGCCAATCAACATTAGTAGTAATAGAACTCCTAATATTAGGGTCATCTTGTAGGGACAAGTCAAGATCTTGTAGAGTTAACCTTGAATAGGGGTTCTAAAGGAATTGAAACTTCAAAATTGTCATTTCCAAGAAAATTATGCTCCTTAAAATTCTTAAGCTTTGAAATGCAATAAGCTCACCCCTAACTATCACCTATCCATAAGAAAAATCCTCCACATTAGGAAAACTAATTAGACCCATTAATCATCATAAAAGAAGGAAAAGTCATAGAGGAAAAAAAAACCTATCAAGGCCCACAATCATGGATGTTGATATGAAATATATGGCAAATTTAGTTGCAATACTAGGTATGTGGAAACTTGTAAGCATTGTTAAGAAAAATAGATAATAGAAGAACTCATAGAAGGGTTGTGCGCAAGAAAAGTTAAAGTGTTATTGCTCCAAAATGAGTTTTAAATACAAATTTGGAATCCCAGAAGCTTTAGGATTCCAAGAATCTTTGAACTAAAGAGTGTCTAGGGAATAAAATAATAAAGAAGATTACAAATATTTTGAAAACTACAAATTTGGGTAGCCCAACTTGGCAGGGCCATAACTTTCCACTCGTAGATCAAAATTTGAAATAGCTTGATTCGCTAGAAAGGTATTGAAGAGATCTAAATTTGGTTCCTTAGAACGATGCCTTCAACAATCATTCTAAGGAATCGACAATACTTCTGACCCCCAATTCTACTATGAATACCTTCAAAAATGCAATTTACTAAAAATGTAGAAAATATTGAGAAATTAGATGTTTGACTTTTCCCATATATGTATACTCTATCAAATCCTGATGGATTTGGATTACTCTTGAATGTCTCTAGACTATCCCTAGACTGTTTTCGGAATTTTCCTTCATGTTTTTCATCTTCTCTTGACAACTCCTAATGACTCTTGACATACACTGGATTCACCCCATACTACTTTATTTTATTCTTGACATTATCTGGATCAGTTGTCATAGTGGATATATTCTTAGAAATATTTAGAATGATGACACAAGCAATCTACAAAGGCTTGAAATAAGATTCAATTAATAGAAGTAGTAGCAATGCAATTTCCTCATATTCTTGTACTTCATATTATACAAAATATTAGCCCCCTCCTATTCTTTATTAAAATCACTATCATGGACTCATCTTCATTTGATGATTAACAAAGTGTACTCTTTCTCATGCTCCTACTCCCATTTCAACTCATTTATCTTATTTTACTTTAATATCAAACTAATATAATTAAACACATATATACAAATAAGCATAAGGTAGTTTAGATTAATTGATGTGATAGTTAAGTATGATTAAGTGCATAAACTAATTAATCTATTTTATTAAACAAGTATGTGCATATCTCAATGAGATCAAGTTTAGGACAAAAATGGTCTTATTATACTTCCAAAATTTATGCAGACTTGTTCTCTTTTATGGGTTGATTACATTGATGTGGACTAATTATATAGTACATAGATTTGACCTCTAACATGTGGTTTAACTAACATAGTGTACACTTCTACATATTTATTTTATTAAATTCTCTACTTTTGTTAATGTATCCATGTGTAATCAACAATTTGCAAAACCAAATAACCCTCACAAAAAAATATAGAATCAACATGAGATATGACATTCCACTCAATATCAACTACAATATGAATGAGGTATGTTACAATGGACAAAGAACCTTAAAAAATAGGCAAGGGTGTGATGGGGTATGAGAAACTACCCTATAAAAAATATTAAATGCATGATGCGCAATATTAAATGTTAGGCAAGTAAAATTAAATATTGATACATAACCCCATCATAAGGAACTTCTAGAATGCCACCTAGGACTAGGTGAACTTAAGTCATGTAAATGGGCTCCCACAAATAACAAGTTAGGAACAAACAACATTCACACCAACACCCCCCCTTAGTTGCAACTTAGGAAGATGAATTTTTTTTTTCACAAATGATGCAAAATATGAAAGATGCAAGATGGGTCCTAGAAATAAGGACATATTAGGTACCCATGTGCACAAATGCAATCTCTCACAAATAAAGAAAAGGAAAAAAACCATGTGGGAGGAAAATCCTCTCTAAAAGAGAGAAAAAATGAATTGCTAAAATCAAAAGTGAAGGAAGGAGGACTCATCAAGACCCCCAAAGGAAAAATTCCTTCACTCATAACATAGTATACAACAAAAGATAGTGAGAATATGCCAAAGGTTTAGTGAAGATGTTTGCAACATGATTCTCCATGAGCAAATTTTCCAAACTAAGAACACCATCCTAGATGAGTTTCCTAATAAAGTGCACCTGCATATGCAAGTCATAAAATTAGAGAAAATAAAATATATACGAAAACCCTAGGCGATTTTAAGACTAGATCATGATGTGTGTCCTCATCACACGACTTAAGATACAAAAAGGAACATGATCTAGGTAAGATTATGTCCACCCCTGCCCCCCCCCCAATGTGCATCTTAGGAGGTAGCTAAAACCTTTGATTGAAAATCCATTAAATATAAAGGATGGGTCTCAACATCTAATGCCTAATGAGGTACCCATGTACAAATAAAAATATCTCTCATAATCAAAGAAAAGGAGAAATCCTCATGGTAAAAAATCCTCTCTAAAAGAAATAAATTAACTAACTAGGTGTGGGAGATGGTTTTGGAAACTATGGGTCTGTACCTTTCATATGGGAGATCTATAAATATGTTGGTGACTTGTTTGTTTTATAGAGACACTTTGGTCATTTTATGAGACATTGTTATGTTGTCATAATTACTTTAGATTTATTTGTTATTATAGGTACACTTAAAAGAGCATAGACTTTGAGCATTATATTGTAATCTTTATTTTTATAATAAAATTGAGCTTTGTATTTTGAAGTGTAGGTTTTTTCCCAAAAGGGTTTTCACACATAGATTTGGTGTTATAATTTTATGTGTTTATGTGTTTGAAATTGATTTTGCTTTTGTACATCTAATATGTAACTCTTTAAAGGTTTGTAAGAATTTATTTGTATTCACTTTCTTGTTGGAGCTAGAATATGGAAGCGGTATTCTGTAGTTAATTTCCTTTCACTACTAATGCTTTCAAGATATCTCAAGTCACCTAAAACCCAACAAGGGAAAATGTACCCTTGGAAACTACACCAATTTATTTGTGATCTTGTTGTGGCCCCAAATCTCTAAGTTTGGACGGTCTTGTAAGTGCCAAGGGCGTTAAGCTTGGGAAGAATATCACAAAACCTACATTCAATTTGGGCAACTTAGGACCAATTAGGTGCATACGACCTAATTCATTTCTAGATTTGCAAGACCAATGGTAGCTTCCCTAATGTCCTATTATATGTTTACCAAAGGAGTACAAAAATAGCCTTGATACAAGTTACATATATTGCATAGTGAAAACTTATTTCAGTTTTAACTTTGTGCCTATATGCTATTTTGCAAAACTCATGGTCAAGCACCTTATTGAATATATAATTTATTGCATAACCATAAATGAATGGCCATTTTTTATGTTATGAACATTCATACATGCAAGTTGGATTACACTAATACTAACACAATTAAAAAATATTAAAATTTGATGTACTATGGTTATGTAGATAATAATGGTGAGAAAGTACTAGTAATTCTTGCAAAAGCATCAAAGTCCACATGCAATCCCACATCACCCAAAAAACAAAATTCAATTCATTTTCAGATTTGGTGTGGGGTTTGGTTTTTTTTATGGTTTCATACATCTTTCTATAGCAATAATCCATGGAGTTGATCAAATTTGTAAAATTTGAGATAGCAATAATCTACAGAGTTGATCAAATTTGTAAAATTTGAATTTTTGCACTTGTGGGAAATTTTCACAAGAAAAATTATTATTTAAAATTGGTGAAGGTTTGGCTCAAAGCCTTTTACAAGGACAATATCTAAGATATTTTGTAAATTTTGAAAATGATTTTATAGTCATATCCTTCATGGCTTGACATAAATTAATTTGTCAATAAATTAGTAACATTTTCAATTTCTGGAGTTTTATCAAGGATGAAGTAAAATGGCTTGGTGGGAAGCTTTGGAATATTATTCCACTTATCCTTGTCCTTTTTCAAGTGATTTAGAGCTTCCAAAAATAATTTAAATCAAAATTCATTTTTCACTCATACAAGTTCCAAATTGACTATTCATTTTTGGTTGGAAACTAAAATTGACCACATTTGAGCTCCTTAATTAAAATATTAAACAAAATAAAATAGTTGCACAGAAGAGGAAAGGAGGTGTGAGAAGTAGAAGATGAAGAGGTCATGGGAAAAGGAAAGGAGGGGGCTTCTATAGAAAATAATTAACATATATATCTATGTTGTTGGAGAACGAGAGGGAAACTAGAGAAGATGGTTGGAAACAATCTAGTTTGGGGTTGTTAAAATAACAATAGAAGATATTAATTCAGAAGTAAAAAATGAAAGATACTCTTTTGTTTGGTGTTGGAATAATGTGGACCAAGGAAGGTGGAAGTGTCGAAGTGTATTGAAAGTTGTCATTCCAATTAAAAGGATGAGTGTAGATTGAGGATACATGTGAGGGGCCATGAATGGCTAAATAAAGTAACTTTGCTGCATATTGTAATTTTTTATATTTAATTTTTGATTTCAGTCAAAATAAATATGAGTTATGTTTTGAGTATATAGGATATTGTGTATGGTTTTTAAATATGTGTTGTAGCTACAAGATTGAGCTTATCCCCAATCTTGTATGCATCATTTGGTATCAGAGCTCTAATATTGCTAGCACTGTAAAATGAGTGTTTGAGGTTTGAGAGAGTTGTGAGAGTGAGTTTGTTGTAGAGAATACCTATAATTACAAAGAGACATGTGATTCTTTAAGGAATTGTTGAAGAAGAAGAATATGGCTTCCAATAAGAGGATAAGATGGATCACTAGAGACCTATGAGAATTTCATTTTTGGAGCATTATTAGGAAAAATGGAAGGAAATGAGTTTAAAAGTCTCTTATTGAAGAAGTAAAAAATATCAAGGCTAGAATGGATTCCTTAGAGAAGCATTAATCTTCTAATGATATTTTCGATTATAGGAAATAAAATGGAAGTAGAAAATAACGAGTTTGTAATAGAGACATGCGTGATGGAAGAGACAAAAGAAAATATTGAAGAATAGGAAATGGATGCAATGTTTCTTGAAGATGGAGAATTACAAGAAGTTTAGTAGTGATGAGGTTGTAGTAGAATTTTATATGATAAACGTCAGGTTTCCTAAGTATGATTAAATGATTGGCGAGGGTAGAGAATATCTCCTACTAAGAGAGGAGATAAACATGATAGAGGAATTATCTTTAGTAGAAGAAATATTTTAGCTAGAGGAGATTGGAACAAATAAAGATGATAAAGAGGGTTTATTATTAATAGAAGAAGAGTGGCTTGAAAATGTTACTGATGGATATGAGAAGACAAACCTCACATTGAAGGATGAGAAGATGAATATTGTAGCCAATAATGATGAGGAAAAAATTGCAATAGTGTTCAAGAAGAGATAAAGTTTATCATATTTTATGATGAAATTCATTTTCATATATTTAAAATATTAAGGATT
The DNA here is from genome assembly GCA_018584345.1 of Thuja plicata. Taxonomy (NCBI): domain Eukaryota; kingdom Viridiplantae; phylum Streptophyta; class Pinopsida; order Cupressales; family Cupressaceae; genus Thuja; species Thuja plicata. The sequence continues at coordinate 102,197 of MU227483.1, forward strand.
AGATTTATATGAAAATATTGTAGGTTTCAATATGGATGATGTGAGATTTTAGTGCAGTCAGTTGGATAATGGTGGGATGTATCCAACAAAGGAGGAGAGAAAAAATACAAATTATTTGGAAGAGGAGGATGGTTCATGGTGAATGCGAATCCACAAAATGAAAGTAGAAGAATGCATACACTTGGTGAAGGAGGACAACTAGTATACTAGAAAGATGTTGGAGGAAGCAAAATAAATAAATACAAATCATGGTACTTATTCCCAACATAGGGTTATGTTGAACGTTATTTATTACTTGAAATGATATTCCTACTACTCAACTCCATGTTAGAATAGTCCCAAAGGATAATTGGGGGGGGGGGCTGAATCAGCTATCCGTTACTTTAATTATTTTCTTTGCTTAGATATCAATTAACATAAATTAAATGCACATTCAGATAACACAATAGAGAACACAATAATTTTGGTTACGAGGAAACCAAATAGGTAAAAACCCCGATGGGAATTAGCACCCACAAAGAACTGTACTTGAGTATAATTATCCCTGTTAAGAGATCTTGCAACCTTGTTAGGTGTTGTTCTTTACAATGCAATAAGTACAGAGACCTGGTTAAAGGTCAGACCCTGTTAGGTTTCTTTTACAAGTAACCATGTTAGGGGTGAGGACTCACTGTCCAAAAGCTCACTGCTAAAATGATGAAGACTGCAACCTTCAGTAGAACAAATATACACTATATCTGATAGATGAACTGTTTGAGTAGACCTGTTGTCTTGATTAGTTCTAGTGTGTTGTATACTTCCACTTCTTCTTCACATAGATCTTTTCTTGATGAATGAAATGTCTCTACTATCCTAAAATAATAGACATTCTGTCCTGTACTTTTTCTATCTTTATTCTTTTTATTCACACTTGGCGTTCATGAAATGAACTACTATAAGTATCTTCTCCAAAGGATGTGATCTTCATCAGCTCTAGGAGTCCCTTCAATAAAAAAATTTTCAGCCACATCAACCACGCAAACTGATTAGAAACATGCAACTCATATTGAATAGATGCAACGCTTCACAAAGTCAGCTCCACCAAATTAACTCCAACTTCACGATTCTGATAGAACATGTTTGGTGCCTTTAGATAATTATCTTTAACTCATAAATAAACATGAATACAAACACGCATATCCCAAAGATAGGCACAACTCAAGAAATAATGTAATTACATTGGCTCTTCACAAATAGTCTTCAATCTCTGTAACTATCATAACTAATTAACATAACTCAACTGAAACTTCATATCTGACTTGGTGTGAATGCACATAGCATCTAGAAAATGTATACACCATGGAAATGAGCACACATAGCTCCAGAACATCTGTACTGATATTTGCATATAGAACACTATTGTATATTATGTGTTGTCATCAATGAAAAACATACAATCAATTATTTGCACAGAAGAAAATCTCCAACAATATCCCCCTTTGACATTGATGGTAACATATGATATCATCAAATCAAAGTGTCTTCCTTATTTTTACAATCTTCTCAATATCCTCATCAAAAGTTCCTCTTCACTGCTGCTACTCTGTATACTCCCCCAGAGTATATGCTCCCCCTTACTAATACTCCCTCTTTGACATCAATGAAAAAGGGTGTTAAACACCATTAAGCAAAGGTTCTACTCCAGAAGTAGAGTAGTCAACCATTCATCAGTCACCAAGGACTGATGTTCTTGCTGCAAATTCTAATCAGACTCAGGAAAGGGAATTACTCCCAACTTCTCCCCGAGATACTCAAAAGTATCTTTTGATAATGACTTTGTAAAAATATCTGCTAATTATTCTTTAGTGCTCACATAATCCAAATTTACTTCTCTATCTGCAATTTTTTCTCTTAGAAAATGGTATTTGATCTCAATGTGTTTTGTCTTTGCATGCATCACAGGGTTCTTTGACATATTGATAGTACTAGTGTTGTCACAATGATTAACAATAGGATAATCAATCTAAATACCAAAGTCTTTAATCATCTGTTTGATCTAAACCATTGTTGAAAAATTAAATGTTGCTGCAACATACTCAACTTCTGTTGTTGACTGAGAGATACAATTCTGCTTTTTACTTGTCCAAGTGACCAATCTGTCTCCAAGAAATGTTGCTCCTCCTGATGTACTCTTTCTATCATCAACACAACCTACCCAATCTGCATCTGTGTACACATGAAGCTATATATTCTCTGAGTTAGGATACCATAAACCATAGTCAATAGTCCCTTTTAAGTATCTGAATATTCTTTTTATTTCTATTAGGTGATTTTTCTTGGGTTCAGCTGCAAATCTTCCAACAATGCCAACTGCATTAGAAATATCAGGTCTAGATTGAGTAAGATATATGAGTTTTCTGATCATAGACTTGTATAGGGTCTTATCAACTGTTGTGGAATCATCATCTTTATAAATCTTGCTTCCTGTTATCATGGGGGTGCTTACTGGTTTGCAATCTTCCATCTTGAAAGTGTTCAATATCTCCTTCACATACTTAGACTGATTTATGAATATGCCTTTGTCTGTTTGTTTTACATTCAATCCAAGAAAGTATTTGATAGGTCCAATCATGCTCATTTCAAATTCACTTTTCATTTCTTTGGTGAATTATGCACTAAGTTTTTCATTACCTCCAAAGATAATGTCATCAACAAAAATAGCAACGAGTAGTAGTCCTTCATCTGTCTCTCTTAAGAATAAATTGCAGTCTGCTGCTCCTTTTCTGAATCCTATCTTTGTTAAGTAACCATCAAGTCTCTCATACCACACTCTTGGGGCCTGTTTAAGTCCATAAAGTGCTTTCTTTAATCTGCATACCATGTATGGTTTATCTGAAAGTTTGAATCCTTCAGGCTACTCTATGTAGACTTCTTCCTTCAAGTCACCGTTCAGAAAAGCTGACTTGACATCCATTTGATATACCTTGAAGTTCTTGAATGTTGCATAGGCCAAAAATAACTTGATAGCTTCAAGTCTTCTCATAGGGACAAATGTATCAGTGTAGTCTATGCCTTCTCTTTGTGCATATCCTTTACATACTAATCTTGCTTTGTTCCTTACCACTATGCCTTCTTCATTAATTTTGTTCCTGAATATCCACTTTGTTCCAATCACATTCTTGTCATGAGGTCTAGGGACCAGTTTCCATGTTTCATTCTTGATTATTTGATCTAATTCTTCTTGCATGGCACTTTTCCAATCTGAATCTTTGCACGCATCTTCAACACTTAAGGGTTTAATCTATGAAAGTAAGCATACCTCTTCATCAGGGGTTGAACCTTTTGCTCTAGATCTTGTTAAGACTTTTGCGCTCTGATCTCCAATGATATCTTCCTTAGAGTGGTATTTGGATGTGTATCTTAAGTTCTTAGGAGTGATACTTTCATCTGTAATCTGTGATTCTTCTTCACTTGGTTCAGGATTGTTACATGAAACATCAATACAGTCAAACATTTCTTCAATAACTGTGTCCTTAATGATGGGTCTGGGCTCATCTTCAATCATGGGAGCATAGTCATAATATCTTTCTTGAGTCATAAACTTCTCATCAATCTTCACATGAGTACTTTCAATGATCTTCTTTAATCTTAGATTAAAACATCTATAGGTTTTGCTTTTAGTAAAGTAACCAAGAAAAATACCTTCGTCGCTGGTAGCATCAAACTTGCCAATGATATCATCTCTCTTGATGTAGCACTTGCTTCCCAAGATTCTGAAGTATTTTACAGTAGGTACATTACCAAATGAAAGTTCATAGGGTGTCTTGTCTACGCCTGGACTTAAATGTATTCTATTGATAGTATAGAATACTGTATTGACCGCATCTCTCCAATAAGTATGAGCAACCTTTCCTTCAATCATGATAGTGCATGCTGTGTCAAGTATTATTATGTTCCTTCTTTTTGCAATCTCATTCTGCTGAGGGGTTATAGGTGCACTTAACTGTCTCTTGATTCCATGTTCTTCATAGTAATCATAAAACTGGTCAGAGATGAATTCTCCTCCTCTATCAGATCTCAGACATTTTATCTTTAGTCCAGATTCATTCTCAACTTTAGCTTTGAAAACTTTGAACTTCTCAAAAGCTTCATATTTGTCTTTTAAGAACACAACCCACATCATCCTTGAGAAATCATCAACAAAAAAAATGAAATACCTTTCTCCGTAGTAAGATCTTGTTTGAGTAGGTCCACATAGGTCTGTATGTATCAGATCTAATTTGTTTTATGCAGAGTCTTGTTTTCTCCTGAATGAGGTCCTCACATGCTTCCCCATCACACATTCCCTGCACATGGTGTCAACTGGTCTTACAATACTTGGAAGGTCTCTTACTGCTTTTACATTACTTATCTTGACTATGTTGTCAAAGTTGATATGACAAAGTCTCTTGTGTCATAGCCAACTGTCATCTACTTTTGCAACAAAATAACTTAATTCTAAATTGAGCTGAAAAACATTACCTTTGGTTTTTGAGCCTGATGCAATCATGTATCCTTCTTTATTGTTAATGATGCACTAGTTTTTTTTGAATTCCAACTGATATCCTTTATCAAGCAACTATCCAACACTTAGTAAGTTATGATGTAAACCATCAACATAAAGAACATCATATGTCTTGTTCTTTCCATCTAAGGTGATAGAACCTCTGCCTATGATAGGTTTGGGAGTTTTATCTCCAAATATAACCATGCCACCTTTGTATTTGTCCAAATGTACAAATCTTTCTTTGTCTCCTATCATGTGGTGTGAACATCCGCTATCAATGATCCAGTCAGTTCTGATGTCAGCTTTTGAAACTAATGCTAACTCTTGTTCTTTTTCTTCATCTTCTTTATCCATTTCTTCAAGCATATTTTCAATGTCTTTAATGGAAACAAAACCAATTTCATCTTCTCCTAAATCATCATCAGTTACACCATCTTTAGCATGATAAAATTCCTTAGTGTACTTGGGCTTGTAATCTGATTTGAACTTCTTTACTCTTGTAGGACACTTGGATGCAAAGTGACCAACTTTGTTGCATGAAAAACATTTGAATGGTAGCTGTCCTTCATATTTACCTTTACCTTTCCTTTCTTTCTTGGCAATCATGGAAATGATTTCTTCTAGTTCTGTATCCACTTCTTCATTATTACTAGAGCTGCTCATGGATTTATTGTTGTGGACTGAGGCTTTGAAAGTTGTCTCACTTTTGGGTTCTGTCTTCAATCTTGATATCTCAAATGCAGATATTTTGCTGATCAAATTCTCTCTCTTGAATTCTTTTGAAAATTGCATAGTCTCATCTAAGATATTGATTTTTCTCTCATAGTATGTTGTTAGTGTGGTCATTAGTTTGTCCATTATATCTTCTTCTGAAATTTCTCCACCATTGTTCCTGATACCTGAAACCGCTTCATTGATTCTTTGATTGTAGGCTCTGATGTTTTCTTTAGGTGGCATTTCTAAGTTGTTGTACCTTTTCCTCCATGTCTTTATGCATGCATTCTTTTCTTGGATGTCTCTTTCAAACATATCTTCTAAGTATTTCCAAGTAGAGTATGCTTTATCTGTCTTCTTGATCTCAGAAAATTCACTGTCGGATAGGGCACTAATTAGGGTTTCTTTGTCGATTGCATTATTAGTGAATAATTCCTTTTGTTTGACTATAGTCATCTTCTGCAAGGTCTTTAAAGGTGGGAACTTCAATTTCTTGAGTGGAAATCTCATAGATCTCAAAGCCAATGCACTGAAGATGTGTTATCATTTTTTTCTTCCAGTCAAGATAGTTTTCTCCATCGAACTTAGGACTCTCTTTCCTGAAGTATGCCATCTGATCTACCTTAAGTTGTTAGGATTTATCTCCAAGGCACTTGGCTCTAATACCAATTGTTATAGTAGTATCAAAGGATAACTGAGAGGGGGGGGGGGTGAATCAGTTATCCATTACTTTAATTATTTTCTTTTCTTAGATATCAATTAGCATAAATTAAATGCACATTTAGATAACACAGTAGAGAACACAACAATTTTGGTTACGGGGAAACCAAATAGGTAAAAACCCCACTGGGAATTAGCACCCACAAAGAACTGTACTTGAGTATAATTATCCCTATTAAGAGATCTTGCAACCATGTTTGGAGTTGTTCTTTACAATGCATTAAGTACATAGACCTGGTTAAAGGTCAAACCCTGTTAGGAGTCTTTTACAAGTAACTCTGTTAGGGGTGAGGACTCACTGTCCAAAAGCTCACTGCTAAAATGATGAAGGCTGCAACCTTTAGTAGAACATATATACACTATATCTGATAGATGAACTATTTGAGTAGACCTATTGTCTTGATCAGTTCTAGTGTGTTGTATACTTCCACTTCTTCTTCACATAGATATTTTCTTGATGAATGAAATGTCTCTACTGTCCCAAAACAACAGACATTTTGTCCTATACTTTTTCTGTCTTTATTCTTTTTATTCACACTTGGGGTTCATCAAATGAACTACTATAGGTATCTTCTCCAAAGGATGTGATCTTTGTTGGCTCTAGGAGTCCCTTCAATAATTCTTCTGTCGGCCACATCAACCAGGCAACCTGATTAGAAACACGCAACTCATACTGAATAGACGCAACACTTCACAAAGTCTGCTCCACCAAATTAACTCCAACTTCACGATTCTGATGGAACATGTTTGGTGCATTTAGATAATTATCTTTAACTCAACTAAACATGAATACAAACATGCATATCCCAAAGAGAGGCGCAACTCAAGAAATAATGTAATTACGTCATCTCTTCATAGATAGTCTTCAATCTCTGTAACTGTCATAACTGATTAACATAACTCAACTGAAATTTCATATATGACTCGGCGTGAGTGCACATAGCATCTAGAACATGTATACACCATGGAAATGAACACACATAGCTCCAGAACATCTGTAATGATAATTGCATATAGAACACTGTTGTATATTATGTGTTGTCATCAATGACAAACATACAATCAATTATTTGCACAGAAGCAAATCTCCAACACTCCATTTGTGAGCTATGCTCAAAAATCTTCTTACCTGACATATCTAATGCAGGAGCATCAGGGTCCAAAGATAAATCCTATATTGCTACAAAAAAAATGAATTCATTTTTAGCTTTGGTGTGGGTTTTGGTTTGTTTTGTGGTTTCAAACATTTTTCTATAGCAATAATCCATGGAGTTGATCAAATTCGTAAAATTTGAGTTTCCACACTAGTGGAAATTTTGAAAAAACAAATTGAAGGTTGGGCTCAAATCCTTCTACAGGGACTATATTAAATGTATTTTCTAAAGTTTGATAGAGATTTCATAGTCATATCCTTCACAGTTTGAGAGAAATTAATACATCAATAAATTAGCGACATTTTCAATTTTTGAAGTTTTATCAAGGATGGAGTAAAATGGCTTGGTGGGAAGCTTAGGAATATCGTTCCACTTATCCTTGTCCATTTTCAATTAATTCATAGCTTCCAAAAAGAAGTTACATCAAAAGCCATTTTTGACACATACAAGTTCCAAATTGACGATTCTGTTTTGGACGAAAAATAAAATTGGTCACATTTGAGCTCTTTAGTTAACATATTCAAACAAAATAATATAGTTGCATAGAAGAGGAAAAGGGGTGTGAGAAGTAGAAGATGAAGAGGCGATGGTTAAAGGAAAGGAAGGGGATGCTACTAAAAATGATTAACATATATATCTATGTTGGTGGAGAATGACATGGAAATTAGAGAGGAGTGGTTAGAAACAATCATGTTTGGGGTCGTTAAAATAGCAATAGAAGAAATTAAATTTATAACAATTTATGAAAGAATCTACGATACGCGGTGTTTGGATAATTTGGAACAAGGAGGAAGACAAGGAGGAAGTGTGGAAAATTTAAATTTAAATTTATTGTTTCAGTCAAAGGAACATTGTTGTAGATTGTTATCAGATTGTAACTTTGTTTGTTTAATTTAGTCAAAATCAATATGAAATTTGTTTCCAAGATTTTAAATATTGTGTATGGTTTGTGAATTGTGTTGTGGCTATGAGATTGAGCTTATCCCCAATCTTGTCTACATCAATAATAGACAAATTACATTTGTCTAATTGGAAATAAAAGTCACTAAATTATTCAATTATCCAATAACTAAAACCAAGGTAAGAACTCAATCAAAACATTATAAAAGACTATATATTTCCAAATGCACAAGCGGGCTGGGATCTACAAATACATTCAAAAAGTAATTGATGGTTGCATACTATTAAATGAGTCTAATTAATATCCATGGACATACCCATACATTTCCTTATTTGCTTTGAGAAGATAATTTGCAAAAGCTTTGCATTGGTTTTTACACTCATCTTGGGAACATTTCCAAAAATGCGCACCATACATAAGAAGACAATTACCATTGAATCTTCCTTTAATCACTTGATGTACAATCGTTGTGTGTATTATTACATATTTGTGGATAAAGTTAGATAATTACAATATTTAAAATGTGATACTCAAATCTAGAACTACGTACCAAGGAAATACCAAAGTATTTGATCTCTACAAGTGCAAAAGGTGTCCATACCCAAGTTGTTACTTTATCTAATGTTCTATAGAAATGTGTCCGCTCCAAATGAAATTTGATCATTTGGGAGGAATGAAATAAATTATTTTCATGACTATCATACCTTTGTATTAATAATTCATGGGATCGAGTGCGAAAAATAGAAGAATGGCCTACAAAGTATACTAAAATGATGATCTAGAATAATATTGATGGGGAGGTCACCTTTCTCTTCTAGACTCCTACTCTTTCTTAGGAATCTCACCTTGGACCCTATTCACTTCAGGATCCTCTAGACTCACTGTTGAGTCTCTTTAGGGTTACTCTCAGGCCCTAACTAGAAGGACTTCTATGCTCCCTCTATCCTAGGTTTCCTACCCACTGAAATGCTTCACCCTCTACCTTATCTTCCTCTCCATGACTGAATAAAGTTAGTCATGCACCTTCTCCTTCTATCTCTTTCTCCTACAAGTTCTCTAGCCGGACCATTTAGCTCGCCTAGGACTTGTCTACAATTCTTACTAGCCTCTTCTCAATCCCAAACATAGAAAAGAAAATAAAATACATGAGGGATGCTTCTTGACGGTCACACTCCATAGGATGGATTATAAGAGTCAAAAAGCATCCATGAGACTTTATTGAATTCAAAATCCTACTCTACAGAAGTCTGCACACAATACAAGCACACACAGAAAACACAGGAAACTCTTCTTTATTGAAAACCTGAAAATTACAATAAGATCTGAAATCTTCTTGCTAGTCTGCTCAGTCTCCAACTTCCCCAATCTCTCCAACCTCTATTATAATTTTTCCTCCTTGATCATATATTCGGCCTTTTCTTGATTTGTAACCGTTTCTAGGTTACCCGCTGTCTAAAGATTCTAACTACCTCGGCTCTTCATCTTCCTCCTGCAACTGTCATCATTCTCAGCATGGCTGTCGACGTGGACAACATTTTCCTCCATGGCATTCTCTTTTTATCTTGGCATTTTCTTCCAATGTTGAAAAGTCAAATCTTCCTTTAGTCACGATTTCGCAGTACTGATAAACTTCACTACTTGTTATCCTGCTATCACGTGACTCACAGTCATCTCGTTGTTGCAACACTTTTTGACTTAACCACCTATGATCCTGCGACCTTGCTACACACTGTTGTCGCGTCATCGCCACACTGAGTGACTTAACCGCCTGTGATCCTGTGACCTTGCTACTCACTGTTGTCACGTTATCACCACACTGAGTGACTTAACCGCCTGTGATCCTGCGACCTTGCTACTCACTGTTGTCGCGTTATCGTAGCACTCAGTAACTTAACCGCCAACCTTCTTACGACTTGGCGATACACTGTCATCGCATTGTCGTGACTGTTTCAACCTAACCTCCATTCATCCTGCAACTGTACGATAAGCCTTGTCGCGTCATCGCCAACTGTTTCCTGTTAACCGTTGTGCATCTACCGACTTCGCGATCATCGTTGTTGCTTCATCGCAAGCTATCTCACGTTAACCACCGAGCATCTGCCAACTTCGCGATCACCGTTGTCGCTTAATCACTAACTATTTCATGTTAACCATCTTGCATCTGCCGACTTCGCGACCAGCCTTTATCGTGTCATCGCAGCCTGTTTGATGCTAACCGTCGATCATCTCTTGACTTGGCGACCAGCCCTCGTCGTGTAATCGTAGACTGTTTCACGTTAACCGCT
>MU227483.1:117502-138181 GCA_018584345.1 Thuja plicata
GAATCTCACCTTGGACCCTATTCACTTCAGGATCCTCTAGACTCACTGTTGAGTCTCTTCAGGGTTACTCTCAGGCCCTGACTAGAAGGACTTCTATGCTCCCTCTCTCCTAGGTTTCCTACCCACCAAAATGCTTCACCCTCTACCTTATCTTCCTCTCCATGACTAAATAAAGTCAGTCATGCACCTTCTCCTTCTATCTCTTTCTCCTACAAGTTCTCTACCCGAACCATTTAGCTCGCCTAGGACTTGTCTACAATTCTGACTAGCCTCTTCTCAATCCCAAACATAGAAAATAAAATAAAATACATGAGGGATGCTTCTTGACGGTCACACTCCATAGGATGGATTATAAGAGTCAAAAATCATCCATGAGACTTTATTGAATTCAAAATCCTACTCTACAGAAGTCTGCACACAATACAAGCACACACAGAAAACACAGGAAACTCTTCTTTATTGAAAACCTGAAAATTACAATAAGAACTGAAATCTTCTTGCTAGTCTGCTCTGTCTCCAACTTCCCCAACCTCTCCAACCTCTGTTATAAGTTTTCCTCCTTTTTCATATATTCGGCCTTTTCTTGATTTGTAACCGTTTCTAGGTTACCCGCCGTCTGAAGATTCTAACTACCTCGGCTCTTCATCTTCCTCCTGCAACTGTCATCATTCTCAGCATGGCTGTCGACGTGGACAACATTTTCCTCCATGGCATTCTCTTTTTATCTTGGCATTTTCTTCCAATGTTGACAAGTCAAATCTTCCTTTAGTCGCGATATCGCAGTGCTGATAAACTTCACTGCTTGTTATCCTGCAATCACGCAACTCACAGTCATCTCGTTGTCGCAACACTTTTTGACTTAACCGCCTGTGATCCTACGACCTTGCTACACACTGTTGTCACATCATTGCCACACTGAGTGACTTAACCGCCTGTGATCCTATGACCTTGCTACTCACTGTTGTCGCGTTATCGCCACACTGAGTGACTTAACCGCCTGTGATCCTGCGACCTTGCTACTCACTGTTGTCATGTTATCGCAGCACTTAGTAACTTAACCGCCGACCTTCTTATGACTTGGTGATACACTGTCATTGCATTGTCATGACTGTTTCAACCTAACCGTCGTTCATCCTGCGACTGTGCGATAAGCCTTGTCGCGTCATCGCCAACTGTTTCCTGTTAACCGCTGTGCATCTGCCGACTTCGCGATCACCATTGTTGCTTCATCGCAAGCTGTCTCAACTTAACCGCCGAGCATCTGCCAACTTTGTGATCACCGTTGTCGCTTAATCACTAACTATTTCATGTTAACCGTCTTGTATCTGCCGACTTCGCGACCAGCCTTTGTCATGTCATCGCAGACTGTTTGATGCTAACCGCCGATCATCTCCCGACTTGGTGACCAGCCCTTGTCGTGTAATCGTAGACTGTTTCACGTTAACTGCTGATCATCTACCGACTGTGCGACTGATCTGCTCTTTCGCTAGGAGTTAAGAACTGTTAAGCTTTAGGAAAAAGACTGACTGCTAACTGTGATCTGCTCCCGGACCACCATTTCTAAACAGCTAGGGATTCGAAGCTAAAACCCTAGGGTGCTCTGCACCAAATATGTTTGGATTTGCACCTAAAAATGATAAATCTGGTAGGTAAGTGTTTCTTTTTCCTTTATGGACCCATTCTAATCATACCATTTCATTGAATCTTGTAGTTTCAGGTTTGAAAATGCATTGATAGCATTTTAATATTCATTTTGGAGTATTTGTAGATTTTATTATCTAACTTGATTCCTCAAAGAATTACCTTTAAGTTTTAATTTCAACAAAATCCAATCCAATTAAACCAATTGAATTCATAATGTTTCAATAGTTTGTTTAGATGGATAGGTTTGATGATGATACTAGCAAAATGATACTATCATTTCATCATGAAATCATCATGTTTCTAGTTGGCTTTCAATGGGATGACATCATGGTGAGATAAATAGGATGGGATGATATCAACAAAGGACATGTTGATGTTAGCAATGCAAGAGTTACATGAAAATGCAAGTGAATTGGTTTTTTGGACAACCCCACTGAAATAGATAATAGATTAGGTTTTGAAATGGTTTGATTTAGTTGATCATGGAATATTTACAAAAAAATGATGATGCAAGAATGAGATCATGATGGATGACTTGTAGGAGAAGCAATTAGGCTTATTAGAAATGCAACTTTGAGAGGCACAAAATATACTAAGGGGGAGTGAATCTATATTCCCAATTTCAACTTGATTGAACATTAATAACCATAAATAAGTTCTACATCACATAAATTTTTTACCATTAAGCTCAACTACAAGTAGCATATCATAATAAATATTACAAACACACTTTCACACATATGAACACTAGATTTACATGAAAACCTAGAAGGTAAAAACTGCATTGCGAAAAATAGTTTGGATTTACCACTTGAATCCAACCTCACAAAATTATGAATCACTTGAAACATGAAGTAGGTACCAACTTACTGAAGAAACCAATCCGCTATTGAATTTGTAGGCACCAACCTACTTGAGACACCAATCCCCTGCATCCAGATCAGAGCACCAATTCAACAACTAGAACTTCAATCTCAACAATGACAAAAGATATGAAAAGTGGATCTTCAATATGAATGAACAATTTATACCTGATCTAATCAACCTTTATAAAACTCTCCCACACTACAAATGATCTTCTAATGAAATATCAGAATAATTGGAATGCAACTCACATTGCATGTATCTAACTACTCTTAACTAAATCACATATACCAAATAATTATGTTCATGTAGACTCCCATATATTTATATCTTCCATGAGATCACTATATACATGCACTACAATTTTAATTACACTCATGTCAACCTATAAAAGGATTTCTTTATCCACAAGTCATCCATCAACATTATCCTTATTCAAATGTGTAATAGGCCAAGTCAAATAGCCAACACACCACTCCAAAAGAAACAACACACAATATAGTTCTCTATGTAGATCTATTTGGTCCCAATAGTCATCTAAACACTACCTTTGTTAAGCATGTATTATAATAATCTACTGCATCAAACCTAAACAATATCCACCTAATTAGTTAGCACATTGACCCTTTGATCTAGAACAATCCAATGGTGATTTGGAGACATTCGGGGGCGATCCAAAAAAGTTTGATGGCGGTCTAGAGTGGTAAATAAGTGTAAAGGTTGGTCTAGAATAGTCCATAGATGATTCAAATAAGTTCAGGGTGATTTGAAACCTTCCCAAATTGACAGAATGCGTGAAGAGGGGAAAAAACATAAAATCTATTTTTTTGGTATTTTCTAAGTTCTAGTAATTTACATTTTTTTATGCCTTTGGAGCGTAATGTAGGGTTAGAATTATCATCGGTTCCTGAAAAAAATAACCAAGGGTATTTGTTTTAAGGGATCAAAATCAAAGCTCATTGAGAACTTTCTAACAATGTAAATGGTTTTAGATTTTGAGTACCGAGTAGAAAGCTAATATTTTGAGTACCAAGTAGAAAGCTATGACCCCTCCAAGTTGGGGTATCTGAATTCCCAATTTTTAGATAATTATACATTTCTTTGTTTATTTTTTTACAAAAACTATTCATTTCTAATTTATATAATTTGGAGATTGTTGGTATTTGAGATAATTGTATATATCTACTTTTGGATTGAATAATAAATGAGTTTTGATGCATATAACTCTTTTTACATTTTAGTTGTCTATTTTTCTCAACAATGCTTGCAGGTTTCTACATTCCTAGTATAGCTAACTAAAATTACCATTGAATTTAGATAACCCTTCTGTGACTTGAAAATATATGTTTCCTAAACACCAAAGCCAAAAACTCTAGAATATGGTGAAACTTGTGTAGACTTTTTTTAAACAGTCTGGATAACTAATAGGCAGGATGTGGTGAATAAGTTATTATAATACAAAAAATTTCAACATACTTAATCTGGAATAACTTAAATCAATCAAATAGATAAAATAGATATGAACATGAAATCACTAAAGAACACTATGAATAATGAACACCAAATTTATGTGGAAAACCCAAGATGGGGAAAACCACAATGAATTTGATTCTCATGACTAAAAACATCAATTAAGGTGACACCGGTTAAGGTGATTTTACAATGAAGGCCCACTGCTAGTAGGTTCACTGCCGATAGGGCTAACTGCCCAAAATATATAAACCAATTATCACATCTGAAAGATGGCTCACTGCTAAAAGAAGAAAATTAAGAAATAATTCCACCACTCTAACGCTTACTGACACAAACTGCAACAAAAGAATATTCTATGACTTGTTGCCACTAGTTGCACACATTCACATATACTATAATATCTGAATATCTTCTTCCCAATTTCACATCTCTCGCATACACAACACACCACATACATCAAATAGAATCATCCTTTGCATATACCATTTCATGCTTCCATATCAATCCATGTTGGCCAAGCACAATATTAATCTTCAAAGTTGGCCAAATGTAATTTGAAATAAGTAACCACAAGACATTCTTGTGATGGGAAGGAATGAAATGTGGCCCACACCAAAAAATCAACACACAAAAAACACACTACTTATTACCATGATATCTGACACCAATGAATAGAATTCACACATTATAATGCATACCATGTTGCCGAAACACAATTGTTAATATCCAGATCGGTCCATATCCAAAAAGATGTAGCACAATACATTACAATAGGAATGGGACTAGGATAAACATGGTCAAAGATAGATCAATGTAGCACAATATTTAGAGAATGCTAATTCTAGGTCACAAAAGCATCAAATTAAACCATATCCAAACAACAAAAATATTTTGACATTAATGACAACAAAAACCATAACATCACATTCCAACAACTTTTTCTTCTTTCAAACCATAAATCATAACTCTTAATTGCTAAGGAATATAGATCATAACATTTTACCATAGAAAGTGTTAGAATAAATGAGAGGGGGGAGGGGGGGGGTGAATCAGTGGCCTTAACAATAATTCCAATAATTCCAACCAAAACTTATATCACAAATATAATATCCTCTAGTTATCTTTCAGTCCTTCGAGAAGTATGCCTTATGTAATTCTAACATATATACACTGCTCGGTGAATATATTGTTTATCTTTTTCTAGCCTTTACCGAATAACAGTAATTAAACTTAGTATTTACCGACCAATCATGTTTTAGTAATGTGTAAAGAAAAAAATCAAAGCAATGAACCATATACACATTTGACACATGGATTTTTAATGTGGAAACCCTGTTAAGGGAAAAATCACTTGGGACCGGTAACCCAAAATTTTCACTCTTCTGAAGTGAGCTCGGTGAAGAGCCAACCTTGTTAATGGTTACAAACACAATGTTAAGTGTGACCTTGTTAGAGGATTCAAAAATAACAGTTTATATTTTGACCTAGCATTCACTATGTTGTCAACAAGAAAATCTTTTTATACTCTTGAGTATCTCAATACAATAAGGATGGTTAAATCTCTCTCAGTTAAGAGATTTTCTGAATCAATGGTTAAATAGAAACAGTAAATAATGTGTTCAACAATACAACTTTAAATTGCATATTTTCAGATCTATTATTAGTCCATAATACCTCTCTGATCAATGTTCTCTTTGATTTCTTTGCTCCCCTTCTTTCTTCTTTCTTCTCGGTGAATGCTCTTGCTTATGTTGCTCGGTGTTTGCAGAATCCTTGGCTCTATTTTTCAGCTTGTATGATCAGATCTGCATGAAGACTTCTATCTTCACCAAAATTATATTCAACATTCCTCTCTTTATAATGAATTACTTGTCTCTTTATATAGACATGATTTCATCATTTAATCTCCTTGTCTTCCTTGTTCTTGACGTAGATTGCTTCTTGATCCACAAATCACGCCATGCATTTCTTTAATCTTTAAATCTTTTCTTTAGTTTTATTCTGTAGATTTCTCCTTGACAACTACGAATAAAACTAGCTTTAAATCTTCTACTTATCCTTAGTTCAATTGGTCGATAAAAATAAAGCAATCAATCAGTTAACTCTAAATATAGCTCTGCCAACTAAGTAGTTTTGTCATTTTCTAGCTCTAGTTGATTTTGGTCATCAACTCTCAATTTTATCGGTAACACTAGCTCGGGTACTACTGATCTAGGGTACCACTATGTCTCTTGGGTAACACTATTTGTCAGTGTTGTCTGTCCATCGGGCAACACTGTGAACTGCTCGGGGTTCACAGTTCTCAAGTAACACAGTCACTTGGTGTATACCTTTACCGACAAAAAAAACTTTGTCTCTTTAGATCTTCAAGTGTCATGACAATATGTGTATGAGAAATCATAACATATTAATTTGAGATCAATCAAAATACATTAACTAATTTAATGTCTTGCATTTACTTTCTGCAGCTCAGTGATCATCAACTTATCATCTTCAAACATTCAATCAGTTATAGTTCATCAATATCTCCCTTTGATATTGATGGAAACATACTATCAACACAATATGAAATATGTAATGTAAACCATGCCATAACATACCAAACTTATTGTTCTATAACCAATTCAAATATATGACTCTCAGTAAGCTCTTCTAGCTTAGATTTGATTCTTGCAGAGTGCTTTCTTCATTCCCTTCAATGGATAGATGTAGCAATTCCATCTTCTGCTTCTGTCTCTCCCTTTGTTGTATAATCTCTTCTCCCTTTTTTGGATAGATGTACATTGTTAACTTTCTTCAATTCTCTTCCTTTGATGGATGGTTTACTTTATTGAATCTTTCTCTCCCTTTGTAGAATCATCTTCTTTCTCTGATGTTTTCTCTCCCTTTGACTATTCCTCTCCCTGATGGATATTTCTCTTCTCTCATTTTGGATGATCATGATAGATATTTCATATGGATATATTCCTCTCCCTTTGACAACAATTCCAAACAAAAATATATCATTGAATCTTCTGTCTATTAGCAATACAGCTCGGTAATAGCCAACAATATCTCTGGTGTGCAGTTTAGATAGGTATCTTCTTGTACTGATATGTCATTATAGTCCATATCTCAGCTTGCATCAACATGATTGATCTTCTGATTGTGCGTAGGCTGATGCATCCTTCTAGTTAGCTTAGTGACCAGTAGACAAGGGTTGAGCCCATAGTCTCTTCCTCGGGTACTCAAATGTATCTTTTGGCAATGGCTTTGTGAATATATCTACTAATTATTCTTTTGATTGTACATATTCTAGTATCACTTCTTTCTCTTGTACTTGTTCCCTCAAGCAATGATACTTAATAGCTATGTGCTTTGTTTTAGCATGCATCACAGAGTCTTTGAAATGTTGATAGCACTTGTATTATCACAATAGATAATTAACGGTTCAAGAATTTCCATATTCATACCTTTCAGCAATTGCTTGATCCATGCAATGTTAGAGCAATTTTCAGCAGCAACCACATATTCTGCTTCTGCACTTGATTGAGATATGCATCCTTTCTTTTTACTTATCCATGTGACAAGTCTGTCACCAATGAAGAATGCTCCTCTTGTTTTTCTCTTTCTATCATCTATGTTTCCATCCCAATCAGCATTGATATAAACTTGTAGCTCAAATTTTCCTTCTTTATTATACCACAAACCATAGTCTTCGATATTCTTTATATATCTCAGAATTATTTTAACAACACTCTTGTGTGATTCCTTGGGATTAGCAGAGAATCTTGCAACTATATCAACTGCATGTTGTTGGAAAGTTGACTATACTAAATTATATGACTCTATTTAGTGTTGTCATTATGGAAACAAATTCATATGAAGTTTTGGAGTCAGCACACATTACCAGAAGATCAGAAATTGGCAAAGTACAGAAAATAGGACAGAGCAAGGAACAAACTATTATAGTTTTGATTAGCGTGTGTTCATTTTTTATCCAAATGATATGTGCCTTTGAAGATAAGCTTATGAGTATGTTTACATGCTAAGTCTAAGAGAGCATGATCAGATCTGCAAGTATGAAGAAGATACAACCAGTGAATGCCAGAATAGGACAAAGATCATGGAAAGAGCCGACATAGATTGTTTTGGCATAGAATTTACACTTATCCTCAAGACTTGCACCTTTGGATTAGTCATTGTTAGTGACCTAAAAATCTATGGTTAAAAGTGCATGAATTGATTCATCCAGGATAATTAGTTAGAGCTAATTTGATGGAGCGGACTGTGTGAAAAGACATGTCTGTTCGGTTTGAGTAAAGCAGTTATAATTAATGTTAAGCTGACTTAATGAAGGGTTGTGTGGTTATGTAAGTGTTCAAGATAGATGGTAAAAGGTTTCCTAAAGCTGGCAAGTTCGTGTCTTTTGAGGAAGTACTTATAGAAGGTCATTTGTGATCGGAGAAGTTGCGAAAGCCAGAGATAAGAAAGCAGAGCAGAGTGTTAAAGTAGCAAAGATATATCTGTCATATGTTGATGATATGTTTATTGAAGTAGAATCTTTGAGAGTGCATACAAGATTTTTTTATTGATTAACAAGAGGTTAAATCATCAGCGCACAAAAGGAACTGATCAGACAAGCAATGTCACAGCAGCAGTTCACCTTGCAGATACAGTGTGTATCAAAGATCCAGAAGGTTGTAGCCTTCACCATTTGAGCAGTGAGATCTTGGATAGTGAGTCCACCACCCCTAAAAGGGTTATTGTAAAATAATCCTAATAGGGTCTGAACCTTGACAAGGTCACTGTAATTCATACATTGTAAAGAAAACTCCTAACAGGGTTAAGGATCTTCTAACAAGGATCATAAGAAACTAGTACAGAATATTTGTGGGTACTAATTCCCACCGGGTTTTTCACCTGCATTGGGTTTCCCCATAATCATATTTGGTGTTATGATTTGTGTATGTTTATCTTACTTGCATTGATATTCATTTCATTACTTAAGCATTTAAGTAAAGATTTAGATAATTAGAAAAGGTATTAATTGATAGATCACTAATTCACCCCCCCCTCTCAGTGATCCTAATCCTAACAATTGGTATCAGAGCTTTGGTCCTCAGAAAATAAGTTTAACCACTTGAGGAGATCATGGAAAAGGTAGAAATGAAACACCTAAAAAAGAATCTTGAAGCAGTCCTTGAAGAACTTGACACATCTGAAAAAGAAAATGAAGATCTTAAACTAAAATTTGATGGCATGCAAATACTTATCAAGAAATTGAAAAAAGAATTTAGGAATTGTTCTTCAAATGATTTGGGAGAAGTAGTCAAAAATTTGAATGAAGAAAATTCATCTCTAAAGGATCAGATTGAATAATTAGATGAAAATCTATGTAACAATCAAGATGCCTATGATGATCAAGTCAAAGTAAACAAGCAGTTAGATGAAGAACTAAGACAAGAAAACATGGAAATCTTTGAGCTAAGAAACAACAAAGAGAAGATGGAATCTAAATTGATTGCAGCAAAGAATCATATTGACAAGTTACACACAAGAAAGGATCTGATAGGATCTCAGTTGTATGCTCAAAAGGTTAAAGGAGATGCCAGTGGTATAGGATACAATGAAGTACAAATTCAGATTGATGCCATACAAGAAAGAATGAAAGCACCAAAGGACATCACAGACACTAAGGAGATTGGAAATAAGAATAAAGACAATGTTGAACCACCTAAGGATGAATGCAAGCTAGTTGACCGTACTTGTTATGCCTGTAACAAGCATGGACATATTGCAAGGAATTGTAAATAGGTAAGACCCTTCAATGGTTACTGTTATTCATGCAATAAATTTGGTCATTGAGCTATGAATTGTAAAACAAGTCAGAAGAACAAGAATCAGAATAATCAAAGAAATCAGAATCAGCAAAGACAAAAAAGTTATCCTCAGCAAAATGTTAGAAGCCCTCAGAACATTACATGTTAGATATATAATTACAATGGACACACAGCCAAGTAATGCAGCATGATGAATAATAACATCAGACCTCCTATCATTTGTCACTCATGTGGAAAAGCTGGACACATCTCTAAGCATTGTAGATCTAGAGCACAAAGACTGGAAATCCCTAAAATGTCAGAAGATTGATTATGGGATAAGGAAGGAGAAATCAAATTTGTGAAAGCTATAGAAGATGCGAGCAAGATCTGGGTTGAAGTAAAGAAGGATAATGAAGATAACAAGGTAGTAGATGCATCCTCAGTGGACACACCTTCTACTTCTAATTAGTTGACCCTCATGGTCTTAGGGGGAGCTATTCTAGCTCTGAACCCCTGCATGGTTGGTATACTCACCATCTGAGTATGCACCTTGGCTTACAATTTTTTGGTGAAATTATGATGCAGTATGCAAGAGAACACAATCTAAGTTGTTATCAGAAATAAGAACGGAAGTTACAGTTGCCTTTTGTGTCTACGCGGCAAGTATTAATGGCAGAAATCTACGTTGCAATCACCAAGTCCTCACTTGCGGTCAGAATAAATGATTGGAGATCATAGAAGCCCTAGCATTTGTATTTTTAATGCATTACAGTTGTTCTCAACAGCAAAGAAAGGAGATTGATAATCATTATTTGTTAAGCAAAGTCATTCCAGTTTGAAACGAAGCCCAAGCATAGACATGTCATTTCGGAAATTAGTTGAAAACTTACTTAGCAATTGAGTAAGCGGTTGGATAATCAAAGGAGTACTTGCAGTCAAGTAGCAAAGCGTCACAATTACATTCATTAGTAGAGATTGATATAAAGAAAATATTTAAAACATCTCGGAAGTGATTTATCTGTATGCTTCAGCGCATGAATTTCATGAAGCTAAATGGGTCAAAATCTTGTTGAGCAGTATTAGTATAGCCGTTGGAGATTTTGTTTTGGAGCTGACCTGATGTTATCCTTGGAAGTGCATACTTATTGTTGATCATCTAAGTATGAATACAAAAAAAGAGCATTCACATAAGAGCAGAATTGATTGAAGATACAAATTTGAAATTTCATGCAAAGAAGCAGATACAACTATTATGATAGGTCCACAGGATTCTGCGCCCATGGCCAAGGACATGGATAATACATTCGTGGTTGACAATGTTGAAGTATCAATGGAAAGAAATGGATATTGATCTAGACAAGTTTGAAGAAACATTTGTGAATACTCAAGAGACTAAGAGTCTTTATATCAGCAAGAAGATATATTGATTTTAGATATCACAGAAAAGGAAGCAGAAAAAGAGAAGACTGAAGTGATGGAAAATTCATCATCATTGTTGTAAAGTTTGACACCCATAACAAACTTAGACTCATGGGGAGAAAATAATTAAGTGGGAGTATATAATCTGAAGGATTCATGAAAAATAGTTCAGATATTGCAAAAGAGAAGTATATGAAGAAGAGGCTCAGTGAATTGGTTAGCAACTTTACACTTGATCTTAGTTCACTCAAAGTTGGTCAAGCATCCTTGAAAGAGTTTGAAGCAAAAGGAAGAAAGATTATTGCTGACTGTATGAATCAGGAAAGTTAAGTGCCTATCATTACAAAGAAGATCCAAGAGGTAGAGGCTATGATAGAGAAGATAAGGAAATTTGTGGAAGATCCCTCCACTGATATCAATATGTGTATATCAGGGGCAGATTGATAAGATATAGAAGGCAGAGAAGATAGTATCAAAGGGTGAGTAAATTAATGTATAGAATATGGATTATATCATATGATCAAGGTCCTAGCATAGACTTGGAGAGGATGGAGAAGCTACAATATGCTTTATGCGCACATCTATAGATTATTGCATTTTGGGAGAAAGAGATCCAAAAGTTGTAGATTGCATATCTAGATGTGTATGCTGAGTAAATAGATAGAAGTTTTTTTTGAGAACCTTTGTCATTAATGTCAAAGGGGGAGTAGAGTATTAAGAATATGGAGTCTATTATATGATAGAAGGGAGATATAAGATAGAGAGTTTTTGTATAAAGTACAGATAGTAACTTCACCATATTCCTTTGTTTCCATTAATGACAAAGGGGGAGATTGTTGGAAAGTTGACTATACTAAAGTATATGACTCTGTTTAGTGTTTTTATTATGGAAAAAAATTCATATGAATTTTTTAGTCAGCACACATTATTAGAAGATCAGAAATGGGCAAAGTACAGAAAACAAGACAGAGCAAGGAACAGACTGTTATAGTTTTGATTAGCATGTGTTCATTTTTTATCTAAATGATATGTTCCTTTGAAGATAAGATTATGAGTATGTTTACATACTAATTATAAGAGATCATGATCATATCTGCAAGTATGAAGAAGATACAGCCAGTTGAAGAGGTATAGCCAGTGAATGCCAGAACAGGACAGAGATCATGGAAAGAGCCGACAGAGATTGTTTTGGCGTAGAAGTTGCACTTATCCTCAGGACTTGCACCTTTGGATTAGTCATTTCTAGTGACCTAAAAATCTATGGTTAAAATCACATGACTTGATTCATCCAGGATAATTAGTTAGAGCTAATTTGGTGGAGCGGACTGTGTGAAAAGACGTGTCTGTTCAGTTTGAGTAAAGTAGTTATAATTAATGTTAAGCCAAATTAATGAAGGGTTGCATGGTTATGTAAGTGATCAAGATAGATGGTAAAAGGTTTCCTAAAGTCGACATGTTCATTTATTTTGAGGAAGTACTTATATAAGGTCATTTATGATCAGAGAAGTTGTGAAAGCCAGAGATAAGAAAGCAGAGCAGAGTGTTAAAGCAACAAAGATATATCTGTCATATGTTGATGATATGTATATTGAAGTAGAATCTTTGAGAGTGAATACAAGATTATTTTAGTGATTAAAAAGAGGTTAAATCATCAGTGCACAAAAGGAACTAATCAGACAAGCAGTGTCACAGCAGTAGTTCACCTTGCAGATACAGTGTGTATCAAAGATCCAGAAGGTTGTAGCCTTCACCATTTGAACAGTGAGCTCTTGGATAGTGATTCCACCACCCCTAACAGGGTTATTGTAAAATACTCCTAACAGGGTCCGACCCTTAACAAGTTCAATGTACTTCATACATTGTAAAGACAACTCCTAACAGGGTTAAGGATCTTCTAACAAGGATCATAAGAAACTAGTACAGAATATTTGTGGGTACTAATTTCCACCAGGGTTTTCACCTACATTGGGTTTCCCCGTAATTATATTTGGTGTTATGAGTTGTGTATGTTTATCTTACTTGCATTGATATTCATTTCAGTACTTAAGCATTTAAGTAAAGATTTAGATAAACAGAAAAAGTATTAATTGATAGATCACGAATTCACCCCCCCCCTCTCAGTCATCCTAATCCTAACACATGTGCTATATCTGGTCTAGTGTGTACAACATACATGAGTTTTCCAATCATAGATCTATATAAGGTCTGATTTACCTTGATTGTCTTGTCTTCCTTTGTCAATTTGCATGCGATTTCCATAGGTGTTCCAACTAGTTTGGAGTCCTCCATTTTGAATATTTTCATAACTTCTTTGATGTTTTTGGATTGCGTGATGTAGATGCCTTCATCCTGTTGTAGAATTTGTAGACCAAGAAAAAATTTGATCTCTCCAAACATTGATGTCTCAAATTATTTTCTCATTTCATCAGCAAATGACTTGCATAACATATCATTACCTCCAAATATGATATCATCAACAAATACCTCAGCAATCAGAATTTTATCATCAGTATCTCCTTTCAAATACAGATTATTGTTATCACTTGTTCTTACAAATCCAATACTAATGAGATAAGATGGAAGTCTTTCATACTATTCTCTCGGTGCTTGTATTAATCCATACAAGGCTTTTTGTAGTCTACAAACCATGTTCCTCTTTTTAGGATCAACAAACCCTTCAGTTTGTTCAATGTATACCTCCTCTTCTAGTATTCCATTTAGAAATGCAAATTTAATATCCATTTGGTATACTTTTAATCCTTTAAAAGTAGCATAAGAAAGTAGAATTATTACTCCTTCTAGTCTAGAAACAAGTGCAAAGGTTTCTCCACAGTCAATACCTTCTTCTTATGCATACCCTTTGCATACCAGTCTTGATTTGTTTCTTGTGACTTCTCCATTCTCATACAGTTTGTTTCTTAATATCCATTTGGTACCAATGAAATTTTTGCCACTCAATCTAGGTACTAATGTCCATGTTTTGTTCTTCTCAATCTTTTCAATCTCTTCATTCATTGCACTAACCCATTCTTTATTCTCAAGTGCAGTATTAACAGATTTAGGCTCAAAATCAAAAATCAAACATCTAGTGTTTAGTGACTTACTTCTTGTTCTCATTCCAGCTCTTTTGTCTCCAATGATCTAGTTTTGTAGATGGTGTCTTCTGACATACTTAGAAAGTAGAGGTTTAGATCTTTGTTCCTCATTCTGATCATCATTATGACCTTTATTTTGATCTTCATCATCGCTCTGTTTAGCATTGTGAACATTTTCCTGATTCTCGGTGTGTGCAGCCAGTTGCTCGGTTGCATTTTTTTATCACTCAATAGCGATACACTGTTGCTCGGGTAGAGTGTCAGGTTCTTCACTGTAGAAATTTATTTTTAATCTTCCGGTTCCTTTCTGCTTTCCTCATCATTTTTCTCAGCAAATTCAGCCACTTTGATATTTGAACTTTTGATGATTTTGTTAGAAGATTTGTTAAGACATTTATAAGATTTTCTTTTGGTAGAATATCCTAGAAATATTACTTCATCAATTTTAGAGTCAATTTTCCCATTTCTATCATCTTTCAATATATAACATTGACTTCCAAAAATTCTAAAGTAACTCACATTTGGTGTGTATCCATACCATGGCTCATAGGGTGTCTTATTAGTGTCTTTCTTCAATTGAACTCAGTTTAATGTATAGACAGCGGTACTTACAGCTTCTCTCCAAAATGTTTGTGTGATGCCTTTTTCAATCATCAGTGTTCTGGCACAATAAAAAATTGATCTATTCCTCCTTTCAACAATCTCATTTTTTTGTGGTGTTCTCGATGCAGAAACTTGTCTTGTAATTCCATGCTCATTACAAAAGTTAGTGAATTCATCAAAAACAAATTCTCCTCCGCTATCTCATCTTAGACATTTCAGTTCTTTTCCACTTTTCTTTTAAGAACATGACAGTCATCATTCTAGAATAATCATCAACAAATAGAATGAAGTATCTATCACCATAATAGCTCTTTGTTCTCATTGGTCCACATAAGTCAGTATGGACTAATTATAGAATAGCATTAGATGTGTATGTTTTTCTCTTGAAACTAGACTTTGTCATTTTACCTTTTTGACAATTTTTGCTTATGACATGGTCGGGTTTTGACATGCTCGGTAAGCCTCTTACTTTTATTTTCTTTCTTATCCTAACCATGTTGTCAAAATTCACATGACATAACCTTTTATGCCACAACCAAACTTCTTCATTTCTAGCCAATAAATAAGTGGTCTTAATACCATCAAGATAGAATAGGTTACCTTTTGTTTGTTCACCAGTACCAATCAACCTTCCTGTTCCATTATATATCTTTTCCTTTTTGTTCTTAAATGCAACTTGGTGTCCTGTGTTATTCAATTGTGAAACACTCAATAGATTATAGTTAAGTCCCTTCACCCAATATGCATTTTCACATATGATCAGATTATTCAACATGATGGTTCCTTTTCCTTCAATTGGGAAAGGTGAGTCATTACCCATCCTAGCTGATCCACCATTATAATATTCAAAAGTTTCAAACTTTTCCTTATCTCCAATCATGTGGTGAGTACAACCACTATCAATAATCCAGACATCATTTTTACTAACCTTAGATATGAGTGTAGTTTCGACATACCTTTCTTCTTCGTCGGAATCAACCTTCATAACAATAAATACTACCTCAACATCTTCATCAGATTCAGTGTCAGTATTTTCAGCTTTGTTCTCAACCAGGTAACTAGCCTTCTTTCCTTTTTCCTTGCAGTCTCGGTTATCTCTTCTATCAGAGAGTTGGTTGCTTCTGTAGTCTTGGTCATCACTTCTGTCAAACTTCTTTTCATAAGATCTGTCATTTTTTCTTTCATATTTTCTCTATTTAGGGCATCTAGCAGCAAAGTGTCCAATTTCTTTGAAATTAAAATAGACCAATGGTAATTTACCTTTGTATCTTCCTTTACCTCTTTGCAATCTTCTAGCCATTAGTGCGTCAGTTTCATTAATTTTTTATTCATCATTATCACTTTCACTATCATTTCTCATAGTGTGTTTGTGACTTGATTTACTTATTTTCAAAGAAAATTTGAATGCAGACTCAATAGTTGGTAAGACACTATTTTCATAGTTATTCATCTCAAATGAAATAATTCTACCAATCAAACTATCAAGAGTAACATTATTATTTGCTATTGTTCTCATTTCTTGAATTGTAGATATTCTAATAGCATAAAGAGGCAATAAGGTTCTCAAAATTGTACTTACAACCGTTTCTTCTTCAAGTAATCCTCCTACTCCTCAAATAGCATTGAAAAATTCTTTGATTCTACTACTGTACTGAGTGATGTTCTCTCCTTCTTTCATTCTTAGGTCAGAAAAATTTCCTCTTAGGCTTTTAGCTTTATCTCTCAACACATTTGTATCTCCTCCATGTACTAGCTTGAGTTTGTCCTACATTTTATTTGTAGTGGTGCATGATTTGACATCTTCAAATTCAGCATCAGATAGTGAAGAAGCAAGTTCTATCATCATAGAAGTGTGTTCATGTTTGTCTCTCAATTGATCAACATTCAGAGGTCTTGTCGGTGCAACATATTCAACATCCAGGTATTGTGTGACATTATTTTCAATACCTGATAGGTGGATTCTTATCCTACTTTGCCATGATCCAAATTTGTCTTTGTTCAACTTAGGCACATCCCTTTGACTCATCTTGTGATATTTATCTTGAGTCTTTAAACTCTCTTCCAAGAACCAAAGATCTGATACCAATTTTTAGAATAACTAAGCGGGGGTTGAATCAGTGGCCTTAACAATAATTCCAATAATTCCAACCAAAACTTATATCACAAATATAATATCCTCTAGTTATCTTTTAGTCCTTTAAGATGTATGCCTTATGTAATTTCAACATATATATACTACTCGGTGAATATATATTGTGTATGATTTTCTAGCCTTTATCGAATAGCAGCAATTAAACTTACTATTTACCAACCAATCACATTTAAGTAATGTGTAAAGAAAAACATCAAAGCAATGAACTATATACACATTTGACACATGGATTTTTAAAATGGAAACCCTATTAAGGGAAAAACTACTTGGGACCGGTAACCCAAAATTTTCACCCTTCTGAAGTAAGCTTGGTGAAGAGCCAACCCTGTTAAAGGTTACAAACACACTATTAAGTGTGACCTTGTTAGAGCATTCAAAACTAACAGTTTATCTTTAGACCTAGCATTCACTATGTTTTCAACAAGAAAACCTTTTGATACTCTTGAGTATCTCAATACAATAAGGATGGTTAAATCCCACTCGGTTAAGATATTTTCTGAATCAATGGTTAAACTAAAACAGTAAATAATTTGTTCAACAATACAACTTTAACTTGCAGATTTTCATATCTATTGTTAGTCCATAATACCTCTTTGATAAATGTTCTCTTTGATTCCTTTGCTCCCCTTCTTTCTTCTTTCTTCTTGGTGAATGCTCTTGCTTCTGTTGCTCGGTGTCTGCAGAATTCTTGGCTCTATTCTTTAGCCTGTATGATCAAATCTGCATGAAGACTTCTATCTTCACCAAAATTATATTCAACATTCCTCTCTTCATAATGAATTACTTTTCTCTTTATATAGACACGATTTCACCATTTAATCTCCTTTTCTTCCTTGTTCTTGACGTAGATTGCTTCTTGATCCACAAATCTTGCCATGCATTGCTTTAATCTTTAAAGATTTGCTTTAGTTTTATTTTGTAGATTTCTCCTTGAAAACTGTGAATAAAACTAGCTTAAAATATTCTACTTATCCTTAGTTCAACTTGTCGATGAAAATAAAGCAATCAATCAATTAACTCTAAATATAGCTCTATCAGCTAAGTAGTTTTGTCATTTTCCAACTCCAGTTGATTTCGGTCATCAACTCTCAGTTTTCTTGGTAACACTTGCTCAGGTACTACTGATGTTGGGTACCACTATGTCTCTCAGGTAACATTGTTTGTCAATTTTTTCAGTCCGTTGGGAAACACTGTGAACTTCTTGGGGTTCACTATTCTCAGGTAACCTTGTCACTCGTTGTATACCTTTATCGACAACAAAAATTTTCTCTCTTTAGATCTTCAAGTGTTATGAAAATATGTGTATGAGAAATCATAACATATTAAGTTGACATCAATGACAATACAATACATTAAATGATTTAATGTCTTGCATTTACTTTCTGCAGCTCGGTGGTCATCAACTTATCATCTTCAAACATTCAATTAGTTATAGTTCATCAATCTCTCCCTTTGGCATTGATGGCAACATACTATCAGCACAATATGAAATATTTAATGTAAAACATTCCATAACATATCAAACTTATTGTTCTATAACCAATTCAAATCTCTGACTCTCGGTAAGCTCTTATAGCTTAGATTTTATTCTTGTAGAGTGCTTTCTTCATTCCCTTCAATGGATAGATGCAACAATTATGTCTTCTACTTTTGTCTCTCCCTTTGTTGTAGAATCTCTTCTCCCTTTTCTAGATAGATGAACAGTGTTAACTTTCTTCAATTCTCTTCCTTTGATGGATGGTTTACTTTATTGTATCTTTCTCTCCCTTTGTAGAATCATCTTCTTTCTCTGATATTTTCTCTCCCTTTGTCTGTTCCTCTCCTTGATGGATATTTCTCTTCTCTCCCTTTGGATGATAATGATAGATATTTCATATGGATATATCCCTCTCCCTTTGACAACAATGCCAAACAAAAATATAACATTGAATCTTTTGTCCATTAGCAATACAGCTCTATAGTAGCCAACAATATCTTGTTAGAATACTTCAGGGATAACTGAGAGGGGGGGGGCATGAATCAGTTATCAGCAACTTTAAATATTTTGTACTTATTAATCCAGACTGATATAAATTGAATGCACATTCAGATAACACATTACACAACACATCAATTTGGTTACGGGGAAACCAAATGGTAAAAACCCCGGTGGGAATTAGCACCCACAAAGAACTATACTATTTATAGTAATCCCTGATAAAAGATCTTTCAACCCTGTTAGGAGTTGTTCATTACAATGCAGTAGAATAGTGACCTAGTTAAGGGTCGAACCCCGTTAGGAGTCTTTTATAATAACCCTATTAGGGGTGGAGGACTCACTGTCCAAGTGGTGAAGGCTACAACCTTTTGGATATTTGATACACACTGTATCAACAGGATGAACTGTTGCTTGTGACACTGCTTGTCTGATCAGTTCCTTTTGTGCACCGATGCTTTAACCTCTTGTAAAGCACTATAGCAATCTTATATGTATTCTGAAAGCTTCTACTTCAATATCTATATTATCAACATATGATAAATATAGCTCTATTTCTTTAATATTATGCTCTGCTTTTCTTATCTCTGGCTTTCACAACTCTTCTTATCACAAATGACCTTCTATAAGTACATACTCCAATTATGAGATCATGAGACCTGTTAGACAACTCTTTATAACATCCTTTTTGGCTCTACTAAACACGCAAGCATAATTACAACCACACAAGTACAAACTAAATAGGTGCATCGCTTCACTAAGTCGGCTTCACCAAATTATCCATAACTTTGCAATCTTCTTGAAATACATTTGGCACCTTTAGATTAATATCAAAAACTCATAACTCATCATGAATATACACACGCATATCCTGAAGATAGGCGCAACTCAATAAACATGTTACATACATCGACCTTAAACCGTTATTCCTCCAGAACTGTAACCGTCAACAACAGAATTACATATCTTTACTAAAACATCATATTTGAGTCTGCATGTATGAACATAGAATAATAAACATGTCAAGAACATGTATCTATCCACACAAGTCTTAATGTCATCATATGGATAAGTACTTACAGAAGTACTGCTAGTATTATATGTTGTTATCAATGACAAACATACAATCAATCAACTGTTCAGAATCAAATCTCCAACAATCTCCCCCTTTGGCATTGATAGAAACATATGATAAAAACAACTTTTGTTCATGGTGTCTTCTTTCTTTTACAATCTTCTCAATATCCTCATCAAAGATTCATCAACACTATTGCAGTTACATAGACTGTGTTTTATCTGTATACTCCCCCAGAGTATAAGCTCCTTGTATGTGTTCCTTGTTTTAGCTCCTTATTTGTGTTTCTTGTTTTTAGTACATACTCCCCCATTGACATCAATGGCAAAGGGTGCCATAAACCATTATGCACAGGTACTACTCCAGAAGTAGAGTAGTCAACCATTCATCAGTCACACAAGACTGATGTACTCACTGCTTTCTCTAATTAGACTTAGGAGAGGGAATGACTCCCAACTTCTCCCTTAGATACTCAAAAGTATCCTTTGCTAAAGGCTTTGTGAAAATGTCTGCCAACTGATCTTTTGTGCTTACATAGTCCAATGTCACTTCCTTGTCTGCAACTTTTTCTCTCA
>MU227483.1:142221-153156 GCA_018584345.1 Thuja plicata
AAAACCCCGGTGGGAATTAGCACCCACAAAGAACTATATTGTTTATAGTAATCCCTGTTAAAAGATCTTTCAACCCTGTTAGGAGTTGTTCATTACAATGCAGTAGTATAGTGACCTAGTTAAGGGTCAGAATCTATTAGGAGTCTTTTAAAATAACCCTGTTAGGGGTGGAGGACTCACTATCCAAGTGGTGAAGGCTACAACCTTCTGGATATTTGATACACACTGTATCAACAGGATGAACTAGTTATTGTGACACTACTTGTCTGATCAGTTCCTTTTGTGCGTCGATGATTTAACCTCTTTTAAAGCACTATAAAAATCTTATCTATATTCTGAAAGCTTCTACTTCAATATCTATATTATCCACATATGATAAATATAGCTCTGCTGCTTTAACATTCTGCTCTTCTTTTCTTATCTCTGGCTTTCGCAACTCTTCTTATCACAAATGACCTTCTATAAGTACATACTCTAATTGTGAGATCATGGGACCTATTAGACAACTCTTCATAACATCCTTGTCAGCTCTACTAAATGTGCAAGCATAATTACAACCGCGCAAGTACAAACTGAATAGGTGTGTTGCTTCACTAAGTTGGCTTCACCAAATTATCCATAACTTTGCAATCTTCTTGAAATATGTTTGGCGCCTTTAGATTAATATCAAAAACTCATAACTCATCATGAATATACACATGCATATCTTGAAGATAGGTGCAACTCAATAAACATGTTACATACGTCGGCCTTAAACCGTTATTCCTCCAGAACTGTAATCGTCAACAACAAAATTACATATCTTTATTGAAACATCATATCTGATTCTGTGTGTATGAACATAGCATAATAAAAATGTCAATAACATGTATCTATCCACGCAAGTCTTCATGTCATCATATGGATAAGTACTTATAGAAGTACTGTTGTGTATTATATGTTGTCATCAATGACAAACATACAATCAATCAACTATTCAGAATCAAATCTCCAACATATCTCTGGTGTGAGGTTTAGATAGGTACCTTCTTGTACTAATATGTCATTATTTCCATATCTCATCTTTCATCAACATGATTGATCTTCTTATATTATCACAAAGAATTGAAATAGGATCATAAAATTTTACCTTCATCTCCTTTAAATTTTTCTTCATCCATGACACCTAACTTCAATAGAAAATTGCCACAATGTGTTTTGGTTTTGTTTTTTAGAGGGACACTGAGTCCATTTTTTTGTTAAGTTGTGACACAAGGTTATTAACCAAAAAGGAATGTTCATCCACTTGTACTCTTCTATTCATGTATACATTTGGCTCAATCTACATAAGCTGATGCAGTTAATTTGAGCTTCTCACTCCTAGGATACCACAAACCAAACTCTAATGTTGCTTTTAATTACTAATAAATCCTCTTTACTACCTTCAGATGACTTCCTTAGGTGCTACTTGAAACCTACAATCCATTCCAACTACTTATATGATATTTTGTCTAGATGTAGTCACATACAATAAACTACCAATCATTGACCTATACATGGTATGATTTATCAAAGAAGAATCGTATTTGTTGCTCAATTTACACCTAGTAACCATAGATGTACTTACTAATTTGCACTCTTTCATCCTAAACTTATTAAACATCTCTTTTTAAATACTTGGTTTGAGAAATAAGTATAGCTCTTTCTAAATGAGAGATCTATAAATAAAGATAGAATTACATCTTACCAAGCACTAGTATTTCAAACTCCTTTTGCATTACATCCTAGAACTCCTTAAAAAAGTGAACACTACTTCCTCCAAAGATGATGCCATCAAAATACACTACAACAATCAACAACAAATCATCTTCCGATTTTATATACATGCTATTGTCTAAACTACCTTTCCTAAAACCTTTTGGTTGCAAATACGGTTGTAGGACATAATAACCCAGCCAAAATAACCCTAGATAGAATAACTCAGTCACAATAACCCAAGGACAAAATAACCTAGGATAATAATAACCCAATCCAAATAACCCATAGTCAGAATAACCCATGGACGAAATATCCTCGTAAGAATATAGAGAAAAGAAAACAAAATTTATAAATTATATGTATGTTGCTGAAAAACTTTATTATCCAAATTTTCAATTAAAGTGTCAAATTATGCACAACACCTCTTATATAATCTAAAATGTTATGGTTGTCATAACCATCAACCAATATTTTTAGTCTTTCTTTGAGTTCACAGTATTTTTTTCATCCTTGCTTGCCCAGTGTATCCAACCATATATTTCTCTATTTAATTCTCTTGGATACCTTGTTGTTTTTTCACTGCTTTGATGAATTTTTAGATTGAGTTGTGTGGTGCTTGAAGAAATTCACTAAATCCTTTGTTTCATCCCTCTATATTGTTATTTGTTTTGGAAAGAACATCTTGAATAGTTGAATAGCAACTCCACATTGTGAATGGAAACTTGGGTGATTGTTTGTTGCCTCTTTTGGTTAGTGCGCCAATCCATGTGTCTTCAAAATAATCAATTATGGGTTGCAGAGTCTCCTCATGTTCTGTATAATAAGGAAACTGTAGAAGTGTTTCAAATGCATCCATTACGTCTATTTGAGGAACATAAGCTAATGCAACAAGTTTATCCATCTGAAATGAAAATACTTTTAATGGTGGATTTTAATATTATTTCGCTTTTGCAATTTCCATGGCCTCCATTTAAAAGGTTCTCTCAACTTGGTTTAATTCCTTCTACATGATCTAAATTATAATGTTCTAATTGATTTTATGTCATTTCTAGTTTACCAGCTTTATATAAAATGTCAATAGGTTATTTTGTCCATGGGTTATTTTGACCATAGGTTATTTTTTCCATGGGTTATTATGACCTTGGGTTATTATGATGGGGTTATTGTGTCCAGGGTTATTTTGGTCGGGTTATTATGATTGGATACCTAAAAATACCTATCCAATCTGGAATTATATGCTCTTAGATCCAGATTTCATCCATAAAGAGCCTTATTCAATCTACACAAAATTAGGTTTGTCTAAAAATTAAAATTGTTTCAGTTGTTCAATGTAGACCTCTTCCTCTAACTCTCCATTTATAAATTTGTATATTTAACATCCATTTGATAAAATTTGAAGTAGTTGAATTTTGATAATGCTAAAAATATCTTGATTTCCTATAATCTTGGTACCAACACAAATGTCACAATTCCTTCAACTTGAGCATATCCCTTGCATACTAGTTTAGCCTTATTTTGGATCATTTTTCCTTCTTCATTCAACTTATTTTTTAAGACCCATTTGGTACTAGTAACAAATTTTCTTATCTTTAGGTCTTGGAACCACCTCCAAAGTTTCGTTCTTCTTATTCTTCAGTATCTCTTCCTCCATATAAATTAACCAACATTTCTCTCTTACTTCTTAAAATTAATTTGGGTCAATTATTGATACTAAAGAAAAATGAACTTGTTCATTTATCTTTCCTAATCTATTTTAGGTCTAAACTACACTATCCTTATCTCGTATGATATGATATTTGGAATGATTCTTCTACACATACTTAGGTGTAGTCTTAACACTAGTGTTTTTTTATTCACTTCAAGTGAGCCTTCATCACCTTTGTAGATTAGTTCATTCTTATCATCTCCATCTGGAAGCTTAGGTGATTGTATTATTTCATCGATACTTGTATTGATACTTCCCATAACTCTCCCCAATCTTATGTTGTAGAACCTATACACTTTTCTTGTTATATAATAAATGAAAAAAATACCTTCATTAGATCTAAAATAAAACTTAGCCATATTTTCATCTCTTTTGATGTAACATTTGATTCCAAAAAATTTGAGCTACCTAACTTTTGTTGGTCTTCCTTTTCATAATTCATATGGTTTCTTTGTGGTCCTTGGTCTAATTTGATTTATGTTTAAAGTATATACTATTGTATGGAAATATTCTCACTAATACATATTAGGTAATTGTGCCTTCTTATACATGATTCTTTCTATCTCTTGAACAATCTAGTTCTTCCTTTCTGCAACTCCATTTCAATGAGGAGTTCTAGGAGTTATACTTTTCACAATATTCTTCATATCTATCAGAAGTAAACACTCCACCCCTACATGGTCTTAGATATCTTATTTTTCTACTATGTCATTTTCTTCCATTTCCTTAAAATCCTTAAACTTATAAAAAACATATAATTTCTTTCTTAGAAAATAAGTCAAATACATTCTATAATGATAATGAGTAAGTATCATAAAATACCTATCACCTTGTAAAAAAATTATCCTCATAGGGCCCCATAGATTAGTATAAATCAAATCTATTAGCTTTGCGATGGAATACTCTTTATTAGGAAATATGTTCTCATCTTGTTTCCCTCATGACATGGTTTTCAACTGGTAGATGAGGTCTTCTCAATCTTGACCATGCCACTTACCATTATCTTTGAGCTAATTCCTACAAGAACATAAAATTTAATGTGCCCTAATCATCTGGAAAAATCCAAAATTCTTCTCTCTATATGACAAAAAAAATTTCTCATTAACTTCACTGAGATTATACACATCACTGTTAATGCTTCTTCCTTCCATGACCAATTATTTGGTATCCATTTTTTTTATTTCATGTCCTATTGCATTGAATGCGATATTGTAACATATGACTTACACTTAAAAGATTATGTTTTAATCCCTCAACATATTAGACATTGTAAGTTATTATCTTTCCACCATCAAGACATTGTGTACCCTTACCAAAAATCTTGGCAATAAAATTGTTACCTAGAGTGATGTTTCCCTCTAACTTCTTGAAATTCATAAAATTTCTTTTGTCATCCATCATGTGACTTGAAAATACACTATCAATGATCAAAAAAATATTCTCTATTTATCCATGAAGTGCAATCTAAGCCACTAAGAACTTCTCTATTCTCTACTCTTTTAGTTTCTTATTCCAAACCTCTCTAAAATCACTTTTATGACTTACTGAGTTGTTTTCTTTAGTTTCTGACTTAGGAGGAATCACAAATTTTCCTCTAAATTTTGTTGCAATATGTCCAGTGTTGTTTTAATTATAAACAATGATATTGAAATCAAATAATGGAGCAATGACATTTTTTAGTGTCTTATGGTCTCTATCATTCATCCCAATGATGGACCACAAAGTGTGATACGAAATTTTGATGCAAAAATGCTCACACAATCAAATCCAAAAGTTTCTTGCAATAAAGAACATTTATCCTAACAAAATTATTTCTTCTTATTGGACCCTTTCTATTATCCATGACATTATAACCAAAGTGATTGTAATTAAAAATAATAACCCAAAAAAGAGTAGTTGAACCTATTATTTAATATTTTTAATCTTGATGATTTTCTTCTATATCTCATATTGTATCTTTTTAGTTGAGTGAAACTATCATCCATATTTCCACTCTCTTTAGTTGGAACACCTTGTTTAGACTTTGAACTTCTGAAACCCTTTTCTTGATTTCCACCACTTGAATTCATAGATTGTTTAGCTTCCTTTCCTTTCTGATCTTCTTTAAATCCAATGCCATTTTTTATATGTAGTGACCTCTAAATGTCAATTATCTAATCCAAAATTTTGGTACTTTTCCAAAACTTCAACTTTAGCTGACTATTAACCTGACACAATTTTTGGCTCAAATTTTCACAATCTTTATCTCTAGTTTGTAGTCTCTCTGTCAGGAATTCTTCAATCCTCTTTGCTTCTTCCACATAAATATTTAGATAAATTACTACATTTTCTATTTTCTCAATATTTTGAGTCAATTTTCCTTAGCTTTTACTTCTTCATTGATCCTTTTCTTCAACGTCTTTATCTATTTTCCAATGCAAAGAAATTATTCCACAAGAACAACATCATTATCATCATCATTTGTAGACTTCAATCTGGTATTTCTAGTAGGATTTTATATTTCCATGATTATATACTTTTCACCTTCAATCCCAAAATTTCCTTGATCTTCTTCTTGATTGGATAAACAACTATCCTCATTTACAAACAAATTCTTCAGATTCCTGTAAAATTTCTTCTTCTTATGGAAATGTTTCTTTCCATTCCTTAGACTTTCATTGCTAGAATATTATATGGACACTTAGCCATAAAATGACATACCTTTGTGTAATTAAAACATTTTAAAGGAAACTTACCCTTATACTTATCAAAACCTCTCTATAATGATTCTGACAAAATTTGCCTCCTCTAGATCTGATTCATCATCAGGATCAAAATCTTCTTGATTTGTGGACACCTTGAAAGAAACCTCCTTTGTTGAAAAATTTTTATAATCAAATATCATCTCATAGGATGTCAAATACCAATGTAATTTATCTATATTTAGTTTTTTAAAATCTTTAGTATCTTCAATTTCAACCACATTGGGGGTACATATCTAAATATCTTTTTTGCACTTACTATTTTCTTTAGTTTTTCACCGAGTCTCCTAATGGAGATGACTATCTCATCAACCCTGAGTGGGAAGGTAGAAATATTATCATCCTCTTTCATTATTATACTTTCAAATTGAGCTCTAAAATTTTAAAGCTTTTATTCTTTAACATTCCCATCTCCTTGATAAATAGTATGCAATATGTCCTACGCGTCCTTTGTTAACTTGCAATGCATGGCTTTCACAAACTCAGAATTAGTGAACACATATAGTGGCATTTATTACTCTAGAATTATTCTTACAAGCCTTCTTTTTTTTCCTAATCCCTTGGGGGCTATCATTAATTTTATATCCATCCATAATTAATATCCAAACCTCAAATCCTAGAGCCATAAAATAATATTTCATCCTTCTACTCTAAAAAGCATAGTTAGATCCATCTACTAGTTGAGCACGGTTTGTAGAGATTTTTTTAGGGAGACTAAGTGCTATTGCAAGGTGTTTTCCCTTGATCTACATATGATTTTTAGTGCAACACTTTGGTTCATGACATGGCTTAACCACATCCTGTGTTTATACGTCTAGTAGTTATATTGGGCATTAATAAGTCAATCTTTTGGTACAATGACAACCAAAAATTGGTATCAGATCCCAAGTCATAGGTTCAAACCTTTTACTTGTGCTGGGGGACTACTTCTGCAAGGTGTGATCCCTTTTTCTCTTTTTTATATGCAACATGATGCTTAGGTTCATAAAATGGCTTAATCACCTCCCATAACTATAAGTCTTAGTAGTTGTATCAGACATTAGTAGGTAGATCTTTTGGTGCAATGACAACCAAAAAGTGCATCATCTCAAATCTACCTCAAGCTATTAAACTTCTTCCAAGGTACTTGGATCGAATACTAATTGAAGGGAACACAATATATTGAGAGAAGCGGGGGTGAATAAATATATACCAATTTCAACTTGAGTGAACATAAATTACCATTGATAAATTCTTCATACATCACATCCAAATTTATCATTAATCTCAACTACTGGAATCATATCAAAATAAATAATATGATCAAACATTCACACATATGATCATCAAATTTACATGGAAATTTGGGAGGGAAAAACCATAGTGAGAATACCTACTCGGATATACTACCCAAATCTAGCCTGAAAAAATAATGAACCACTTACAATGTGAAGTAGGCACCAACCTATCAAATATACCAATCCTCTATTTTATTTATAGGTACCAACCTACTATAGATATTGATCCCCTACATCTATATTTGAGCACAAACTCAACAACTAGAACTTTAATCTCAACAATAATAAAAGATATGAATTACAAAACTTCAACATGAATGCACATCTTGCACTTGATCACATCAATCTTTAAAGAACTCCCCCACACTATAAATAATATTCTAATGAAACATCACAATTATTTGAGTGCAACTTACATTACATGAATTGGAATACTCTTCAATCATTAAGAAATATCAAATAATTACAATTGAATATACATTCTTGTAAATTTCCATCTTCGAAGATAGATCCTAGATCATCATATATGTGTACTTCAATCATAATTACATTCATATGGTGTCTTATAATAGGATTAATTAATTTTTAAATTGTCCACCAGCATAAACCTTAATTAAATATGTAATAGGTTGGGTCTAATAGCCTACACGCTACTCGAGAAGAATGAACATGCTATGAAGTTCCCAATGTAACTCTATTGGGTCCCAATGAACACTGAGACACTAAGAGGATAGGCTACAATCCTCTTCCACATAAAATTAGAACAATAAACCACCTAATTAAAAATAATAACAACCCTCTTATCAGTTCAAACTTCTTTCCTGCTAAATGCCAACTCTAGGGTAAAAGCACAATCGAGTGTCGCCTTTTAGGCTAACTCGACTAACTCAACCCAGTTAGAATCAGCCCAGTTAGAATCGACTAAGTCTAACATGACTGATTCCACGTAGGCTCCATGCCATGTTGGTAGTCAAACCCCTAGTCAGAGTCGCCCGAGTCTTCCAAGGTGGCTTGCCATGTTGACAGCCAAACCCCCAAAAACATAAAAAAATAGAAGTTTGCACTTCTGCTTTTCTGTTCTCTACTCAAAATATAAAATGTCAAAAAAGTAAAAGTACCCTTTTCTAGATATCGTAATTACGATTCTGGACATATAAATTTGATATTATTTTAATTACAAAACATAGAACAAATTCACTAAAAACTGTGTAGGTATATTAAGTTTTGAGAAATTGTTGATTTAGAAAATATAAAAAATGCTAAATCAATTCATAATAATTTTAAAATCATATAAAACATTAGAGAAGAGAGTCATCTTAAAAAATATGTAATTTATTTGGTTTTTGGTATAGTTTTAATAGGGAAAAAGTGGCGGGAGAAGAAAATTGTTGAGTCCAGGTAAGTTTGACTTTGAATACTTATAACGGGAAAACTATAGATCGAAAACACTTCTTTGTTTTTTTTGCACTAGCTATAGATGTCATCTAAAACATATCTTGAAATTGGAGGAAAAAATAATGCTATACTTATAATGATTTGGCTGGAAGTAAACCTCATGATTTGCAGTATTTTTCAGGAAATGAAAAATAGACCTAAAAATTCAAAAAACATATATTATTTTTTGTTCAATTTTTTTAAAAAAATTATAGGAATAAAATTCATCCTATTTCATACATTTCATCAATTTACATCATCTTCAAATTGTCAACAGAAATGTGACTTTTATGCCCTTGAAGTTTTACAGTTTTGGTGTTGTTAACCTTTTCCTTTGTAAAAGAGTGACAACTTATTGTGCTTTTACCCTCTAAAAAAATATGGAATATCCAGTTAAACATGTGTAGAAATTTTATCCTTTCAAACCAAAAATATTTGGGAAGTAAATTGATAAGGCCATTGGTGTTTCCATCAGTTATTGAAGAGAAGATTGTTAGCATTATGGTATGTCATTGATGTCAACATTTTTGGTGTTGCATCAATGCTTGTCTATGGAGGATTGCTTGTTTTTATTTTTATTGATGAATAAGTAAGGCTATGCCATTGATTAAGGAAGAATATTTGTTGATTGATGAAGAAATTTTGAAAAAGAGGATTGAGAAGGGTACAAAGGCTATGTCATTGATTAAGGAAGAAGAGTTTTTTTGGAAGGCTAGAATGTACAAGAAAGAATAATTGAATATATTGAAGACGATGGATGCTTGTGGATCTAGATTTAATTAGTAATTTCTCTAAGTATTACTATATTATTTGGACATGTTCCCATTTTGATTGTTTGATAATGATTTGCTACACTAATTGGCTTTGCTATATAAATTCATGGTTTGCAATTTGGTGGACTAGGTCAAATGGTTTGTGTGACATTTCAATTTAAATATCTTTTGTTGGCTTTCTTTTCAGGTGAAAATTTGTTGTCACATGCACTATTCAGCTTTTTGTGTTATTTTTTGGTCAACTCATCTTTTGTGGTGACTTGATTCAAGTTGATTGGGTTCAAATAAAGTTTAAGCAAAGAGATAAGAGGCTTATGGTTCTTTTTCTATGGCATATTTTACTTTAGAAGTGTAACATAAGAAATGTAACATTTGAAATAAGTGGGGGAAAGATAAGATATTCCTCTTCCATCCCAAGATGCACAAATGAACGATCCAAATTGATTAACCCCAAGAGAAGGATCAATGCACAAATGAATCAATCATTTGGAAATGAGAGCAAAGAGGAAAGTCTTAAATTCTCCATTTTATGGAAAAGGAATGTGGGATAGATTTAGAATGATTAAGGATTTGAATTGAAATGGATAGGAGGAATGCACTAACCTTGAAATATTGTAGATCAAATAATGTTGTTTTCTGAGCTTTGTACTCTATTTCTAGAAAATATGAAATATGATCCGGAACTGGAACGTAGAGACGAATAAAACCTAGAAATATTTTTTTGATCCAACACCTTCTTGAGAAAAAGGTTGACCTTGACCCACAAATGTCAGCCCTGACCCAATAGTCTCAACCTTGACCTGCACAGGTCTAACATAAAATATGTTCGCGGATCCTGATAGTTCACTAAAAAGGGTATCCAAATCTGAGTTCAAATATTCAATCCTTAACCTGTACCTACAAGAAAAAGATATTTTTTGTTGGGGGAAGGGGTTTTCCTTGGTCAAACCCCAGTTTTGGAATTAACCTCAAATATATATAATTGAAATTTCAAAAGTAAACAAAGTAAATGCATAAATTCACCTTGCTTGTAAAAGTCCTTGTGGAGGATTCGAATCCTTGAATCCACAAGTATGTATGCATCAATGGATCTAGAATTTAGAATTTAGGATGTCTTCAATCAATTTCTTTTTTATCTCCGACACCAAATCTTGAATGGGTTCTTGATTATGAAGAGGCTTGGAAGAAAATGGATGGAGAGATCACCAAAAAGGGCACTATGTAGCTTGAATCCTTCAATAGCCTCCCATGGATCTCTTTGATGAATG
>MU227483.1:156099-168627 GCA_018584345.1 Thuja plicata
GAAGCTCCCATAAAGAAATCTTGGCAGGGGTATTGCGCAATTGGTTTATCATATCATACTCCATGCTAGGAAGACGGGGTGGAGGAGGAAGAATGGGTTGATAAGGTGGTAAAGAAGTAGGAACCACTAGATTAGGTTGAGGGTTATTCCTTGTACGATAGGTGTGAGCTATTGAATCTTGATCATTGAAAGATTCTAAAGATTCCATATGTTTACCTTTGATAGTAATGCCAGGACAACCTTTAATAATCAACAAGGGTTTTGGATAAACCATGTTAGTTATCTCAGCACTACAAATAGATTCACAAGAAAGAAGAAAATAAGACATCCTAGGAGGAGATGAGGTAGGATCTTGATTCTCCATAAGATCATCACTAAGAGGGAGATCATTAAGGGAATTCATATAATTCTCCGCTAATGCCTCATCACTAGAAAGAATCTCAAATGGAGGTAAATCATCTATAATGTCTCCTTCTTTCTCTAAAATGTCTTCACAAGAGGAGTTTGTTTAAGAAAAAGAGTCACCATTATGTATGAATATGTCATCCATTAATAAATCACCCTCTTGTATCAAGGAATCTTCACAAGGAGGGGATAAATAAATGTCTTTATTCAAGGATTTATCCCAAATATGAGGATCATCCACAATGGATTCATGAGGAAGAGAGTAATCAACATCCAGATCCAAAGGTTCATCCCAAATAGGAGGATTATATTCTAAAGTAGGCTCATAGGAAAAACATATATTAGGAAAAGAATTAACATCAATCTTCAACTCATCTCCATAAAGAGAAATATGATGGAGAGAAAGATTAAAGTCATCTTCTTGCTCTAATATATCCTTACAAGGTAATACAAGAGAGGACAAAGAAACATCACACGCACTAGATAAAGTATTTATAGGTGTAACATCATTCAATGGTAAGGTAAGAGAACGATGTTGTTTCATCCCAAAAGTTATAGAAGGATGTTTGGAAAACACTTGAAACAACTTGTGCAACATAATAACGAATAAAGAAATGCATAGAAAATAGATCTAAATATATCCCAATGCATTCAAATGAAATCTATAAGCATGAAAAATGTAAATTTTTTTATATTTTTAAAGCAATTTGTGATTTTTAATTTTTGATATATATATGCAAGAGCATAAAATAAATCTACTTTTAAATGCATGTAAGATCTAACATAAGATCCAAATCTAACACCAAAAATAAAGTGTTGTCTATCGCAGGTTCACCAAAATGTAACATTTGAAATAAGTGGGGGAAAGATAAGATATTCCTCTTCCAACCCAAGATGCACAAATGAACGATCCAAATTGATTAACCCCAAGAGAAGGATCAATGCACAAATGAATCAATCATTTGGAAATGAGAGCAAAGAGGAAAGTC
This sequence comes from Thuja plicata, assembly GCA_018584345.1. Classification (NCBI taxonomy): domain Eukaryota; kingdom Viridiplantae; phylum Streptophyta; class Pinopsida; order Cupressales; family Cupressaceae; genus Thuja; species Thuja plicata. The sequence continues at coordinate 157,494 of MU227483.1, forward strand.
TTAAATTCCCTGTTTTATGGAAAAGGAATGTGTGATAGATTTAGAATGATTAAGGATTTGAATTGAAATGGATAGGAGGAATGCACTAACCTTGAAATATTCCAGATAAAAGAATGTTGTTTTCTGAGCTCTGTACTCTATTTCTGGAAAATTTGAAATATGATCCGGAACTGGAATGCAAAGACGAACAAAACCCAGAAATATTTTTCTGATCTGACACCGTCTTGAGAAAAAGGTTGACCTTGACCCACAAATGTCACCCTTGACCCAATAATCTTGAACCTGACCTGCATAGGTCCGACAGAAAATTTGTTCACGGATCCCGATAGTTCATTGAAAAGGGTATCCAGATCTGAGTTCAAATCTTGAATCCTTAACCTGTACCTATAAGAAAAAGAGATTTTTTTGTTGGGGGGATGGGTTTGCCTTGGTCAAACCCTAGTTTTGGAATTAACCTCAAACATATATAATTGAAATTGCAGAAGTAAACAAAGTAAATGCATAAATTCACCTTGCTTGTAAAAGTCCTTGTGGAGGATTCGAATCCTTGAATCTACAAGTATGTATGCACCAATGGATCTATAATTTAGAATGTAGGATGTCTTCAATCAATTTCTTGTTGATCTCCAACACCAAATCTTGAATGGGTTCTTGATTATGAAGAGGCTTGGAAGAAAATGGATGGAGAGATAACCAGAAAGGGAACTATGTGGCTTGAATCCTTCAATAGCCTCCCATGAATCTCTTTGATGAATGGATTCTTGATGATGGATGAATCCTTGCTTCAAATATTGCTTGAATACTTTCTTTAACTTCACTTGATAATGCTTTTCAATTGCTCAAGGATGCTTAGTATCACCTAGTTGATGGTTAGAGAAAATGAGAGAGAAAAACTTCCTTTTATATGAAATTAGGGCACAATCTTCTAAGGAGGCCGACATAGGAGAATTAAATTCCAATTAAACCCTTACCCTTAGGAGAGGACCTATGTTAAATATAATTTAGGAATCATCACTTCGGAACCCGAAATAGCCGACCCGGAAGCGGGAATTAAACTTTTTCAAAGACCGACATCTGAAAACTGTGAGATCCTGAAATATGGACCCTAGGTCAAGGTCGAGTTTGACCTTGACCTAGGTCAGGGGTGAGGTCAACCTTTACCTAGGTCAACATTGAGGTCAACCTTGACCCAGAAAGGTTGATTTTGACCCTGAGGTCAAAAATCTCAGTTTATAGTTTTGAATGTCAGAAATAGGCTAGAAAGTGGAAAATGGGGTAGAATAGGGGAAAAAGGCTAGATCCAAGTCAGAGACCCATTCAAGGTGCTTGACATGACCCCAAACCACTTACTCGAAAGGCTAAACCAGTCTACAATTGAAGTGCTTCCATTTTCTGACTATACAAGATGTAATTTCATGCATTAGAGAATATTTTTGGGTTGATCTGTAACCTATTTTTAATGTATTTTGACACATTACCTTTGGGTCCATCTTTGGATGTAGTTACAATGCTTATGGATTAATTATATGGAATTGGAAAAGATATTTTGGGATGTATTTGGGTCCTCACTACTTCCTGGAGTGGACAAATTTATTTATTTCTTGTTAAGGTGATCAACTTTGTATCTATAATGCCTATTGTTTATGGTCGACCTTGTTGGTGTGTCCAATGAACAATTCATTATATATTTTAATGGTAATGGATGAGATTGACAAGATAGTGTGTGTGATGATAGCCACGAGGATTGCAAAGTTCAATGCAAGTAAAGTAGAATTGAGAAATTGTTTGGAGAATTATATTGAAATGTTATTGTAGTTGATTTGAAGTACCAGTTATATATTTGGTCAGTGAGTTTCTTTCTATTTATTAAGGATTAGTAAAATCCTCAGCAATGTGCATAAATCAATAGGGGTAGTGAGTTATTTGGATATAGTGATTAAATTTATAACCATGGTTTTTCCTATCTCAGATTTTCCATGTAAATGTAGTGGTCTTATGTGTTTATGTGTCTTTGTAATCTTTTCTTTAACTTTTGTTGATCGTTAATTAAGTTATCTAAGATCAAGAATGATATTGTTAAAATTTTAAAGTTTTCTAATTCACCTCCCCCTTTCAGTACCAGATTATATTGATCACCTTGAGCTTACTATGATGGATTGGAAAAATATATACTACAATAGATTTTCAAGATAGGCACCGCGGATAACAATATTTACATTGAAATTGATAAAGGTTATTGATTATAATTGTATATTTTGATGATATCATTTTTGGAGGGAATGGCAACCTTTGTAAGATGTTTTTTGAAGAGATGAAAAATGAATTTCAGATGTCCATGATTTATGAGTTATCTTTCTTTCTTGGTCTTCAAGTTATATAGAAATAAATTGACATTTTTATAAATCAAGCCAATGATGTTAAAGAAATTTTGAAAAAGTTCAGGATGGAGGATTCTAAATTGGTTGCAACTCCTATGGCTACTAGTTGTCACTTGAGAAAAAATGATGAATCTCTAGGAGTTGATCAAATACTTTACAAATATATGATAGGAGGACCATTTTATTTGATCACTTCAAGACCAGGTATTTGCATGCAATTTGTTTGGTCGCCATATATCAAGATAATCCCAAACAGTCACATGAGGTTGCAGTAAAAAGATTATTTAGATATTTGAAAGGGAATACAAAGTTTGGACTATGGTATAAAAGAGATAATGACTTCTCTTTGAAGGTATTTACTGATGTTTATTGGGTTGCATGTGAAAATGAAAAAAGAAGTACTAGTAGCGGTGCATTTTTCATAGAAGACAAATTTCTCTCTTAGACTAGTAAAAATAGGATTCAGTTTCACTTTCTAATGTAGAAGCAGAATACATTACTACAACATCATGTTGTGCTCAAATAATATGGATGAAATAGATTCTCAAGGATATGAAAATGATCTATACTGAAGTTATTCCGATAATGTCTGATAACAAAAGTACCATCATTATTTTAAAGATTCCAATGATGCATTCAAATAAAAAACACCTTTCTATTTGGTATCACTGCTTAAAATAGAAATTTTCTGAGAAGGAAGTCAAGTTGGAATATGTACCTACTAAGGACCAAATTGCAGATATTTTACTAAAGCATTGGTGAAGAATACTTTTGAGTATCTCAAGGATAGGCTAGGGGTTATTTCCCCTCCTATTAAAACTAGATGCACAAGAGAGATGCATCTTTGCAAGGGGAGAAATATTGTCTATATTATGTCTGATGGATTAATGTGGTTGCTACTCTCAGGGGGATAAATGAAGGTATTAAAGGCTTTGATATGTTTAGAAGAGTGTGAGGTACAAAAAGAAAAGTTCAGAAAAGAGATGCCCTTGAAATGGGGAGTGCTTTTAATGAGAAGATCTTTGATTTTTTTCACCCTTTTCCCTTGATGTCAAAGGGGGGGAAAAATAAAGATAATGAAGAGAAGTAAAAAGAAGTGCATATTGCTTTGTTGTTGGTGTTTCCATAAATGAAAAAGGGGGAGATTTTTAGCAATGTATGTTCCCTATTGTTATTGATGTCAACGTGCTTTGTGCATTAATGTCAACCTATTGTAGAGGGGTATGAGAAGCGTACACTATCTAAAGTATGATGTGCAATAAAAGGTACTTGAAGGGTTTTATTATATGTTTTCAACATGATTCATTTGATTTCCGCGGATAAGAACAAGTTAGTGTGTAGTATATCTAGAAGATGGAAGTATGGGAAGTTGGAATATGCAAGAAAAGAGTATTTGAAGTCCTAATGGTAGAACGCTCTACATTCTACCGCATAAGAATTTGTTGTCTTCCAATTTTGGTGTTATAATGTATGGCCTTTGAATGTTGCACTATCATATTTTCAAGTCCACAATAGTTCATAGGAAGAGGTTTTATTTTTCTATTTGCTAATAGAAAGGAAAGTTGTCAAAAATAGTGAAGACAAGTTTGGAGAATGTCTTTCATTTCTCCACATTGGCATTATAGTTTTTGTGATTTGGTGGACATGTTTCTAAAATCTATGCATTGTTCCAGTTCAAATATATTAGGTTTGTTTTTTTTTTCTACAAACTTGAAGACATGTTTCTCTATGTGCAATATGGTTGCCTATGTTGGTTTTTATCCGAATCAACTATTGTGGAAGTGTTTTTTGATAAAATATTAGTCTCGATGTATTTTGGAAAAAGAGTTGAGACATCAAAAAAGGTTCTAGCATGGTGTGCAGTGTTTCACATGGTGTCACATGCATTAGAGAGTAGTTTTGGTTTGACCCACTAACGTGCTTCAATGCTTTTCTATATGTTTCTTTTAGGTTCAACCCTAAGGATGGTTGCAATGATTGTGCTTCGATGAAATCTCTCTTAGACAATGTGTTATGAAACTTCTAGGTCACATTTAGCTCCTTGGATGGACTGCATTGAGTGTTTATGCTCATGATGACCGACTTTGTATAAACATTACTTATTTTTATATGGTCAACCTTGTTGAGTTCCTAATGATCAATCTTGTATATATGTGAATGCAAAAGGATGAGTTGGGTGTGGAATTGATGTGGATTATGTGTGGATCAAATATGAAGGAAGAGACATGCGAATGAGAAAGAGAAAAGGTAGAAGAGTGAGAATTTGACAAAATTAATGTTGAGATTAATTAAGAGATCCTATATATTTTATGTGATCATTACCCTATACCTACTAGAAGTGATGCAAGAGCATTCTGGGTGTAAGAGAAATATTGCATCACCCAAAAATATTTTCTGGTTTCTTTTCAATAAGGGCTATCTTGTGTAGAGCTTCTATTTCTGGAAATTTACTATATATAGTAAGTTTTTTGTTTGAGCTCGGAATGTTCTATTTTATTCTTTGGAGGTTCACTTTGATTGTATCAGCCTACTAGTAAAGTCTCATTGCAAGATCAAGTTTAGTTTTATAGATGTTGAATATTTCTGGTATTGGCAGCAAGGTACAGAAACTTCAAACTCAATTTTGAAGGCTTTAGAGGCTTCGAATGGGGTCAAAACCTTGGTTGACTAGAGCTTGTGCAAGTCAAGCGTTGTAGAGCACTTCATTGTATTTTTGAAATAGGGTTATAATAGGCCCTCGGGTCAACGGGTGATGAGTTATGATCTCTGGAAGTTGCGCTACCTGAATTTGAAAAAGTTAAAGTTCCTTCAAAATTTCTTTTTGGGTTCCGAAGTTGTTTTGGCCTATTCTAATGTAATAAAATGAATAATAATATCTTAGGGATGGTCATCCTTAAAATTTAGGGTTTAATTTCTAGAATCTTCTTGGGTGGTTAGAAATGCCTATATATTGGAGGCCTGTAGGGTTGTCTGGGGCAGTTCTGAGATATGCATCTAGTGGCTCTGGCTTGTAGAATATTGTAATAAAATGCCCATGTGGTTGTGCATGTTATATTTCTAAATATTATAATTTCATTTCTTTGAGGATAATAGAAATCTCATTTCTTGTCTTTGTAAATCGTTGGTATTCTCGATTTTGTTGTGTGTTTGTGTTAATAAGGGGAGTACCCTTCATCAAGAAGATAGACCAATTTGTGGATATTTTTGTATTGTACTAAAGAAGTGTGCTTTGGTTTGTAAGTTATACAATAGGGAGTGGTGATCTCGCCATGGTTTTTTCCATATTGGGTTTTCTACGTAAATTTGGTGTTCTTATGTATATGTGTTCATTGCTCTATCTTTCACTAATGACTAGTTGGTTTAAAGTTAATTGTTGAAGGTGTATGAAAAAATAAGATAAGTTTTGTATGTTGATTCACCACCCCCCTATCAACATCAAGTAACGTGTTCAACAAAAGCTAGAGAAAAGAAATGAGACCATAATATGAAATTTGAGGTAAAGGTTCTAAGCTAGAAGATAGAAAGAACTAAATATTGTGTCTATTAACTTGTTGGTCTTGGTTCTTGTGAGAAGGGCATCCATAATCAATTGTGTGTCATTGTCAATTGATTCTTGGCCTATTGTGTAAACATTTTTTTCCTTTTAATTTCCGTTCCACTTGGAACTCTACAATTTGAATTTATTATTTTGCTTGCAATTTGAGGGACAATGATGATGCTTTGGAACAAGATTAAATTTTTTTTCAAATAAATTCACATTGTCTAATTTCTAATCCATAGAGGAGTGGATGAAATGAGCCCCATCTCCCAAAATCTATTATGAATAGTGTTGATAGTCCTCGCCATTAGATACTTGAACGATGCTAAGGAAATACCTCATATTTTTAAATTTGAAGATAGAAGACATAAGCTCTACTAGTCTCTTACTATAATTGTTAAAGTGTCAATGTGATCTTAGACTTATCAATAGAAATATGTGATCTTATGTCTTTTATCCCAAGTTTTTGAACATGGAGTATATAAGTGTAATAATAGTTTAAAAGGGAAAAAAAACCAATCTTAAGGAAATAAAATAATTATTAAAGAATAAGCTCTAATATTTAAACATATTTACCTTTATAATCTATCCTTTCTTTTGCTTCATCCTACCTTTGCTCTTTTTATTTTCATATTCTTTTTATTTCTTCATTTGATTTGCTTTGTTCCTATAATTTCATCTATATTTATATATATTATATTATATCTTTTGTATGTCATCTCTCGATTAGTTTTGAGTTATATTTTTTAATAGTACGCAGGTCATGTAATTAAAAAATAGTATAAATTTACATGTTCACAACATATGAAGTTTGATGATGTTCTTAAAGAATCTCTCTTGATGCACAATTAAGTTTGATCTTGAGATAAATATTATGGTTAAACATGTTTGAGATAGAATAGTATTACAATGAGTATCCTTTTAGAAAGTCTTAATGCTCATAAACATGATATTTCAATAATCCATGTAAGTTAATCTAAATTCTTTTGAACAAAACATGTGCACTTTTTTTTATTCAATGTTTTGAATCATACTAAAGTATTCATCATCAACAAGAGAGATAACAAAGATGATGAATCAGGTAGTTTGATATGAAATGTTGATTCAAGAAACTTGCTCAAACTTTCCACCAAATCATTTAGATTTAAGCCCTAATATTTTACTCCTATGAACATCACCTACATGTTTATCTTAACATGCTTTGTGAATTCAGCTTCTTTAAATTTAATTGCATCAATGTTTCGGGTCATATTCCATGATCTATCATTAAGATGAGAGAGTTGTAGAGAGAGAATGGTGATGATGAATCATGGAGTGTGATCCAAAATGCTGATTCAAATAAATTTTATACAGTTGAATCTAGAAACATGTCAAGGTAATCACTATCAACTATGGAAATCTAATGTCTTGATCACCCAACTGTAATAAGTCCTAACTAAACTATTATAACAACACGAGATGTGTTCTTGTACCTCACAAGTTATAAAATATGAATCATATGAAAAAAATGAAAAACCTCATACTATTAACTTGACTACTATTTGCTTTTTGAGGCCACAAGACTATTTAACAACTTTTAAATATGTTTATCAAAGTTTTCCATCTAAATAATAGATCAACACAAAAACCAAATACACTTAGTATGGCAGAATAGGTCATACTTTTAAAATGCAATGATAAAAAGAGAAACGTCTTAGTCCATGAGAATCTTTGGGTAGAAGCCAAAACCTGAACTGTATGAAAAAACTAGACAAGACGTAACTTCTCATGCAAAAACTGAGCATCATGCAAGAAACGTATTATAAAGTAGTTCAAAGGTGAGGAGGAAATAAGTCGGAGTGAGATTGTGGACCCTTGAGGAATGCCTTTATTCTCTCTGTAATTTTCTTTATGTGTGAAGCTTTCATGGCTGCCTTAATCGAAAGCTACATTTATGAAAGGACTATACTTTGTCAGTTTGCCCGTGTAATGTATGCATCTCATGTAAAGCAAGCAATAATGATAGTTTTATTTTCAGTTGGATCAATTTCACCATCTCAAAAATAAATTTTGTGTTGGTGACTAGATCTTTTGTTTTGTTCAATATCAAAAACAAATATTAAATGTAAGTGTGAATGTTTATAAGTATACATTTTATTCTTTTTACATTTGTATTTATTGGAAAGAAAGAATGAATGGTAGTGTGATGAATTGAAGGTTTATTAAAGAAAGAATATGGAAAAGATTTGACCTTATTCAAATTAAGATAATTATCTCAACAACAAATGTAATTTTGTATTTATTAGAAAGAAAGAATGAATGGTAGTAATGTAGATGTCGATTTATTAGAAAAAGATCACGTAAAAGATGTATCCATATCCAATTTAAAATCATCGTCTCAACAAGAAGGAACATTTAAAATGTAATACTTCCACATTCTCAACTTTATTCTCATTGAAAAGAAGAAAATTGAAGTACACTTGTGAAATGGATGTGCATGTATTAGGAAGATTGCTCAATATTCTAAAAAGTTACTAAAGATTTATTCTTATCAAAAGCTAAGGCATGATGTTAAGTAAAGAAGATCAAATATGCAAATGCCTGGTACTAAACAAAAATTGATCAATTATTTATACACTCATACAAGTAAGTATGATTAAAAAAAATATGTACTTTTAAATTATCTCAACAACAAATGTAATTTTGTATTTATTAGAAAGAAAGAAAGAAAGAAAGAAAGAATGGTAGTAATGTAGATGTGGATTTATTAGAAAAAGATCACGTAAAAGATGTATCCTTATCCAATTTAAAATCATCGTCACAACAAGAAGGAACATTTAAAATGTTATACTTCCACATTCTCAACTTTGTTCTCATTAAAAAGAAAAAAATTGAAGTACACTTGTGAAATGGATGTGCATGTGTTAGGAAGATTGCTCAATATTCTAAAAAGTTACTAAAGATTTATTCTTATCAAAAGCTAAGGCATGATGTTAAGTAAAGGAGATCAAATATCCAAATACCTAGTACTAAACAAAAACTGATCAATTATTTATACACTCATACAAATAAATATGATTAAAAAAAATATGTACTTTTAAATAATCTCAACAACAAATGTAATTTTGTATTTATTAGAAAGAAAGAAAGAAAGAAAGAATGGTAGTAATGTAGATGTGGATTTATTAGAAAAATATCACGTAAAAGATGTATCCTTATCCAATTTAAAATCATCATCCCAATAAGAAGGAACATTTAAAATGTAATACTTCCACATTCTCAACTTTGTTCTCATTAAAAAGAAAAAAATTGAAGTACACTTGTGAAATGGATGTGCATGTGTTAGGAAGATTGCTCAATATTCTAAAAAGTTACTAAAGATTTATTCTTATCAAAAGCTAAGGCATGATGTTAAGTAAAGGAGATCAAATATGCAAATGCCTAGTACTAAACAAAAATTGATCAATTATCTATACACTTATACAAGTAAATATGATTAATATATAATTTTTTAAAAAATGCACTTTTAAATTAAGAGTTGAATGTTAGTTGAAGTATTTTTTTAATGAAATTATTGACATGTTATTTTATTAGAGATTGAAGAAACAATTCAGAGGTTCCATTTAGAATGATAATTTATATAAGAATGAGGTGTAAATTATTTTAAAATAAATTATTTCAACCATTTTCCTTGTTTTCTTAGTAGACCCAAGTCAATACATAATACATTTGATAAATTTGTATTTTTTAGTATATATAAAAAGTCTACATGTAATTTTTACTTCAGCCACTTTTTTTTCCTATAAAATAGTATCTTATCTCTCCAAGCTCCTCTATGAGATGACTCTTTTAATACACTCACTTAAGAAAAATATAGAAAATGATAATGTTTATAATATTAAACTATACTTTAGCCAATGGGGTTGTGCTCAAATGGAAAGACCATAAGGTTCTCATGTCGGAGATCTATGTTCAAATCCAGTGGGTAAGTGCACAAAGATGGGGGACCAAAAAGGGGTATAAGATGTCACTTTTTTTCGAAATCAACAAACTCTGAACTTCGACAAGAAATTGAAGATAGTTAGACTCAAAATTTCAAGATACGACAAGAATAAAAGTTTTAGTTCTCTAAATCTAGTTTCTAAACTTCTAATTTATTTTGACAATGGTGGAGATTAAGGCCCTAAAAAGGGGGGAGCACAAAAAGTGGTCAATTTTTTTGTGAAAAAACATAACATAGTGTCTGGTGTGCTCCCCCTAAAATGTTAACTTTTTTTCACAATTTTCTAATCGCTCCAGTGAGAAGTTAGCTAACACTACTTAGTTTATCCCAGATTTTTCTGCTAATTTTTTTATGAATATATGATTTTATACAAATTTCCGAAGTGGACACATCCTGAAAACATGAAATTTGAGTGTGCTCCCCCTAGAAATTATTGAAAACTAATAGAAAATAAAAACTTATTTTTTAAAAAAAAAGTGTGTAGAATGGAGTCTATTTTCTAAAAAGGTAACTTGTTTCAAAATTCGATGAATGAGCCAAAATCTAAGTCCAAAGTACTACACTTTGGTTTTTGACAAAAATCAGACATACTTACAAAAGAAATGAGAGACAAAAAGCTTAACATAATCAGAATTCAAAATACATTATATGGTTAGATAGCTACGGAGAGATCTAGAATATCATGTTGTATGATTTTGTTGTTGAACCACGTGCAAACCTGACAGGCAACACACACACAAAAAAAAAATGTGTTTTTTTGTATGTTTGCTAGAAAACGCATCTCAAGTCTATTTGAATCCTCCAAGACTTGGGGTTGGATGCCCAAGGAAAATCCAAGTCTTAGGATTAGTAGATCACAATGCAGTTAAAAGGGTGCATGCCCTATAGGGCACACACCCTATTTGGCATGTGTCAAATGCGGCAATAAAAACACATAAAAAAATTCTAAATATGGTGTGCGCCAAATGTAAAAATCCAACATATATGGCGTGCCCCTTGACCCCATTGGGGGTGCTTCCCCCAAACCCCCATTCAATAATTTGGGGGGAAACTCTACTGATAAAATTGGGGAAAAGTTAACTTCCAACTCTCATTAGGCTTCATATAAAAATGTTATGGTTTAGGGGAAAGAGGGGGATATGGGGGAGAGGTGGGGAAGATGGAGATAAGGAAAAGAGGGAGAGAGATAAGGGGAAAGAGAGAGGGACAAGGGAGAAATAATTTAGGGTTTATGGA
>MU227483.1:172488-186647 GCA_018584345.1 Thuja plicata
ATCTGATTCCCCCCCCCCCCCCCCCTCAGCATCTCCATATTGTATTTCCAACAATTTGTATTAGAACACAGTTATCCTACAAAAGGTTTTAATCAGCTTTAGACTACAGATCTTGAGATAGAGATTTACAAATTGGGTAAATTCATGGAGAATCAAAATATTGAAATTCAGCTAGCATTACATCAGCTTGAAATTGCAAGACATGAGAAAAAGAAGTCCTTGCAAGCAAGAAAATATTTGGCCAAACAAATGAATGATACACATTATCAAGAAGAAGACACTGTAAATCTATTTCAGAATGGATACTCTACTGAGAGTGATGCATCAATTGAAGATCTACTGGAAAGGAACAACACATTGTGTGAAGAAGTCAGAAATTTGAAAAGAGAACAAGAAATGCAAATAGTAAGACTATGTGAAGTAATGGAACAAAAGAAGAAAGCTGAAGATGACAAAGCTATGGCTGAAGAAGACAAAAGAATGATGATTGTCAGACTTGATGAAAGGAGACATGAAATATAAATGATGACAAACAATCAGGTTGACATGGTGAATCAACTGCTACTTGCAAACTAGGAGATAAATAGGAAAGACATGGAAATTGTGAATCTGAGATCTGAAAATAGTCAATTGAAAAATGAATTGAGATCTAAGAAAGAACTGAATGAAAGATTGAACAGACCCAATGAAGCCTTGACTCATTTTGAGAACTTGATGGAAGCATCAAGGAGATCTAAAGATTCTTCTGGATTAGGTCACACTGAACAACAGACAACTACTGAGAAAGGAGAATCATCTAAGACAGGTGAAAGAAGGAGTGCAAAGAAAAAGAACAACAAGCCTATATGCCATCACTGTGAAAAATCAGGACACACAGAAAACATCTGCCGAACCAAGAATGGTAAGTCCAATCCTAAACCTAAGTTCAATGGTTATTGCTTTAACTATAAGAAGTGTGTACATCAAGCACATGAATGTTGGTAAAAGGAAAATAATACATCTCCCACACCTAGATTCAATGGGAATTGTTACAACTGTCAAAAATTTGGACATAGAGCACAAGATTGTAGATCTAATGCTAAACAAAAATGAACATCAAAGACACAAGCAAAAGCACCAAGGAAGGGTAACACTTACAATTGGAATTATAATACATGGCATAGCTATCATTACTATGGTGAGTATGGACATGTTCCATAAAATTGCATAAAGACACACTTCAGAGGTAAATCTAAGAGTTGGATGAATGGAACCCTAGTTTGCTATAATTTTCTGAAAAATTGGTCATACTAGGAAAGATTGCAAAACAAGAGTGCCTGCTCCTATTTTTGAGGAAATAAGAGCACAGATGAACCAGACATGGGTAAGGAAAGCAGAACCTAGCAGCAGTGAAGCTACTGAAGCTGAGGTCACACAATCCAATGGATCAGGTGATCCCACCATCACTAATTAAGCAAAGAAAGGTATGTAAGGAACTGCATTTATATTTTATATCTTTTATCAGTTCCTAACATATAAAAGTGCAAAAGTCCATATCTGCATATGTTAAGATGCATCAGGACATATTTTAAGTTATATAGCAAGCAAAGTTTAAATGCACTGTAGGTGCCGAGCATCAGTATATTTCTAATGTATGCCGAGAAAATTTTGTTTGACGACTGAGTGAAAAGTGAATTTTGTGAGTCATCCGAGCACAGCTGTTTGGCAATCACTCAATGGAAAGAACATTTAATGCTGACCTAACTTTCAACCATTAGAGCCTATATAAAGGAAAGAGCTATTTCATTTCTTCTCACCATGCAATTAAGAATTTCATAAGAGTGATTTGTACATTCATGAACTTGAATTCAACAAAGGTTTTTGAGGATTTCTACAGTGTTTCGTCGGCAATCTTTTGGTGGAAAGTGCAGATTTTGTTACTTGCCAAAGTACTCTGTTTGTGATCTTTGAAACCCTAATTTTTAGAGAAAATGGCTGCAAGTTCTTCTGCACCAGCGAAGAGAATGTAAAAGGAATTTTTAAACATTCAATTGGTAAGGAGAGACACCTGTGCACCTCCTAATTTTCGTGTAGTTCCTGAGAGTGCTATCAAAGGTGATTTGACTGGAGCCCTATCGTCAATACCACTGAAGGTACTTATGATCCATGATATAAGGTCATGCTACATGGGTAAGATAAGTGAAGTTGGTGATCATGAGTTGAGAGCATCTTACAATAAATTATGCGTTGACGAAGCCCTAAAAGATGAACACAAACACCTAGCTGAGAGAGGGTTAACTCATGCCCTAGACTTTCCAAGAGAATTCAGAATGAAGTGGATAAAGATTATTCTAAGTTGTGTTCATGGCATGAACTTATGGCTAGAGAATGGACCAGTCAAGATAACAAGAGAGATCATTCATCGGGTAAAAGGTTATCCAATTCTAAATGGGAAGAGAACTATGAAGTGTCAGAGTAAAGAGAAAATTGAAGAACTCACTGGAGCCATTTGGAACAAAAGAGAGATGACAATATCCACAATTAAAGATTTGGAGCTTGATTTTGTCGTGAGGGTTATAGCTCATAAGTTCTATCAGTCAAGCTAACTAGATAATGTCTCATGCATTGCAGTCGACCAGGCCTAGAAAACTATAAAGAAGGATCATACTTATGACCTTGCCAAGCTTCAACTAATGCAACTGGCCGAGAACCTTTCTTCAATTAGAAGAGCAAAGAATTTAGTATGTAAGTTTGGATCTCTACTCGTTTGCATATTTTTCTACGTACATAGCACATTTCCTTCTTTTGGAAACATAGTGTGGAAAACAAATAGACCTATCACTCAGCAAATCAATGCATTTATTCAGCAATTAGGTGATAATTTTGACAATGTTATGGGAACATATTTTGTGGAATTCAAGAAAAAGATGAGATTAAGGAGTAGAATTCCCAGTTCGCTAGTTGAAAAAAATTATGAGGATGTTTGTTTCCTAGTAGACACAGATTATACCTATGTATAGGCAGTAGTGCTGAGGGTATCATGGCTGAGGCCATTACCTTATGAAGTAACATTGATGAGACATCTGCTGCAATAACAGCTTTATTGGCAGAATAAATTGATAGTACAGTGAAACATTTTGGTAACTATGAAGAAGCTAAGTCCAGAATCACTATGGATTTGAAGGCTAGCACTATGGAGAGGAAGAGGAAGAAAATTGTCAAAAATCTGAAGAAGATGGTTGGAATTTAGAGTGATGAAGAAGTAGAGGATGCACCTTTGGGGTTGTTAATAGGACATGGAGAAGACATGTCTAGTGAAGAAGAAGAAGAAGAGGGTAGTGAACCTAAAGAAGAGGTCACTGTGAAGGGTAAAGGGAGACAATAATGTGGATGCTGAGGAATAGAATGAGTCGACAGACACAAGTATCCAATCGCCTATTCAGGAAACTGAGGCCAAGATAAAGATAGAAGCAGAAAAGGAGGTAATGAATATAAATACACCTATTTTAGAGGTTGTACAAACAATTTTAGGGAGTGAAGATAAGATGGAAGAAGTTGCAGAAAAGCCCACAAAACAAGAAGCTATACAAGTGTTGGTTGATCTACCACACTCTGTACCATCCACTCCCACTGTACCTAAAATAGGAAGTGTACCTGATCAGCAAGTAATCTTGACTCAGTTGAAGGCCGTAAGTGAAATTAATATTGACAAAGGTAAAGATATCACTGTAACTCAGCTGAGTATCAGCTCTTCAGAACTTAAAAGGAAGAAGTCACATAAGAGGAAGTCACCTAGTCCAAGTGTCACTTTGGACGAAGTGATTGTGATTCCTAAATGGGATACATACAACTTGACATATGACCAGATTCAGACTCTGCAAGACCTTTTGAAGAGGAAAAAGAAACAAGAAGAACTGAAGTGGGAACACCAACAAAAGAAAGTTTTACATGAGATAAAGGATATTTTTATTAATGCTTTGATATAACTGATGTTAATGAACAAACGCCAATACTAGAACAGCTAGTCCATATTGTGCAGAAATTTAATGATGAAAATGTTGAGGCAAATGAGAAGTTGCTACAATATTCTGAGAGAAAATTTGAGAACAATTTTTTGGAGAAGATATTAGTAGAGATTGCTATCAAACAGGTTGAAATTTCTTCTCATGTTAGTATTCTTGAAGATGTTGCAAATAATGTTTATTCCTTGTATAAAAATCTATGTGATGTAGAATTATTTACCAAGGATAACCAACATCTTATTGAGAAGTTGCAACTAGATTTGAAGTCAACAGGGAGTACATTGAGTATGGATGCTAGTTCTAGCTCCTTACATTTTGACAAGTTGACTCATGCATAGAGAAGATTAGCTGAGCTTATGGCTGAAGATGGTAGAATTAGAGAAAAGTTAATAACTATTTAGACTTCTCTAATACCTCATCTGTAGGTTATACAAAAAAAACTTAAAGCTACAAACGAACTAGTCAAGAGGGATTCTCATCTCTCTACAGAAGATAGTTTGGTAAGTCTAGCTGCCGAGCTAGAAAGTAAGTTACAAGTTATGAAGTTTGTAAAGGATAGTTGGGATACAATGTTTGCACTAACTTTACAGCTTCATAAGTCATTTTTGGATAAGTATAACTTAACCCATGCAGCTATTAGTGACAAAAACAAGGGGGAATCAGCTATGGAAATGGATAAAGATGTACAAAATCATGCATAAATTTTTGTATGGTATGTATACTTATGTAAGTATGGATTATAATCTTAGGGGGTGTATATTGTGTACTTAGGCAAAATTTTGTGAATGTAAAGAAATGATAAGTGTGTTTTTGCCACTAATATCAAAGGGGGAGATTGTTGATCTCTAATTTTTGTTGATCATTAGTGTCCCACACTTAGTAATTTATCCAAGCAAGTTAGCCAGTCATCACTGTGGTCGAGCTATCCAGTATAAGTAGAGCTATCTAGCATAGTTGTTGCTGAGAATATTAGTGGTTGTCGAGTGACTCGACAATCAAGCAAAAGTTGATCATATTCATGTCGAGCGCCAGAGTTTTAAGGTGTCGAGCAAGACAGTTTTGACATACATATTAGGAATGGCACAAACTTGAAGGTAAACCATTTTGGTCTGACTTTTTCATGCATTTAATGATTTCAACAAAGTTAATTACGCATTAATTATTTGATCCCAATGCGTGGCATGAAGCCAATTAGAAAATTGGAATGCCTAAGTGGCATAAGCTTTTGATCTTGATCTAATTGCCAGATTCATGAAGTATATTAAGATTGATTCTTAAACCCTAATTGTGGTGTGTATTCAAGAAGAGACAGAGAAGGTGAATGCGTACATGAGATATGTAAATAGGGTTATGTTGATAGAAGAAGCATAGATCTTACAGAATGAAAGAGCAGTGAACAGCAGAGTAAAGACATCAGATTATTAGATCAGAGAAGGTATTAGAAAGAGGAGATCCATTATCAGCATCAGAATGCATAACAAAGGATCAGTTCTTGAGACATTCTAATCGGTGTATCAGGTGAAATCTCTTAACAGAGTGTCTCTAACAGACCTTTCTAAATCTCTTAGCCGAGTGCTTACTTTATTGTAACTTTAAATCCTTTTACAAGGTAGATTGTAATGATCTAAAGCTCTTAACCAGGTAGACCTTTAACCAGGTAGATTACATATTGTGATCAAACTTTGTAGCCCTAATAGGAACACTTTATTGATGCAGTAGTGAAGATTTTTGTGGGTTTCATCCCCACCCCAATTTTACCTTATTGGGTTTCTGGGTTACCAAAATTTGTTGTCTTGAGTTATTTATTTACTTTCTAGTTGATAGCTCAATTATGCTTATGCATGGATGTGAATCAGTTTTGTTTTAAAGGATAAAAGTTTAAGATCTGATTCACCCCCTCTCTCTTAGTATCTTGCTTTCCCATATTGTATTTCCAACTATATATATATATATATATATATATATATATATATAATCATAACTTTGGTTTTAACTTCATTTCTATATTGTTGTTTACTTTTCCAGATATGTGTGAGAACATTTAAAACACATAAATGACTAATTGTTCATTTAATTTAGTTCATAGTCCTACATTTAGTAATTTTAGTAGCTACTAAGGTAAATGTATTAAGTCCTGAAGAAAACTTATTTCACTACTATGGATAAAATATGAGTCCTCCCTGTTTAAAAAAAAACAACATAGTCTTACTCTTTATGTAGCCTTCTCAAAATATAGATTAAAATAGTAAAAAAATACAACTTAACTATCATGAATTTACTAATGAACTCTATAGTTTCTTTATTTCTTTAAATAATGTTCATAGCAATCATTAGATAACAAACAACTTTCAACACACCTCCATTTTCTACCAGAATTTTTTGTGCCTCTTTATTTTAATAAGGTAAACACAACAAATTTTTTATTTAAAAAAAATACAATGAGATGGTCATTGCTAAGAAAAATATCTTTCCTTCCAAAATACTTCAACTTTTACAAAGGGGAAATTTACAACTTTTCACTACATGAAAACAAAAATTAAATCTTTAAAGGGAACATTTATTTTCCACAAACCTGCATTGTTACAACTGTTGTTCTTTCTACAAGCATATTAAAAAATTAACACAAAAATTTCAGAAGTCTTATATCTCTATTACTTCCTCCAAAATACATGGATGAATGGAAAACTCAAGGAAACAATTTTCTCACTATATTTTCCCTACATATGTTGGAAAATTTTCAAATAACATATATGTATTTTTAAATCTACTCTCAAAGAAACTACAAAACTTTTCTTTTCACAAAATAGGCTTAAAATACATTAGTCACATAGGCTTTTACAAATGCCAAAATGAAGAATATGCAAATTTCTTTTCCTGTCAATTTTTATCTCCTTTATTCATGAATTTTGAATGCATCCAAAGCCTGCAATAGTTAAAAATACCATGAGATGCTCACCTCCCAACCTAGGCCTCTAAGAGGCCACCCCTGAGCTTGGGGAGCCAAAAATAAGCAGGTTACACACACACACACTCAAACACAACAAATGCAAGCAAGAAAACACACAACAAGTTTCCCAACCAAGACTTCCACAATGGGTCTCACAAAGACCCTAAAGATGAGGTGAAGTGGACCAAATACCCTATGGGAAAAAATCCAACCAAAAAAAAAAAAAAAAACACAAGCCTTCACAAGGCTTTCAAAAATAGCTCTTGAAGCAAACTTCCCATACTCACAACTTCATCCCTTATGACCCCCAAGGTATCAAGCCAAAGCTACACCCTTATGACCCCCAAAAAAAGCAAGGAATGGCTTCATAGAGCCCATACTCCATGTTTTCTCCCTCTCCTCCTTGAGGAGAGACTCTACACCATGGGTTGTCCTAGAACTTTCACCCCCAAGGCTACTCTTCCCTCCCAAGGGTGAGTGGACCTTGAGACTCCCCAAAGACAAAAAGAAAAGAAATCACAACACAAAGGAAACACTCACAATACAAAATGGAAGATCACATAAACATCCATTACAACACAATTTGCATACACACTATCATACTTCCACCATTTTTACATTCAAAATAAGAGCAACAAAAGAATGAAATGAGGTCAACCAACCTAAGTCCAAGCTTAAGGAAATAAGTTGAGTATGAGATATTTTTTTCCAAATCTCCCTTCTCTCCCAGCTTCCCTAAATCTATTCAAGTCTCTAAGATAGAGAATGGATGTTAAAACTCTCAACCATGGAGAGTCTTCACTAAAAAGGCCTCTAAAATGCTCTGGTAAAAGATAAGTTTCTCATTGGTTGGTCTTCCCTAATCTTCTTACAAACTTTCCAAAAATGGATTCTAGAAAGGTAACTCAAAAAGTGAGCAAAGTCCTTGCACGTAAATGGAAGGGTTGTCTAACCAAGACCATGCTTCCAAAAGTTGATTTTCGTCCATCTTGAAAATCCAATTTTTGGAAGGGTCTTTTGGTCAACTAAGAGTTTCCCTAGGGTTAAAAATGACCCTTACCCATAGGTACATCAAATGGGCTTCCTAAAAATGGCCCAAACACACTGCTAGGTACCTTTCTAACCTCCCAAAAGTCCACCTAAAGCTTACCCACGAAATTCAAGCGAAAAGATCATACCTCAAGCTCTCTAACCAGGGGGTTCACATGGGGATTCTCTATGGTACTTACCTAGGTTGGTGGGAAACCAATCCTCAAGTGGACATGTCATGGCCACATGTACACAATACAAGTTTCAGGTGACACACACATTTTGCACTTCACAAGACACATGTCATTTCCACTTGAGAACACACCTAATTTAAAATTATAATTTACAATTTGGAAATGAACACATTTTAAGCATATACATTTACAAAGTAAACACAGTACAATGAGGTCTTTTATCTTATTAGACGCAACCTTGGCTTGCACTGAATTAACATAGGCCTAGATTTGGTTACTCGGTTTATTTCCATGGTCAAATTCCCTACACACTAAAACCGAATATCAGTAGCCCAAGGAAACAAATCATACATATAATTGATATACATAATGAACAACATTTCAACATATGTCATTTAAACCTATTCCACATAGCTTGCCAAAAATTCTAAAATAGTATTCCCAAATCAATTCTCTCATGAAAACATTGGTACACCTCAAATCATCATACAACTGTAATTGACATCAATTTCACTTCAGAGCGCAATTCACATCTCAATGTAGTTAGTCCTAATTGTGTCATCTTAATGATAATCTAATCCTACTAAACATAGTGCATATAATGATAATCCATCATAACATTGTTATGTTAGCCATTCAATTTAACCAATCTAATATTTAATTGAAATTCCCTTTAATCATTAAATGAACATCTCTACATACAATCACGACTCAACTCAAATGATCAGTTCATGTTCTTATGCAAATAAAATATAAGCACCTATCATTTATCATAATAATATCTCATCCATTGTGAATATGATTTCCTTATTCTAATTCAATCCACGTTATTCAAACACTTATCTGTTGGTCATAATAATCAATAAATCAATAAGCCTTAATGAAACATAATGTTTTGTAGAACCATTAACATGATTAAGAAGCAATAGAGTACATAAAATTCTAGTATTATCCCAAAATATATAATTCCATAATGCATCATAAAGGATTCACATAATAGGTCCTTAAGGATAGAGGATTTGTCATGCTGACTCGAGAAGGGTCTCTCCAAATTACCAAGCACAACTGTAGGGATAGTCACCAAATGAGAAAAAAGGCTAAGTTGGACCAAGTGTGTCACATAAATGCCTCTAATAATATTATCAAAACATCACAAGATTAGCTCCACCAGACATATCATAACCTCACATTGCATCTCAAGGCCAAGGAATGTCTTACTAGCCAGGTAGGTACAGTTCTCCCCGAGGGTACAATCTCACGAGGGTACTACATGGGCATAAATGCAATGATAAACTCAATCCACACCACTCATAATGTCAATCCTAAAAGGGAAACGAGGGAGGCTCTACAGAACCACACAAAAGTCCATGGTGCACACCATTTTCTCAATGAAATGTTAGATTTTTATATTTGGTGCACACTATATATGGTTTGCGCCATATATGGATCACGCATATTTAGAATTTTTTTGCATGTTTTTATTTCCACATTTGGCACACATCAAATAGGGAATATGCCCTATAAGGTGTGCTCCCTATTTGGTGCACACCAAATAGGCTTAGTGTGCCAAAATTGAGGCTCAACATGCCAAACCATATGGCATGCACCATATGCTTGTTGTGGGAGGAGATCCCCCTTGTGACCTCCATCTAGGTGTTGGCCTTACCAGCTATTAAAATATTTTAAAAAAATTACTATAATTTAACATATTACATTTAATTTTGTGATTTTTTTTAAGTACATCTATACATTTATATGTGCTAGAATGATTTACAAAACTATAGCTAGTACAAGAGACTGTTTAACTTCATGAGAAATTATTAGGCTGAGTTAGTAGAGTTGGTTAAGTATGAAAAAGGTGGCACCTTAGCTTTTCAATCCATATTTGAGTTAGAACAATGTAAACCAAGAGATAATGAGGTGTTGGTTTTCAATATTAAGATTTGAAAAATCATTTATCAAGAAAAATAAAAACCTTGGGAAAAAACTTAGTCTTTAAGTTTAAGGTATTAGTAATAAAGGTTTCCATAAAATATAATTAGAAACTATAAGAAAGGAAATGAGGACTAAAAAATGGAAGAAATCACATCTAATGTTTGTTCAAAGAGGATACTATAACAAAATTACAATAAGGTAAATTAGAAAAGTCTGAAATGAAAGGAAATAGACTCTAATAAAAAAAATAAGAGAAAAATAATAGATGGAGAACTTGAAGAACTTGGGATTTTAAGAAAGAACACTTGGGAAGGCAAGATAAAAGATGATTGATAGTCGAACATAAAATATAGAGTCTAAGAGAATATAATTTTTTTTAATAAATATTGAAATAAAGAGCATATGAGACAGTGAAGCATGCAATTTTGATTTTTATAAAAGGAGTGATTAAATTAAAGAGAAAATCAAAGGTGGTGCCACCCTATTTTTTAGTTTTAATTTTCTCTTCATATACTTTGTAGGTCTATCTTTTGCCTCTAGATCAACATATTTTTATATCTAATATGAGATTTCCTTTTTTGAGTTTCCTTGCAAAAATGCAAGTTAGAGTGTTAGAAAATTTTAAGGTTTGTCAAAATAAGTTAAATCATGAAGAAATTGTCTTGTGAGTTTTACATTTCCAACTAGGGCATGTCGAATATTCTTAAGTTTTATTGCATGATCTTGTCTAGTTAGAAATCCCTACAAAAGATTAAAAAATAAAGAAAAGTAAGTTAATTTTGCTTTGAACCTAACTTTCTACTGAACCTCCCTTTTTAAATATAAGTGTCTAGTTCACTTGGATTTCCTTGTATGGTCATAATTGATTATTTTTTCCCACATAAGATTAAAAAAAAAATGGTTAAGTATAGGTTTTACAGGTACCCAACTTCCTATTAAACTTCAAATTTTGAAATTATTGGTTCAATTCACTTACCTTTTCCTACAAGTCTGGTTTAGCTTAATATTCCCACATCATTATGTTTTTCGCAAGAATTCCCCCCCCCCCCCTCCAAACTTCCCCATTTCCATAGTGAACATCTAACTTGGAATATTTTGCATCCAACCTTTTTCATTAGCCTTATTTGAATGTTTCTAGAAGTTTTATATCCATCTAAACCTAATCCTTACCAATTGAATATAAGTTTGGTTCACTTTAAAATTTCCATGAGCTATATATGTAAGTTGCATCATTATGGAATCGTCATTTCATCATTAGCTCCTCTTATAAAAAATTCTTCCCCATCTGAAATAGATCTTCTAGAGTTTGTTGAACAAATTGATGTAAAAGGAGTGTCAAAGATGAGTTATAAAGTTGTGTTCATTGATGTCAAGGCATCAAGAACAATGACAATTACTTTTCATATCATATCAAACCATTTTGAGTTGTGAAAATATAATGGCTAGCTATGATGGTGGAATTAGATGAGGTAAATCTATGGTATCACCTTTAAGTTATTCCAATGAGTCGAGGTGATATAAAAGTATGATCTAGAGCGTATGAGGTAAGTTATCTAGACAATGATATTTTTGTTGTAATATGTTATTATTTTAGATCATAACATAAGACAAAGAGTGGGCCAGAATACTCCCCCTATCTAACAAAATATCTTTTCTGTAATCCACCCTGTAACTCAACATTTTTCCCCCTGAGAGAATCCATAACATCAATCCAGGAGACAAATTATGGGTAGTCGATCTCCCCCTTGAAATATTAATACCTTTTATTCATCTAGTTTTAAAAGGGAGAGGCTATAACCTCGAGTTTTTGTTTAACATACTCAAAAGTATCCTTAGCGAAAGCTTTAGTAAAAATGTTTTCATTTTGTTCCTTGGTGGCCACAAGCTACTATTTTACCTCCTTGCCAACCTTCTCTCTCAAGTAGTGATAGTAGATAGAAATAGGTTTTTTTCTAGAATACATTACTAGATTCTTGGAGATGTTGATGGAACTTGTGCTATCACACATAATTGAAATTTCCTCATCAAAGAATACCTCTACATCCTTCATATTTTTCTTCGTACAATTAATTTGAGTACAAAAAGATATTAAATGCAATGTTTTATATGCTTCTATTGTTCATAAAGAGAATGAATATTGTTTTATGCTCATCTAGGATACTAACCTATCTCCTAAAATGAATGCTTCACCATTTGTGCTTCTCATATCATCTATACAGGTTTCCCATTTTACATTTATAAAAATTGTCAATTTACCATCTTTTTGTATCATATCTTGAAATCCAAAGTGCCCTTCAAGTATCTGAATATCTTTTTTAGTGTTACCCAATGATATTATCTTGGGAATGCTTGATACCTGCCAGCAAGGCAGATAACATGCATAATATCTGGTCTTGAAGTAGTCAAATATAATAATCCACCAATAATAGATTTGTACAATTTGTGATCAACTTCCACAGAACCATCCTCTTTGCTAAGCTTACATCTAATAGCCATTGGTTTTTCCACTGGTTTCAATTCTTCCATTCCAAATTTATTTAGTAGCTCCTTGATGTACTTGGTTTGAGAGATAAAATACCATTCTTCTTCTGCATAAATTTTCTAAAATATTGTTTTAGCAAATACTTATTGAACCTGGCATACCAAGTCATAGGGTTTGAGACCATACAATACTTTCTTAAGTTTGTAGACCATGTTTGGATCTTCTAAAAGTTTAAAACCATATGGTTTCTCAATGTATATTGTTTCTCCACTACTACAATCAACAATGTGGATTTAACATCCATCTAATAGATATTTAAATTTTGTGAGAAACAAAAGCCAAAAAAATTCAATGGCTTCCATTTTAGCTATAAGGCGAAAAATTTATTCAAAGTCTATTCCTTCAACTTGAGTATAACCTTTGTAGACCAGCCTTGTTTTATTTCTAGTAATTTTTCCATGTTCTTTTAGTTTTTTCCTGAATACTTTTTTTGTTCAAATTACAATTTTTTCATGAGTTTGGGTACAAGTTCTCATGTTTTATTCTTGTGAATTTGATCGAGTTCTTCTTTATGGACTTTATCCAAATTTCATCCTTACTAGCCTCTACATAATTCTTTGGTTTTATTTTAGAAATAAAACAAAAAATTGATTTCTCGTTTGATTTAGCTAACCTTCTCCTTGTTTGAACACCTTTATCCTTATATCCAATGATATGTTCCTCTGAATTCTCTCTGTACATACAAGTAGCAAGTGCCTTTGGAGTATGTTTTGATTCTTGCTCTTCATTCTTTGATTCTTTATCTTTTTTTTTCCAAAGTATTTATTTCTTCTGTTGGTATTATCAGAATCTACTCTAGTTCAATTTCTATCTAAAAAGTAGTTTGATTCCACGCTTAATTGACCTTGACATTCACACTTTCTACTACTTTATTTAGTCTAATATTGTAGCACTAGTAAGCCTTGCTTGTTTTAGAGGATCCCAAGAAATTTCCTTCATCTCATCTAGCATCAAATATTCCTAGATTGAACCTATTGGTGTTTGAAAATGTTTATGCTATCTAAAGCTACCAATATGCCTTGAGACTGATGTTAGGAGTGGTTAGCTCCAAGTATGGAATATTTGAAGGATAATTGGACCAACTATAGGGAAAAGACTTCCCTCTTCACTTCTGGCTCTATAAAACCAAGGCGGGTGCACCTAATCTAGATAACATATATCTCTTTGCAACTCTTCAACACTCTAGATTATAACAACAGATAATGGTAAGAAAGTGATAAACACTAATCAGGCATTCACTGACTCTCCATTACCAAGTAGGACATACAACCAACAACCATAGGATATGAGAAAGGATTTAGTAATGGTTTTGATGTAAACTTTCAGGATATAACCAAACTATATCAGACATGCATCAACAAAGAGTAGAAAAGCTTTAGTGCCTTATCCATTTGGCAACTTCTTCAATCCAAATATTGAAACAGATAGACAACCTATTAGAAAGGATTCACGGCCATAAACACATATATATCAAATTAAACACTTGCTTATAAGATCCCTATATATATATA
>MU227483.1:219847-231456 GCA_018584345.1 Thuja plicata
CTTTAAAATACTTTACACTAGGTGCATAACCATACCAAAGTTCATAAGGTGTAGCATTTGTACCTTTCTTGACTTGAACTCTATTTAGTGTATAGATTGCAGTACTTACAGCTTCTTTCCAATACTTCTGTGCAACATTTTTCTCCATCATTAGTGTTCTTGCACAGTCTATAATAGATCTATTCCTTTGTTCAGCAATACCATTTTGTGGAGGAGGCCTAGGTACGGACATCTGTCTCTTTATGCCTCGATCATTGCAAAACCTATTAAACTCATTAGAAATAAACTCTCCACCTCTGTCAGATCTTAAGCATTTCAAACTTTTGTCTGTTTCCTTTTCAACTTTAGCTAAGTACCATGTAAATAACTGGAATGCATCATATTTTTCCTTGAGAAACATTACAGTCATCATCCTTGAATAATCATCAAAAAATAGAATAAAGTATCTGGCACCACAATAGCTTCTTTCTCCAATGGGAGCACAGAGATCAGTATGGGCCAATTCTAGGTTTTTTTATCTGATACATGTATTTTGCTCTTGAAACTAGACTTAGTCATATTTCCTAGTTGACATTGTTTACATATAGCATTCTCAGGTTTCTTTAACTTAGGTAGTCCTCTAACCTTTTTCAGTTTACTTATGCTTACCAAGCTATCAAAGTTCACATGACACAACCTCTTATGCCATAACAAAACATCATTGTATTGTGAAAACAAACATGTTTCTTTAGATAAATCTAGATAAAATAAGTTGCCTTTAGTCTGATCACCACTTCCAACTAATTCTCCAGTAGAATCATAGATCTCTGCCTTTCTGTGATGGAATTTGACTTTGTAACTAGAAGTGTTCAACTGTGCAACACTCAGCAAATTGTATTTTAGATCATCAACCCAATACACATCATCACATCTGATTTTGTTAGTCAGGTTAATCAATCCCTTACCTTTGATAAGACATGGTGAATCATTACCAAATCTTACATATCCTCCTTTACATTGGTGTAGTGTTTCAAACTTATCTTTGTCACCAGTCATATGATGGGAACAACCACTGTCAATGATCCAATGATCATTTTTGCTCATATAAGAGATTAGTGTATTTTTCTCATCATCATCAAAATCTTCTTTCATTGCAACATAAACAACTTCTATATCATTGTCATCAGAATTATCAGTGTCATTGTCAGAAGTTTCTTCAGCAATATAGCAATATTTCTTACCTTTGTCTTTGTAGTCCTTATATTTCCTAAAGTCTCGGTCATCCTTTTTGTATTCTTTGTATTTTTTTTCCCTTCTTTCATCTTTTTCATTTTTATCACAACATCTATCAGCTATATGACCAACTTTGTTGCATGAAAAACAAATAATAGGAAGTTTACCTTTGTATTTTCCTTTTCCTCTGGAAAGCCTTTTTGCCATGAGTGCTTCAAGTTCTTCAAGATCATCATCAGAAATGTCACTATCACTGTCTACATGTTTCTTTCCTTTCTTAGATTTATTGAGAACCAGCTGTGATCTAAAAGCAGAATCAATCCCTTGTGGATTAAAGTTGTCATAATTTGACATTTCAAATGCAGTGAATCTGCCTATCAGATTTTCCAGATTCAGATTATTGTTAGGAGTACATCTCAATTCTTGAATTGGAGAAACTCTAATAGCATATACAAGAAGTAAAGTTCTCAGTACCTTTCTCATAATGGTGTTCTCATCAATAGTTCCATTAGCCCCTCTAATGTCATTTACAACTTCTTTTATTCTACCATAGTACTAAATGACATTTTCACTTTGTTGCATTTTCATCTCATAAAACTTACCTCTTAGACTTTCTGATTTAGCCCTCAGTACATTTGTATCTCTACCATAGACAGCTGCAAGTTTGTCCCACATCTCTTTTGCATTTATGCAGTTCTTTATATCATCAAACTCTGAATAACTCAATGAGGAGGCACTCTCCAACATTGCTTGATTGTGCTCTTTCTTTTCTCTTAGTTGTATAGCTGAGAGAGGAGTATATGGTAGTACATAGGCATGTTCAATAAGTCACTTAGCATCATCTCCAATACCAGCCAAATGTAGTTTCATCAAGCTCTGTCATGCAAGGAAGTTATCTTTGTTCAGCTTGGGAACCTCCTTCTTATACATCTTGATCTTTTCGCTCCAAGTACCTTCAAAATGTTTTCAGGAGACCAAATCTCTGATACCAATTGTTAGAATTAATTTAGAATAACTGAGAGGGGAGGGGTGAATCAGTTATCCTCAGGTCTAGATGTAGCAAATAAAAAATTTTGTACTTCAGATCTACTCGGCAGCAGTAGCATAAATCAACAACTTTAATCAAGCAATTTACTGTCAATTGAAATTATCTTGTAGTAACATAACAATAAAGCAAACCATAAGCATTTACACAAGTTGACACAATTATTTAACGTGGAAACCCAATATGGGAAAAACCACCAATAACATGCTACCAAGTTTTCACTCTTCTGAAGTGATGCCTTGTGAGGAGCCAACCCTGTTAAAGGTTACAATAACACACTGCTAGGTGTGACTTGGTTAAAGGATTTAATCACCCTATCAAGAGTGGCCTTGTTAGAGGACTTAGAACATTCCACCTGAATGTCACCTTGTTAGAGTATTTATACAAATGACTGTTAAGTCAACCTTGTTAAAGGATTTAACTGATACAATGGTAAGAAAGTAATCAACAGTTGTGATCTGGTACATACAACTTACTTTGCAAATTCATATCCAATTATAGCTCCAATGTTAACTTACTAGATAGCCTGCATTGTCATTTCAACCTTCTGATCTGCTTGGAAATCCGTCAAGCAATCACATATGCAACACTCTGCCTCTACCTTTTTCCTTCTCTGCTAGATCATGCCAAACAGTAAATCAACTATGCAAACCTCTTTCATACACCTACATTCATCCACTCAATGAATAACCCCTTGAGGTTATCATATACCTCTCTGTCTAGGTCAGATAAATATTTTGTCGCTTAAACAAGATTGTAGATCTTAGGTTAGGTCAGATCCAACAAATCATTCCATCTTTGCATTACATTTACTTCTCCAAAGTAGTCTCTAATTAAATCTTGAAACCATGAATTAATTACGGTTACCCATACATTAAATGACGTGGATCAATCTTTAATTAGCATTACATATCCCAATAAAATTAACTAAGTCAGCCAGAGATCTCAAATCTCATCATTAATCCAATTACTGTAAGTCGGCCAACATCACTGTTTCACTCAGCAATTTCAATGGTGCTCGGCATTGAGAAACTTTACTCGGCAAAAGAAACTTTGCTCGGCACAAGCCAAACTTGCTCGGCACAGAACATCCAGAAAAATTGTCTTTGAAAAATAATCAATAAATTACTTTTCTAGAGTGCCAACTGATCAAATACCCTTTGAATTTCCTTAACTCAACCATTCACTTGGTCTTGTTGTTAAATCTTCTTCATCAACAATAGATATGGTACTCAAACAGATAACAATAGTCTCACCAATTAACGTTTGACATCAATGACAAAATAACAATTGTTTGCAATGTCACTTTCCAACAACATGGTCAGTAAGAATTGGATTGTTTGAGAGGTTGGATAATTTGATACCACTAAGATCAGATCTACCAGAGATAGTAACCCAAGTGGGGGAGGAGATAGAACAGATAGGGGTAACCTTGTCCTTTTTAAAGGTAAGGAAAATCAGATTGAGGTGAGAATTAATATGTTTGGGCCTAATTACAATATATTTGTGCCATCAATAAGATCCTAAGACAATCAAATCAAGTCATTCGCAGTATGGAGCACAAATTTTGACATTGTATATCCTAGTAAAGAGGTATATGTTTTTGATAAGGGAGAATTAGATATGGATCAGAGATTTAATAATATCTTAGATGAGGTAATTAAGGCAGAAGAAGATTTCAATAAGTTCATTACAGATGTCAAGAACATTACGGATGCAAGGTGGGAGAGACAGAAGAAACAACTGGAGAATATTCAAAGCTTTAATTAGCCAGTAGAGGATGATGTCACAGCATGGGATTTCTTAACAAATCCCAAGAAGAAAAAGCCTATCACTGTTGACCTAGACATTATTGATGAAGATTAGATGAACACCTGACACCTGCTCTTTGAGCACAAGAAGGTTAGTCATCTTAAAGACTAGTGTAAATTAGCCTGTAATGGTAGTCACTAGGTCTCGCTACAAACATTAGAGGCTATCTTGAACATAGACAGACAAAGATTCCATAGATCACAAGAAGACAAAGATCAAATCAGATTTCATTCTTCATTTTTTTCTATCCACCACTTGGTTCCTTCTTATCTTTTGTCTTTTCTATATTTTAGGGTTAGGTCTGAAACCATCTGAATCTTGCTGCATCCTTACCTCTTAAGGATTCCAAGATGGTTTTAGCCAATAAATAGAGCATATTGTAACTTTTGAAAGATGATGGAATATAATTACAAGGCAGACTACTACAATTTTGTCTAAGCCTCTGTACTTTTGGTCTATTGATTGTATTTTGAATCAATTAGACATTAATAATATACTTTGAAATCTCTATTTTATATCTTGTGTTGTCTCTTTTATCCTTTTTCAATATTTTATGTATTTATTTGTAAGGCATTTAAATACATCAAATGCAAGGTAGTTGTGCAGTCATTTGTGAGGTCCTTCAAGGAAGGAGTAATTCTTTCAATTCATCCCAAGAAGCTGAATATTGATATTAAGATCTGATAAACAAAGTAATAGGAGTGAGTGGATAGTTCGAAGGAATTCTATCTAGGTTGCATGTATTTTCATTAGTCACCTAATTGTGGATTTGCATTCAAGATTGACTTTGTTGCCCATAAGATCAGGCACTGGTGTATGGTTTTGCAAGTAATTGTTCATCATCCAATATTTAAGATCAATCAATTACATTACATTCATAAGAAAGAATACATTCATTAGTAATTGTATTCATAGAGTATACAATTCAGTTTGTTGATTCCTTTAAGAGAGAATCAAATAGGTTAACCCTCCTAAGTTTGGAGAACTATAAAAGGAAGAAGGATGAGAATCTTTATCACATTACTATTTGCTATTGTCAAGATAATAGTTTGGCTTATTAAGCTATGTATCAGGTTAATCACATTTATTTGCATAGTTTTCTATCTATTGGTACAGTAAAAGGAATTCATCAAACTAGTAAGAAGACATAATCCACTATAACTAATACTGCAAGTCAGTAATCATTCAAAGGTAATACCTGTCTGAGTCTGTGGATCTCAAAAAAGGAGGATCTTATCCAATCCTCATCAATTAGGATTTTCTTGCATATACTAAATTGGAAATATACAAGAGCAAGCATTTATACTATTTTAAAAGATACTTGCAATAAAAATCCCTAACATGATGTATCAATTCTAATCTAGATATTTAAACATAAAAACAAATATAATCTAGATTATATAAGCACCACATAATACATGAACATATCGCTTAAACAAATAAACATACATATATGAACAAATAAACACACACACACACATACACACACACACACACACACACACACACACACACACACACACACGCGCACAAANAAGCACCACATAATACATGAACATATCGCTTAAACAAATAAACATACATATATGAACAAATAAACACACACACACACATACACACACACACACACACACACACACACACACACACACACACACGTGCACAAATAAACATGTCACATAAATAACACATAAGTAAACATGTATCTTGATGTCAAACATAAACATGTCAAATCATATATGTCTAGAGGTCTAGTATAAATGTATGTCAATTCATAAACACATGTCAAATCATTCATGTGTCTAATATATATAAACGTCATAAAAAAAACATCATGTGTATAAACAACACAATTAAACATGTATCTTGATATCAATAATAAACATGTCAAATCATATAATATGTCTAGGTAGCTAGTATAAATATATGTCAAATCATTAACACATGTCAAATATAAATAATCAACTGTACTAGTCTAGTATCATCAAAGATGGATACAAGTAAACATGTACCTATGAAAGTCTATATAAAAGTAAGCACATGTCCAAATGGATGTAATCTAAGAGTCCCAAGCTAGGTCATCATGATGCAAATAAATAGAGAAACCCTCTCATTGAGTGTTCTACTCTGATGGATGTGCTACAACTGGTCCCTACAAAATTAGTAGAACACCTAGTTAAATATCAATATAATCATATAGTCTTTCATGTAAAAAGAATAATGTACATGTACATGTCCATGCATATATAAACATATAAATACATGTGCAAGAATTTAAAACTCGCATGTTCACGAGAATGTGTGGGTGCACACACTCTGACCCCAAGCTGGGAATAATGTGTGTTAATTATGCCTATAAATATATATAGACCTAGTAGGACTACAAATGATTTAACTATATAATTTAAACTAAAAATTAAAAAAGTGTTCATGTTAAATTAAATCAAATTAAATACCTGTGTATTGGGTGTAGGAGGATCATCTGCTACCATCATATCTTCCACAACAATTGCATCATGTGTGACATCTTTGGTCCTAACCCTCTCTAGTAATGGCGAATGTAAGGCATTATACATCTCAGAGGGGAGTGGTGTATAGTCTGAGTGTAGTAGCATCTCTATATAACTAATTTGGCTTAATCCTTGCAGAATCTCCTCAAATGAATCTAGGCCCTCTGATGTGATATGGACCTAGTCAACTAGTATCTCATTCGCTGTAGTTGCAGAGTGATCTGTAGGTAGATCATGTTGCATAGAGTGATGTGAATGTTGTGTATGACCTAGAATCTGACTTGATGGCACTAGAGCCTATGAATCTTTGAGCATATCTCCGACCCCCTATAGTGGTATGTGATGGTTGGATGTAATGAAATAGTATGCATGTAAATGGTCCTTAGCCAAATAACAAGACATATCAACCTAAGAATCACCTCCTAAGTTAGATTGGAACTCCTTTGGCATCGGGATACAAAAAAATTTATAAGGATCATTGATCCTTGTGCTAGTTGATGCCCTTGAAGATGCCCTCAATCAGGGTTGACTCAAAATATATATGGCCAATGTATTAGATGTTATGCTACTAGTTATTGATGCAATGTTATTTATTCTATTAATTTCTTCCTTCTGGGAATAAATAACTACTATGTCTATTTTGGGTTCCATGGATGGTGCTATGACAAAAAATATATGGCCAACCAAATGTATGTACGTTGGCATAGATCAATCATCCCTACGATACTAATCAAAATTTGCAAGTCTATTGTGCCCCTGACCTACATAACCCAAGATCAAGGTAGTTGACGTTGAGGCCCAAATGAACCTTAGTGTAAAATTGCTACATAAAGTACAATGGAATTTGGTCATTATTAGGATAATGATAGTGTGTTGCAAGAAAATGTAGGTATATGAGAGCGGCTATATTTGCATCACCACACTGTGTCACCTGGTAGGCCTTCATCTTGGACTTCCCATCATAATAAGGAAATATCTCTGATTTGATGATATCCTTCATGATGTGGTTCTAGACCATGTCAAAGGATACATCACTTGAGATCTTTTGCTCTCACTATGTATTGTCATTGTTTCCAAACACACTAACTAAGTTGGTGGTGGTAAGATTAGTTTGTTATATTATTATGATCATTTTTTTCTAGATCAGTGTCACTGGCATTATTATATCCAGTGTGTTTAGTTTTGACATTCTTGATTAGTTTACAGTATTGGGTTTTTACATTGTCACATTGTCATGTCTAGTTTTAGTTTTAGCATTACTAATCAACAATATTGACATTGGCATTATGACAATGATTTATAGTTTTCTTAGTGTTGCTATTACATCATCATTAAGGGTAAAGGTATTCATGAATATCATGGTTAAGGTTTGATTATGATTCGTATTCTTGAGAATGATCAATGCTAATTAATGTATAAGTATTCCTCATAATTTGAAAATGTGGCATGAAGGTGTTTAACTTTAACATTTCAAAATAGATTCACAATGTTGTGACCATAGTATTAGAAATTGATGCTGCTAGGTAGGTCTTTTTGGTCGCCCCCCCTAGCCATATTTTTGGTGTATAACGTGCTTTGATAAAATGGGGTTAATGTGCTTACCACATCACCAAGTATCATTAAAAGTAGCAATTAAATACAAATTAATACATCATTAAGTTTGTCATTCTTATCAAAATTTTACAAATATTTCATATTTCAGTTCATTCTTATCGGAATGCACAATGTAATTTTGGTTTCATTTTGTAAATCCTAGCTCATATGATCTAGGACATCATAGCCTTGGGGTACGGGTAGTTGGCAGTTACAAGATATATCTTGGCTTGCACAGTATGAAGGAGGTTATAGTGGTTGTTATGATGAAATTTGAAGCGGTGTGAAGTAGAGAGATTACTGGGATATTGATAAGATTCTAGTATGGAGTTTTGATCAGGTGATTGTGTTTCAGTTATGCTCTTAATCATTTTGGTCATGAATGTTTCATAAAGTTATTTTTTAAATAATTGTTATCATTTCTACATGTATTTTATAGGGTTTGTCATAGTTATAGAACTTTTCATTATTTGATTGTTATTCATATCAGTTATTGTTTATGTGTATCGGTTCTTGGTATATCATGAGTTTATCTATCATTCAATATACACTTTTTGTTTTTATAGTCTAAATTAGTCATTTGTGAGAATTTGAAACACATGAGAATTCAAAGCACATAAGAATTCAAAAAACATTACATTCAAGGCACATTGTATTTACATTTCATTTCATTTGAGGCTTATGGTGTACATTCATTTTTTATCTTTCAACCCAAGTCAAGGGTTAGTGTTTTGATTGACATTTTTATGTTACATTCAAATAATTATATGTATGTCAAAAGGGTTCTTTTCATGGTGCACTTTGTATTGTCATGTTACAGTTTTCGGTTGTGGTTACATTATGGTGTCGAGCATGATGCATGTGTGAAATAGAGCATTACATTTGGTACATTTTTTCACATTATTTGGTTCTGAGCATTACTACATTCATTAAAAAGGGTATATGATGAAGATGTTTTATTGGTCACTTATAGTGACATGGTCTGATCGAGATAATATCTTCAATTTTTCAGTTCAAAAGGCATATTAAATTATAGTTTATTATTTGATGCATTTTTTATTTAAGTTATATAGTTTTTCTAAAAGGAAAGTCATGGATTTATATTTTGTTCATCAGAATAATCAGTTTTTATTGAAATGGATATATATAGTTTTTAAAGCAGTAATAGAGATTACATTATTTTAAAGTCATATATTTCTTTTGATGGCTACATCAAGACAAGACATGATACATAAGTTTGGAATCAATTTGAAATCAGTTTTTTAAAATTGATTTTTTTAATCAGTTCCTTAATGATACCAATATATTGAATAGAGGCAGATTATTTTTGATAGATAAACAAAGAAGAGATATTAGGGGTTTTGATAGATTTATTTAAGCAATATTTGTGCACAATCAGTTTTGATAGAAATCCATGATTGTCATAGGGTATATAATTGGATACTATGCATTGTTAAGCACAAATACATATATTATGTTTAATGTTGTTTAGTATAGAGTTGTAGAGTCTAAATAAAAATCAGATTTTATAATCTTTGTATGTCAAAAAATTGAGATGTATTGAACGGCTAGTGAGGCACATAAGACTATCAGCGAGATATCATTTGTCACTGAGGCATTAAAAGCTAGTGAGGGATTTTGTTTGTCAGTGAGACATTGTAAAAGATATTTGATATAAGCTAGTGAGGCATTTCGAGTGGTTTTTACTTGAATGGTTTTCCACTCAAGAAAATCTTGTGTTATGAGTAATCATTTTTATGTACTTAACCTTCATATGCATTTTTCTATCATATGATGTTCAATTTTGAGTCATCATGCATAAAATTATATCAACCACAGTCAGTCAGTACATTATGGTTAAGAAAATATCTTCTAAATGTTCATCATAGTTTGTCTCATTGTATTGTGTTGATGTCTCTTCAATAGTGCACAATATCAGTATTGATTATCATGACACATATGTCAATCAAGAAAAGGTTATAAAGATGTGTATTCATAATAGTTAACATGCTTTATCTTGATTTTTAAGTTAAGAAGTTTTGTTCTAAAATAGTTCAAATTGCTTAGACATTGATTCACCCCACCCACCCTCTTAGTATCTTCTTCACTCCAAGAAGATCTCTTCCCTCAAACTCTGAAAATTCTCGTGTACAACCTGTGGAGTAAAGCATGTATGAGTACTCAAGAGATCCATAAGTTGCTCTAGACTAGAAAAAATAGTCATGCAAGTGTCCTTATACACCCCATCAGAGGACTATATGGTGGCTCCAAGTCTGTCAATCTCTGTATTGGTGTAATGAAAAATTGCACCAATATAAGGAACATTAGGTACTGTTGCATGAGAGAGATCGACCATCTAGGGGTAAAAGGTATTATTACAAATTATGTAGGTGTAATGTGTGTTATGCAAACAAATGTGATATAAATACAAGCATGTCATTAACTACAAACAATATTAAAATCTAACATAGGTATATGTACAATTTTTAATGATGAAGATTAGATAATATTTTAATAAAAAATAACGACCAATAACATGTATATCAGCAAAATTAGATTGTAAATCAAAAAATTTATAACATGCACACATGCCCATTGATTTTAAAGGATAGTTCATTGATTGTAGATTGTATACATGGATAGATTGTAAATTAGACAAAGGGAATGATCGCAAAAATGTAATCTCAAATCAACTAGATGTAAATTTTGACATATATATTAAAATTGTAGTTAATATCAGTAAACTAAATAAAGGTAGACAATTTGTAACTATTATTTTTGTAATTATGTTATTGTTGTCTACCAAAATTGCACCCTGTTAAGTTCGCAGGAACTTAACATTTTGGAGAAACGTGGAAACATTCCAAGGTTGTGGGTAACCTATGGCTGGAATGAATCTCTAGATTCTAGGTCGGCTTCCTATATGATGATCACATGTTTGCTTCTTGAAAGACTAAAAACTGATGGGGAAAAGGGATAGAAGGATTGCATGAAAACGTAAATAGCTGAAATGAAACCTAAACTAAGGTGATCCACCAAAATTGACATGAAAACATAACACACACAGGATAAATCCCTGGGTCAACTAACTGAATTGGAGGTAAAACACAAATCTCTTGCATAGGCATGCATTAATATTTCATAACAAGGTCACGATTAAGCCTGTTAAGAGGAAATACTTCACAGTTAACAGCTCAAACATAAGACACTAGTTACAACCTGCAAGCAAACATACTCTTCTGCAAGTAGATGCTACAAATGGGACATGATTAAAAGGAAATAAAATCATTCACAGTTAACCCATCTACCTTCTACAACGCATACAAACAAGAAGAAAAGAGACAAGGCTGACACAATTCAATAAATTGGTTCCAAGAATTACAAACTCTGCATATTATCTCTCACAATGAGTTACAAATTCTCTTTGCCTCTGTCAA
>MU227483.1:244469-286070 GCA_018584345.1 Thuja plicata
TCATAGGATGCCAATCTTGGAACTATGGTCTTACAAAGGGGTCCAATGATCAACCCAATGTTCTAACATAACTATAGGCCTCTTAGGACCTTCATGGAACCCTAAGTTCCATAGGAACACTTGGTTCATTCAGGTTTTTCCTGCACCATACTCCCCATGAGATTTGAACTCAAGTTCCCACTTGAGGTTAACTGGTCAACATTGGTTCCATGTTGTTGGATATGTTCCTCTGTCATCCAAGTAGCATCTATTTGAGGGAGTCCTTTCCATTTCACTAAGTACTACATGTACTTATTCTTCCTTATTTGCTTCAATACTTTGGATTCCAAAATTGTGTCTAACTCCATTGGCTTTCTTGGTGGGATATCTGTCGCATAGTCTCCATCATCTTCATCTTGTGATCCCTGCACATTAGTGATATCTGCAACACTCTTGTAAGGAGTGAGGTCTGCAATGTTAAAAATAGGAGAAATCAGTAAAGTAGGAGGCAAGGAAATTTCATATGCATTTTCACCCATCTTGTTGAGGATTGTGCAAGGTCCAATTTTCTTCATGTGCAATTTTGAGTATCTGCCTTTAGGTAGTCTTTCCTTCCTTAGGTATGATCCTACCTTATCTCCAACTTTGAAATGAACTTCTCTCCTTCTCTTGTTTGCTTGTGCTTTGTATTTCATGGTGGACTGTTGTAGTGACTCTTTCACTTATGTCTACACTTTAGAGATCAATTTGGCTAATTCCTCTCCTTGTGCACTAGCTCTGAAATCAAAGGGTAACTCTACCAAGTCCAATGGGCCTTTTGGATGAAGACCATACACTATTTGGAATGGTGTCTTTCTAGTGGATCTGTTCATGGAATCATTAAATGCAAACTCTGCCTGTGGTAGGATCATGTCCCAACTTTGGCTGTACTATTTTGTTAGGCATCTCAAGGTATTCCAAGAGATCTGTTTACCACCTCCATTTTCCCATCTTTTTGTGGGTGGTATGCTAAACTATAAGTCATACTTGTACCCAATTTCTTGAAGAGTGTCCTCCAAACGTGACCTTGAAACTTCACATCTCTATTAGAGACTATGGTTTGTGGTAGACCATGGATTCTACCCACTTCCTTAAAGAATAGGTGTGCTATATGGGAGGCATCATTTGTGCTCTTGCAAGGAAAAAAGTGCACCATTTGACTAAATCTATTCACAATGACAAAAACACTATCATAGCCCTGTTTTGTTCTTGGCAAACCCATTACAAAGTTCATTGAAATTGATTCCCATGGCCTAGAGGGAATTGGTAGGGGTTGGTATAGTCCTTGGTTAGTGGATACACCCTTTTTGTGTTGGAAAATAGTACATGATTCTACAAACTTCTTA
Organism: Thuja plicata; assembly: GCA_018584345.1. Classification (NCBI taxonomy): domain Eukaryota; kingdom Viridiplantae; phylum Streptophyta; class Pinopsida; order Cupressales; family Cupressaceae; genus Thuja; species Thuja plicata. The sequence goes on from MU227483.1 coordinate 245,834, forward strand.
ACTTCATTCCCCATCTCTGGCCAAAAATAACTTCTTTTCACTAAATCAGTGGTTTTATCTATCCCAAAATGTCCTCCTAAGCCACCATAGTGTTTCTCTTTAATAATATTTGTTCTCATGGAACATTTAGGAATGCACAATTGGGCTCCTTTAAACAAGAGTCCATTCTGAATCAGGAAATCAGAAAAATCAGTATGGTATTTTCCTACCATTTTAGTGCATACCTCAAAAATTTCTCCAAATTCTGGATCATCAACATATAGGTGTTTTAGGGAGTCAATCCCTACACTCTGAAGTTGTAATTCTTCAACCAATGTAACCCTTCTACTTAGTGCATCAGCCACTTTTTTTTCCACTCCCTTTTTGTGCTTTATATTGAAGGTATATGCCTGTAACTGTTCCATCCATTTGATGTGTTTGACTCCAAGCTTTTCCTGAATATTTAAGAAACTTAATGCATGGTTATCAATATAAATAATGAATTTTTTAGGGAGTATGTAGTGTCTCCACTTTTTCAGGGCTTGTACCATTGCATAAAGTTCTAAATCATATGTAGAATACCTCTTCTTTGCATCACGCAATTTTTCTAAGAAAAATGCTATAGCCTTACCTTCTTGGCTCAAGATTGCACCTATAGCCAAGTTGCTTGCATATGTTTCAACAATGAATACCTTTATGAAGTTAGGGAGCATTGGGATTAGATATTGGGCCACTCTATTATTGAGATATTGGAATGCATCTGCAACTTCTTTAATCCATTAAAATCTGGTCTTCTTTCCACCCTTTATTGTGTCCAACATAGGAGCACACACATGGCTAAAAATTTTAATAAAATTTCTATAAAAAGTTGCTAAACCATGAAAGCTTCTAACATCACCTTGGTTCTTTGGTGGAGGTCAGTTGACTATTACTGCAACCTTCTCTGGATCCATTTTGAGGGTGCCTTGGGAGATGACAAATCCTAGGAAGACAAGTTCCTTTTTCATGAACATACACTTTTCCAATTTAATCACTAACTTGTGCTAATGGAGTCTCTTCAAAACTTGCTCAACATGATCAAGATGTTCCTCTTTTCCATGACTATAAATTAGAATGTCATCCAAATATAAGACAAATGGCATAACAAGCCACTCAAACAAACCTTGATTTTTCTTAAATGTTGTCTTCCACTCATCACCTAGATTTATCCTAATTTGGTGATAGCCTAATTTTAAATCAATCTTTCTAAAGTAACAAGCAGTGCATAATTGGTCCAGAAGATCCTCCATTCTTGGGATTGGAAACCTATATCTTATAGTGATTTTGTTTAGGGCTCTGCTATCAGTACATAACCTCCACTTTCCATCCTTTTTAGGAGCTAAAACTGATGGGACAACACATGGACTGAGACTCTTCTAAATTAGACCCTTCTCTAACAATTCATTGACTTGCCTTGCAATCTCTGCATGCTGAACTAGTGTCATTTTGTATGGGGCCTTGTTAGGCATGTATCAAGTCTATTTGGTGACTGATATCTCTTAAGGGAGGGAGGGTTGTGGGTAGGTCACTAACAGTGACATCACTATATTTTCTGAGTAGTTTCTAAACTTCATATGGTATAGGATCATTGTTATCAAACCTTATACTATTCTTAGGCTTGGAGATTAGGACAAGGGCTTCAGTTTTAGGTTCCCTTAATACTTTTAACATTTCTTTTTCACCCATAGTTATGACAGTGGGTTCTTTCTCTATTTTGGTATCGGGCAGGGGCTTCATGGTGAATGTTTTCCATCTTTAGTGATAGAGTAGGTATTTTCCCTACAATGGTGTGTGGAATCTAAATCATAATTCCAAGGCCTACCTAGAAGGATGTGGGAGGCATCCATTTCAACAACATCACAAAGAACTTTGTCCTTAAAGTTTTCTATAGAAAACTCTATCCATGCTTGTTCAGTTACTAAGGTTTGTTGACCCTTTGTTAGCCAAGAGACATGGTAAGCAAAAGGATGAGGCTTCTTAGGGAGATTTAACTTTTGGACCATTTCACAAGATACTAAATTTTCATCTGAGCCAGAATCTATAAGCAAGTTACATACCTTTCTATTGCATTTGATCTTTGTCCAGAAGAGATTCTTTCTTTGAGGAGGTTCTTGGCTTTGTGGAACTTGAAGGAAGACTTGTCTCATCATCAAACATGCTCCTTCCTCTAATTCTAAGTCCCTTTCATTTACATTGTCTTCTTTCTTGTCCTCTTGAATGAGTTGTGCTCTTCTTTCTCCTTGATTTTTATTGTTTCTCTTCTCAGGGCATCTTCCTGCATGGTGGCCCAATTGATTGTAGTAGTAACACCTTAGGGGTCCATTTCCTCTTCCAATGTTTTTTTCCCTCTATTGAAGGGTCTTCTTCCTCTATAGTTTCCTCTAAAGTTTGTATCACTATTTTCTTTGTCTCCTTGGTCAGGTGTCCTGCTGTTATTACCACTGTATTGTCCTCTATTCCAAGAGGTTCCTCTTCCTCTAAATTTCTTCCCACTGTCATTGCTCTTTCCTTTTCCAAACTCATGTTTTCTCTTCCACTTCTCCTCTACCTTAAGTGCCATTTGATAGCACTTTTTTACTGTGGTAGGGAAATGTAGGCTAAGTTCCTCTTGAATGGATACTTTAAGACCATCCATATATCTTGCTAACTTTTCTTCTTCATCTTCTGCCACATTTGTCTTCATACATAGTTTTAGGAACTCCTTGGTGTATGAGCCTACATCCATATCCTTTTGCTTTAGACTTTTATTCCTCCTATGGAGTTGTACCCCATAGTCTTCAGGCACATATGTCTCCTTGACCAATGCAATCGTTTTGTTCCATGAAGATATCATACTCTTCCCACTCTTCACCCTCTCTGTTTGGATGAAGTTCCACCAAGTTAGGGCTGCTCCCTTCAACTTGGTTCTTTCTATCTTCACTCTCTACTTCTCAGGGATGTCCTCACACTCAAAGAAGCTCGTTAAGGCCTCTATCTAATCCAAGGCCAAATCTGCATTCATTTTCCCATTGAAAGTTGGCAAATCCAACTTCTCCTCTGTGGTTCTTCTCCCCATAGACTTTAAGGCATCCAGAAGGGTTCTCTATTCTACATGAATGTTTGCATCTTGATCAGGGGTTTCATCATCTGAATTACTCCCTTCTTCATCACTATAAGTGTCTTCTTTACCCCTCTCTACCTTGTTTTCCAATTCTTGAAGTCTTCTTGTCAAGGCTACATTTGCTACTCTTTGTTCTCTCACCATATTTGCTTGTTCAATATTTGTAACCCTTGAAGGAATATCTTCATCCTCAGGAGCAGACATAGCTCTGATACCACTTGATGCAAAGTGGGCAGTAGGAAGCCTCCAAATGAATCAAATAGGGCAATGCACCCCAAAACACCCAACTCTTTAAGGCAAAAGTGCCTCACACTTATCAAAAGTGTGGAAAAGGACTTGGTTAAGGTTATCACAACCCAATACCCCAAGGGCAACCTAATCACTAGGTTTCACCAATCCTAAAACACCAACTATGAAGGTTGGTTTCACAAGCACTTGACCCAAATTCTCAAAAATACCCCAAAAGTGACTTATAGGACCAGGGGTGACCTATTATCATAGGTATGGTCTATTTAGGTCCCTAATATATAGTTCCAAAGGTTCTTTCACTCACTTGAAACCCATATGACATAGTTGCTTCACAAACCCAAGACTAGGCTTGTAGCCTTTTCCTGAAGGAAAATTGATCTTAAATAAGATTCTTCCACATAACCCCTTTAACTAATTAGGAATTTCGACACCCTTTATGGCCTAATACCTTATACTTAAGCCCCAAAACATGGAAGTGAAGGAAAGTTAGGAAGACACACCACAATGCTTCTATAATTAGGGCTAATTAGGCCTCCATTTGCACTACAAGTACCTTTTGAATACATCCAATTACAAAAATGATGATTGGATAATGTGAGGGTGTGTACAAGGGTCTCCACCAATTTAGTGCCTCTAATCAATCCCCAAACAAGAGTTATGCTTGTTGTCCTAATTTTGGAATGGTGCATACATAGCAATATACACCTAGGGCATCATGGCAAGCCCATCTCCCTGCACTTTGGTGAACCTATCCTGCAAAGTCTTGAATAAAATCATTAAAAAAATGCTTTCCACCAAGGGTCATTTAATTCCCATTTTGGAAAAGATAAATACACTCAATTCTTTTAGAAACCTTGATTTAGGGCCTACAAACCAAGTAGTGGAATTACAAAATCTATAACTTTCAAAGTATGATTGTTCAACACATGATACCAAATGAAAATGAAATAAGGTTCACAAGATTAACTCTTGGTTTCATACTTTCATGTCCTTGTGTCCGTACCAATCCATACCGATCGACTATCCTCGGGAATTGCAAAGAAATGGTTATATTTTATTGACTTCAAAATGCCAAGTTACATCATTAGCCTACCACCCACCTGAAAGGGATTTTTTAGGAACTCCCAATGGTTACATAACATATTTGAACTAATTAGCCATTTGGGAGTAGTTTTACCAAAAGTTTGTCAAGTTTTCTCAAAAGTTGCTTGACAACTTTTGAGCAACTTTTGCATATTTTGCAAATTTGATGACCAAATTTGGTCACAACCTTTATTTTGTGATCCCTAGTGGATCCAAACATGAAAATAATTAAAACAACCTATTCCTAGGGTTTTGGACCATTATTGACCAATAGTTGACCAAGGGCTCATAGGATGCCAATCTTGGAACTATGGTCTTACAAAGGGGTCCAGTGATCAACCCAATGTTTTAACATAACTATAGGCCTCTTAGGACCTTCATGGAACCCTAAGTTCCATAGGAAAACTTGGTTCATTTAGGGTTCTCCTACACCACACAGATAGTAGTTCCCACCACGGGCGTCACCCAAGCACAAGTAACCGCAAAAGACTGCACTTTTGAAGAGGTTGATTTGGGGGAGCCTACAAGGGAATGGATTAAAACAGTGGCAGCTCTAGGACTCAAACATATTTTGGATTTCATTGACAAGGATGAGGATAAAATCAAGTCATTAACTGATCAAAATGAGGCTCTAAATAAATTCATTCACAAAATGGTGGGTCCCATTGACCCAAGTTTCTTGGAAGCCTCAGTACAGGTCGTCCTTAAGAAGAAAGTTTCTAAGGAATTGCTGGAAGGTATGACTCATTCTTTCCTACAAGCATGCACCGAATAGAAGAATGATTTTGAACAATTTGGAGAGGGGATTAAAAGGCAATTTTTAGGTCATTTGGAGCTATCCTTGGAGAAGCCACCAGATTGGTGGATATGATGGAAAGTGACACAGGGTTAGAATTCAAACTGACCATATGGTAGGATGCACTAAGGGACCTTAAGACAATCAGGAAGAAACACATCCAAATTTTGGTAAAGGTATATGAAGGTGCAGAGTTAGACAATTTTGGCACATGAGTCAAGAGTATAGCCAAAATAGCTAAGGTCTACGAGATGTGCTTAAATCGCATACGCCAAAGGCATGAGGGAGTCATGATGTGGGTAGAACACATAGAAAACTTCTTTACATGTATTGAATTGGAATTGTACAAGGATGAAGAACATCAGATTATATACCCGGCCAAAGAAATCATACGACAATTTAAGGGCATCCTAGCAGGGGTCAGCAGGAAAGAAGATCTTCATCAACTCTTTTACTTCAAAGAAGATATGCTGAGAATGGAATAACATAAGGAAGAAATAAAGTTCTTCACTTCAAATTTGACCACCTTCAGGGACAAGAAAGAACAACACCTCAATGAAGTGGAAGAGCAAGAAGTAGACTATGAGGAGGTAAAAGAAATAATGCAAAGGTTGTGGTAAGCTCATCCAAAAATACTCCCATAGTTGCTGCCCACTTGGGACTTAGCCAAATTTTGAAATGGAAATTTCCCCATACTTAGCCATTTTGTAAAGGCCAGTTTTTTGGCCTTTTAGTCTCTGAAAGTCCAAAATTTTGGAGAACCCAAAACTTGATTTTCATACTTAGTGAATTTTGCCTCTGTGAAAATTTTGGGCAAAGTTTGGGATTTGAATTCTGGGTCATTCCAGCATGAGAGATTTTTTACATAAAAGTAGAGTTCCAGATTAGATTGATCAACAACTGGGGTTATTTTTTGCATGACTAAAGGTCTTCTATCAATCTTCACTGCATGGGTAACTCCAAATTAATATTCCAAGGGAGAACTCAGAGATAAAAAAGAAGATAGCAATTAGAAATGGCGGAGCTTCAGATCCTTTTTCTCTTGTTTCTGAGCAATTTTGACCCTAAATTCATGGAAAAATTATTGTAAATGGATCAAGGATCCATGCAAACTATTTAGCATCAGTTTTGTAGTAGTTTTCTTTAACAAGCTTTAGATTTTGCTTTGTTTTCATCATTTTTAGAGTTGTTGAAGCCCTAGTTTCAGGGTTTAGAGTTTGTAGATCAAAGAACTATATATTGTAATCAAAATAATGTAATATGGTTAGATATTTGATGCAATAAAGATATACAATTGGTTCTTCATTCACCGTGTGATTATTTTCTATTGTCTATAGGGATTTTGTGAATGTGTGTTTGCTTGGTCATTTATCTAGAAGAGCCAATTATGTTTATTGTGTTTTGGATCTGCAGTTGATTAAATTGGAGTTTGTCATTGTTCATCAATCTTCATGTGACGAATGATTCGAAAAGATAATTTTGTCAGTTCAATGATAAATATGTCTCATGTGCATGCATATACTTGTGGCTTCATGATTTTGATAGATTTTGAAAATCTTTCATCTTGATACATTTCTCTCCAAACGATTGCATCTATTGGGTATAGAATCACGACATGGTATGATTCATATTCAGTGGGTTTCAATATTTCCATCATTAAATTTACAAGGGAGGTTTAGTAATGGTTTATGTCTGTTAGGATTTTATTTTTAGAAAAAAAATTTAGACTCTCGTTACCCAAATATTTTGATTTTATTTGATAATATGGATAAATAGATAATCGTTGTAGGTTTTAGTATAGATTTTCATCATTAGTAAGATACATGCATTGGTAAATTGGAAAATACAAAAACAATTACTAAACTTGTTTTGAACTTTGACATCTTGAAAGTACCAACAACTGAGTTTATCGAGTAGGTTGTACCAAAACCATGAAGAACCTTGGGAATAACTTCGTTATTCTTTCAAGACAGGAAATCAAATCTTAAAATCCTAGAAATTGACTTGTGTAAAAACAACGCTTAACAGAAGTGGCGCTAAAAGGAGGTCCTAAAGACTGAAAAGATGGATAACATCGGATCCTTCTCACCTGAACGGTTGAAGTGAGAGCTTAGATAATCTCCAAAGAGGGGTGAGTTCCTTGAACTTACCCACAATCGTAGAGCTCACAGTGACAAAGGGAAATCCAAATCCACTCATCATCCTACCGAACCCTCAGAACCCTTTGAACAAAAATCCCACATTGTTGTCCCATCCATCACGATGCAAGTCCCTCAAAATCAGAACTTGCGAAATCAGAATTTATAGGAACTTCACCCCATGGATTTCTTTGCTAAAGCATAAAGTTCTCCATTGAATCTGGTCTGTCAACTCCATGAATTTCCCAAAAACCTAGAGAAATTTTACACACGTTTTGTATAAGTAGAATCAAGGATAGTATAAGAACACATTTGTGTCTTCAAAGGAATTTACAATCTCAAGGAGATTGCACACAAAGATGTCATCTTCCATTTTTTCCCATATACCCTGGGTAAGTTTGCATACAACTGGTACCTAAACTTGTCACGTAGTTCAATCTCTTTATGGGAAGAGTTTGAAACAAAATTCATAAATTAGTTTAAGTTGTATGTGGATCCTACCACAATGCATCACCAGTTCATAACAATAACAAAATATTCTACTGAGCCAATGGCTATGTTCAACCATTGCTTCCAAAAGATGCACTAGAAATTGGAAGCACCTTATTTCATACTAGAAGCAATAGTCATACAAGTTTATTTGAAAGCTCTAGATCCACTCACCTCCATTTTTTTAAGAAGACTCCCTCCTATGGAAAGAGATACTATGGAGAAGGTGTAAAATGAAGCCATAACTTTCACTCAACAAATGGATCCCCAAGGAGGAGGGAACTTTGGCACCTTACCCACTTTGGGAAACCTTGTTGCTCTACATTAGTTCTCCACAATAAATTAGGCTTTAACCATCCATACACCCTTATTCAACCCGATCCTGGTGCAACCACTTGTTGCCCCTCCACCAACTATCATCTATCCCATTTATGAAGCTCACAAAATGTCTTTATTTGAATAGAGAAATGTGCCTTCCCTAGAGCCTGAAAATCACCAGGTGTCTAAATTAGATGCTATAAAGAAAACTATATCTCAATTAACCAACAAGCTCACCTAGATGAAGATGAACCCATCCCAAAACCAAATCGGGTATCAAAGGACACCTGTGACTCCAAATTCTTATACTCAGAATCAAAATTGGAGCTTCAATACCTATAATAACAACACCAGTTCACTGGATAAACAATTTGGGTAGTAGAGGCCCAATAGAACTTGGAACACCCAACCCAACAATGACAACACTCCCACTAATAATGCTAATGCTTATGATGTCTCTGATGTGAATTTTTCTAGGGCTTGAACACAACACCAAGACAATGATCAGATTGGAAGCAATACAAACAACCAACATCCACAAAGTTCAGAGGAACCCCCTTTTCAGTTCAATGCAATGGTGTTTGATTCCTATGAACCTAGAAGCAGGGAAGGTTTTTATGTCTACAATGAGGAAGAAGAATTTGTATTCCCATTCTATAGGGAGAAAGAACCTAAATATTCTGAAGTTCACACCTTTCAAAATGATCATCAAAGTCCATACAACTTAAGGATCTTAAAGGAACCTCTAACAAACAGTATACCTTCGAGAAAACAACCAAATCCTCTAGACCCCCAATATAGAAACAATCTTGCAACTCCTAAAGGTCTGAACTCTCCTACATCATCTCCACCAAACATAGTTGAAAGTTACAGAAGTCTAGCTTGGTCAGCTGATTAATATAGTGTGGTCGAGGAATTGAAGAAAATGAAGGTGAACATCTCTATATTTGATATGCTTCAAGGCTACCCTTCCTAGAGAGAAGTACACTTAAAGTCCTTGGAACACTCCAAACAAGGCACAACAGCCAGCAATGCGAAGGCCCCACATCTAATATCAACACTTCAGAAGCTTTCCCTTCAATGTTTAAAGACAAGATAGAAGTACCATCATTCCTACTTAGTCTGTGAATGTTTGGAAAAAACTTACACAACTACTTGATTTATTCAGGAGCTTTATGTAACATCATGCCCTTGTTTATTTTCTAGAAGCTAGGAATGGTCCCCCAGACAACAAACTGGGTGGTAATCCAACTAGACAAGGCAAAGGTCAAAGTGATCGATGTACTTAAAGATGTGCACATCCAATTGGTTACAAACCCAAGAATACAATTATACATCAATGTGCACATAGTGGATATTCCTGAGACCTATGGGATGTTTCTAAGTCAAGAATGGACCAAATGTTTGAGAGGATGGTTGTCCACTAACTTCACCCAACTATGGCTACAGTGGAAGGGATTGAACAACCGAATCAAGATCGACAAAAATCCCAATTTGAAAAACATTATTATAGATTATAACGCCCCAAAAAAGGTCTTGTTCATACAAACTGACCTGTGTACCTACCGGATGGATGACATCCTCATGTTTTGGATCAAGGAGACTAAAGAACAAGATCACAGTCCCATACAATATTTTCTAGAGTTTAGCCCCAACAATGACATCTTCAAAAGTTTCATCAGCAACCTAACGACGAGCCTGTAACACCTAAGATAGGACATAGATCCCAACATCCTCCTATTACTAGGATATTGTTGATTACACCAAGTGAGCCACTCATAATTCACATGTCCAAGTTGCAAAGATGCATTATCACGAGTGTCAACCCATATTGCCTTACCAATCAAAGTTTTAGAAGGTTTGGGAATATAAGACAAGAACCCCAAGAGGGAAAACATATGTGGCATTCCTCCAAAGATGGGAAGCCCTACCATTTAGAAAACCCTGACCATAAGTCAAGATGGTGGATCAGATTCAGATGACAAGAACCCTACTCCCTGTATGTTTAGTAACTGGAGTACTTTAGATGATGGTGCCTGCCCACCCTACAGGAAGCTGTAGGAAAACCAAGAAAATGAAGATGCCAAATCTCTCGATACCGAGGGCACTTGAGGGATAGGAAAAGAAGAATTAGCCTCCTCAAATAGTGGGGGAGGAAAGGAGTGAAGGCAAAAAACAATGAACTTTTTGGGAAATCTTCAACCCAAGTCAAACCCTGCAAAACCATACTAAATATGGAAACTTTGTTTCGATGGGTCCAAATGTAAACAAGGATCTGGCATAGGGATTGATTTTATAAATCCAAGAGGTAAGTCTTTCTATCTTGCTTATCGGTTACAGTGTTTGTGCACTAAAAATATTGTAGAGTATGAGGTGTTAGTTCGTTGACTCCTCCTAGCTCATGAAAAGGGAATAAAATCCTTGACAGTGGAAGCCGACTCACAACTGATCATCAAATAGATCTGTAGTCAATATTCTTGCAATGATAAGAGACTCTTAGCTTACCAAAATAGGGCATGGGACTTGATCAAAGACTTTGAAGAATTCAATATCAAATCCATCCTGAGGAGAAAGAATGTCATCGCCGATGCACTAGTTGTGTCCGCTAGGTCATTACACCCAATGGAAAAGTCAAAAATAAAGAAGTTCTCAGTGGAACTCATTGCAACTCCAACCATCCCAGGAAATATTACCAACTTCTAGGTTTTCAAAGATGACCAACACATCCTTGAGTTCATCATGTACGTAGGTGTGTTTGGAAAGCATATTATAGACGAAGGGAAGGAAGAAGTCAAGGAAGAAGAAGATCCAAAAGCACCTAAAAATTAGGGCATCATAAACTTGAGGACCAATTCCATACCTAAAGGCATGGTAGAACTAGAAAGAATTTTTTACAGTGATGGGACCGCTACAAGAAGACAGTCAGATGTACCACCCGATGGTAAAGAATATGAAACATTAAAACTTGACACAGAAGACAAGATGAGAGAGGTCCACATCAGGAAAGTAGGTACTAAAGAAGAGAAGGAGAGAATGGTCCAATTCCTCTCTGAGTATCGAGATTTCATAGACTGGAGCTATGAATAATTGAAGACATATGACACCTCAGTCATAGTACACAACATCCCACTGAAACCAAACTCCAAGCCTTTCTAACAATGTCAAAGACCCATTAACCCCACCATGGGGCCTCTAATAAAAAGGAAGTCCAAAATTTTCTAGATGCGAAGATCATCTTCCCAATTTGACATTCCACATGGGTCACAAACTTGGTGCTAGTGAGGAAGAAGACTGGTGAGATCAGATTATGCATAAACTTCAGGAACCTGAACAAGGCCTCCTAGAAGGACAAATACCCACTCTTGTCCCTCAACAAAGTGTTGCAAGTAGTAAATGGGTCCCAGATGATGTCCTTCCTATATGGTTACTCTAGTTACAATTAGGTAATGGTACAAGAAAATGATACGATGAAAATGACGTTCACCACCAAATGGGGGACATTCGCCTATCGATGGATACCCTTTGATTTAATTAATGTTGGGGCCACTTTCCAGAGAGAAATGGACATATCTTTCAAGGGGCTAGTTGGAAAGTGCATCATCATCTATATGGATTACCTCACAATTTTTTTCCAAATAACGAACCAATCATATAAATGACCTAAGGAGATTCCTTTAAAGATGTAGGAAGTACGAGATTTCTCTCAATCCCAAGAAATGTGTGTTTGGGGTCACAGAAGGCAAGTTGCTGGGAAACATCATCTCAGAAGAAGGGATAGTAATAGACCTCAAATGGGGACAAGCCATTCTAAAATTGACACCACCTCATAGCCACAGGGAATTGAAATCATTCTTAGAGAAGATTAACTTTATAAGGAAGTTCATCAGCGGTTTCACCGAGATAGTGAAACCCCTAAATGACATGTTGAAGAGGGATGCTAAAATCAAATGGACTGTCCAAATGAGGAATTTGTTTGAGGAGATAAAAAGAGCAATTGGTACGACCCCCATCCTTGTCAGCCTAGATTACACTATCCCCTTCAAGGTGTATTCCTTTGCATTTGAACAACGATGTGTAGGCATCCTCACATAAAAAAAGGGTGGTGAAAACAAGAGACCGATAGCCTTCATGAGCTTCCCCCTTAAGAATGTTGAAGTCAGGTACCCTAATCTAGACAAACAATCCTTCACTTTGGTCAAAGAAGTAAAGAAGTTCTGGCACTATATCCTAGGGAGAAAAAATTTCAGGATAGTCCCTAGTGCAACTATAAAAACTTTGTTAATGCAAAAAGAGCAAGGAGAACGAAGGGGAAAGTGGATGATGATTCCACAAGAATTTGACCTCGAGATTAAACCAATGAAAATAGTAAGGGGCCAATGCCTGAAAAAGCTGATCTCTGAGGTAGAATAAGGTCTAATAGGCCAAACTTACACTAATCAAGGCATGATTACAGACATATGGTACCAAGATATAGTCTACCACTTACTACATAACCGCTATCTAGAAGGGATGAATAACTCAGAAAGAAGGGCCCTGAAAATCAATAGTAGCTCTTACATGCTGCAGAACAACCATATAGACAACACAATTATGAGGGTCTATACCTGAGATGTTTAGACAGGCTCAAAGAAAAATAAGTCCTGGATAATTTACTTGACAAATATGGGACAGGCCATGGGTTAGCTGAAGACACCTCCCACCAAATTTTGAGAGTAGGATATTATTGGTTGACATTGTTTAGAGACACCAACGAACATGTAAGATCATGCCACACCTGCTAGACAAGTGCAACTCGGGAGAACCTGGCGATGTCCTTACAACTAGTATATGAGGTACGACCGTTTGCCCAATGAGGCTTGGATTTTGTTGGAATGATTAACCCCGTTCATCTACAGGTCATAAGTTCATTCTAACAACCATTGATTACTGCACACACTGGAAATAAGCCCAGGCACTAAAAAATTTCACCACTGAAGTGGTAACCAAGTTCTTAGAGGAGTACATCGTCACCAGGTTTCGGATGTCGTTCTATCTAGTATGTAATAATTCCCCCTCTTTTTCCTCTACTATACTCACACAATAGGCCTTTGAAAATTAGGTAGTTCTCAAATTTTCTTCTAATTACTATCCACAAGGAAATGGTGTGGCATAATCCATAAATAAAAACCTAACGACGGTGATCAAACACCTCCTAGATGACAATCCCAGAGATTGGCATACATAGCTAAAATATACTTTATGGACCGACCAGGTAAGGATTAAAAACACCCTGGGGACATCCCCAGACCAACTGGTCGATGGCCTACAACTGGTCTTCCCTATGAACTTGAAAATAACAATCTTGAGATTTATGGACCATAATGTTGGGGGTGAAGATCAAGTACAGGTTCAACTTGTGAATCTCCTAAACCTGGAGGAGATAATAAATTTAGATTTGGAGCACATATCAAAGCAACAAACCATCGTCAATTAGTGGTTCAAAAAGAGAGCCACTATCAAATATTTCAGTATCTTTAACTTTCTCCTGATGTGGGACAAGGAAAAAGAAAATTTGAGTAACCACACCAAGTTTCAAAAATTGTGGACACGTCCCTACTAGATATCAGAGATACTGGGAGAGAACACCTTTTGGATCAATGCTTTTGATAGAGTGTTGACCCCATTTCTAGTGAATGTGTAATTTCTCAAACATTATTTCAGATCCTAAGTGGGATTTCCTTTCCTCCCTTGAATTTTAGTTTTTTGTTTGTTCATCTTTTCTCCTTCTTTTCTTTCTTTCTGTCTCTTTCGGTCTGGCTTGCCCCTTCTTTTTATCTATGTCTCCACATTACTCCTTTTTTTTGTAGGGGGGGGTGACTATTTATTTTTGGCCTGGGTTGGTGTTTTTTGGCCCCATCCCAAGTAGTCCTTAAAAATTAGAGAAGAGGTATTTCTTGGTCAAATTATCCAAAGAAATGTTTAGCGCAGAGAACGTTCCCAAAGTCAGAAGTGACAACATCTTCCATCAATAATCAGAGAGATGTCTAGCTCTTGGTCATCCTAATCAAAAAATACACTAAGAAACAACACATGAGAGTGTTGGTTTCTGAAGCTTTTGTTAGTAGTGACCGGTATTAGTACATTGACTCAAACACCCATTGATCCCAAAACCCAAGTCTAGTGGATGCAAAAGGAATAGGAAAGAGGGAAGAAAAAGATAAAGAAACAAATGAAACAACCAAGAAAAGATAACCCTCAAGTGGTTACAGTCAGAAAACCTCGGTAGCACATCCTAATCATTGCTCAAGTTACCCAAAAGAAGAATATATACCTGAATATATTTTAATTAACTACACAATCGGAGTCATAGTCTGACTCAGTCAAACACTAAAAAAGGAGAAGAAATTATTTCCAAAATAAGATATCCCTACATACCTCTAAAAATTTAGCAGAAATAATAGATGAGGGTGACTCCAGAACCCTCCACCGGGGCTATGGATGTCTGACTGGTAGTAGAGAAAGGTTAGATTGGGATTCAGGGAAAAACAATTTGGGGATATGGATGCCTCACTGGCAGTAAAGATCTTTTTGAGAAGCCCTAGTCTACGTGGTGAAGGTTGGGAAAAACCGATGAATGCTCTGGTCAGCACATTCAAAGACAGAGAGATGAATACACATATGCACACACCGGAAGACAAGCAGAAGACTTCAATCTTGGGAGTCAGTGAAAGATGGTCGACACGAGCGGCTCTTGGTTTTTATTTCACTGTAAAGTTAATTTCCAGAAGGGTTTTTCTGATAAAGAAATGCCTTAGTCATTCCTCCTTTTTCTGGGGCTATTTGTTGTGGTCTATAACACATAGCCCATTTTGTCCCTTTGGCCATGCAGACCCCCCTTCTTTTTTTGTTTTTTTCTTCTTCTTCCCCCCCTTTTTTCTGGCTCCTTGAAATTTTTCATTGGGGTCCTGTTGAGAAAGTACAGAGTCTTTTCAGACTTTCACACTTTTGCACTTTTGGGCTGAATAGGTCACCCAACCTCCGAAAGACTGAAAGTGCCAAGTCCTTTCAAAATTTTGCACTTTTGCACTTTCAGACTGATGAGGTCATCTAACCTCTAAAAGCCTGAAAGTGTGGAAGTTTGGGCCAGCACCTTTCAACATTTTGGTCTCCAAAACACAAAAAGGGGTGAGTATTACCTTTCCAAGATTTTAGATGTTGAAAGCCCAAAATGGATGACATCACCCACAGGCTATAAAAGCAAACCCACACATTTTTTTCCTCATTCTGCTTCCTCCCGTCCAAGTTCTTTTTGCTTCTTTGTCTCCTTGCGTGGTTATTTGGTGCTTCATGGCGACAGATCTTACCCTCCATCTTTGCAGACCTAGCAGGTTGGCCTCCTGTCCACCTTTGTTCTTCATCCTTTTCATTTTTGTTGTTGTTGTCATTTTGCGTGCCCTTGTTTTTTTATTTTCATTCTGTCATTAGTCCTTAGGTTTTTCTTCTTCTCCTTGCTTCTCCTAGGTCGCCACATCCTTGGCTCTAGCTTTTTGGCACTGTTCATTTTTCTTCATTTTGTTTCTAGTTTTTTTTAGTTTTTAGGGTTTTCTCCCCTCTTAGCAGTCACAGGTTTTTAGCCTCCGAAAGGCTAAAAACGGACCCCAACATCAAATCCTAAAAAATAGAATCACAATATATGAAGTTCTTTGGACTTCAGATTTTTGGACTTGCAGCGTTTTGTAGATCCAAACACCTGTGACATCTGATACACTGAAAACAAGGCCGCACCCCAAAAACTTTGGCCTTTCACACTCCGAACTTATTTTGCATCTTCACACTCCGAAGGTCCGAAAGGGGCATCTTCAAACCACCTTCAACCTTTCGCACCCTAAGGAATTTTTGGCCTTTCGCACACTGAAATTCCTTTTCACGTTTGCACTTCGCAAGTCTGAAAGAGAATCATATAAGTTTTTTTGCATTTTTCAGTGTCCGCAAGTCTGAATGGCCAAAAGTATACCAAGTTTCATTTCTGACTGATTTTAAGCCACTACTTCTATTCATTAGAGTTATAGTTTTCTTTGCATTATTATTTAGTAGTTTATTTTAAATAAATGTTGATGTTTGCATGTTTTTCTTACAGGAATGTCAAAAAAGAGCATCAGATCACCAATAAGGTATCTTTTCAAGGGGTACTATGCACCATATAAGATCGAAAACCACCATCAAGATATCATTGATACAGACATAGGCAGCGTAGATTGGAATGATTTCTTGGTCAGATATTCCAAGCCTACTGGAAGGTCGTCTAATTGCACCACCTTGGTCCTATCCAGTCTAGTGAACGCAGATGCACACCTAGTATCAATTTTGTCCTCATAACTGATCATGACCTTAGCCTACCACTACCTACCTGATGAGAGGGTGGTCAGAAATAGAGAGGGAGACATGGTCTTGGATCTTAGACTAGATAATATTGAATATTTCTTTCATCTCTAGAAGGGGTTCAATCGGTTCTAGGACTTTTCCATCAAGAAAGGCTTGAAATAGTTTAGAGGACACACTCTAGAGGCTTATGAAATTGACAATGGGGAATACTTGATTCAATCCCTACCCAAGAACAAACTTGAGAGGATAGACTTGAGGAGAGGATACCTCAAATATGACATCCAAGCGACTGTTAAAATTATGAGCTAACTGTATGGACTGCCTTAGTTAATTCAGCTTGAAAATTGGATGATCCTGCTAATCGAGAGAATCAAAGGGAAAAAGGCAGGGTTTGACTAGGAAACCATTCTAGGTGACAACTTAGATGAGCAACTGATCTTAGTAAGGCATAACATGAATTTCTATATGAACTCATACATGGTATACTTGTTGGCAGCAAGGGAAGAATATGTGTGGCTGGTGAAATAGGGGGCCTTCATCCAACCAAATGCATGGCCTTTCATAGTCTACCCATAGTTGAAAAGGAAATAAAAGATGGACGAGAATAGTCCAAATTATAGGATAGTGAATGATGCTTTCATCTTTGCAATCATCCATTCAATAGAGGGTGATTATACCAAAAGACTATTCGAAGAGGTTTCTGCCAAGGTAAGGGCAATAGGGGCTTTCTACTTACAGTTCAAGAAATTCACATACATCAAAGTAGTAGGATCCACTCTTAGCCCCAAGAAGATACCCTGATACCCTTTAGATTGGGTAATCACCATAGAAATGGCTAGACAGCTCGCAGATGCATATGAGCACAAGAAGAAACATTGTTGGGACTTCCCCATATTAATAGGCCGGTATACCCTACAAGATATGAAGATATGAAAGTCTCTTGTGTTTGATTGGGATGAGTGCCCACCACAATTATATTCACATATCAAGACCAGGTTTGACCCCATAGGCACTTACAACCACATTATGGGTAAACACTACATTTATGAGTCACACATAGAATATCACTGGATCAATTGCATGGATGAGTGTGAGCTCTCGATAAGGGACTATTTCTAGATGAATTTGACATTGGCAGATGTGGCCCTAGAAATTGACATTCCCCCCAAGGTCTAGGACAAAGATACAGAAGATGTGTTAGACCCTCTGTACAATAAAGATAAGATATACACCAGGCCAATCCTAAATTCCAAAATAGATAAGGATGGAAATGATAGCATCGATTTCAAGGAAAGGAACATAATTAAGGCCACCAAGTTGTGGATCAAGAAACCATTCCCAATGGATCTTATTCCTATGAAGCCACAACAAAACCTACCAACACAAGGAGATATGAAACGTGGAGAAAATATTGCAATGCCTCTGTTCAAGAAGGCCCCACCTTAGAAGTTGAGAATAGTATATGGTCATGAGCGTCCAATTGTGTATGGCTCCAATCCCAAACATAAGCCACTAAAGACTAATATAAATGGGAGTACAATGCCGCCCATGAATCAATCATAAGCAACCCAAGGAGAACTTCCTACTACCACCGGTCAATCTCTTGTTAGAAATACAACCATGGGAGAGAGGAAAAATGTGTATAAAAGGAAGAGAGAATCCATGTATCCATCATTAGAAACCCTATAGGAAGAGCCAGAAGAGGAACAAAATGATGAGGATGATATACCTATGGTTAGAAGAACAAGATCCAGGATAACTGTGTTAAGGAAAAAGGATCCCAAGTAAGGCACACCTACCTGTTGAGGGATAGATACACATGGAGAATGGGAAAATCCTCTGGACGTCCTTGGTTTAGGTGAGTTTCTCATGTCCAACTTTGAGGACCTTGAAAGTTTTAGAGACCAAGGCTAGGATTCCTTTCATCCAACAATGGAAGTTAGTAAAAGGGGACACGTGTCAGTGAATCCTCAGGTTATCCTTACCCCACCTCTGACTTAGTTCACAAATCCCATAGCGAATGTACCACTCCCAGCAATGGACACAAGTGCAAACAAAGAGATAGGAACCCAAGGTGTATCCAAATCCTCTGGTGACCAGGTTTCATATATTACTCCAGAGAAGTCACCCAAGGATGTAGGAGAGGATAAGAAAACATAAAATGATGTACCCCCCACTCCACAACTTCTCTTCCAACTCTTGCTCCCACTCCTCCACCTTCTTTACAAGATCCTACCCTACCACCTTTATCTCCACTATCTTTCTCCAACCTGACTCCCCAAGTGTCATTGGATACAGGAACAATTCCTCCTCTTTAGATAACACTGGAGTGAATAACGGGTCTTAGGGCTGAAATATTAGCCAACTCCTCGGTGGATGAAGATAGAGAAAAGGACAAGGAGAAATTTGCCACAGAAGAAGAGGGAAAATAGAATGATGAGGAGAAGGAAGAAGGAGAGGATAAGGAAGGAGGAGAAGAAAAGGAAGAAGAAAAAGACAAAGAAGAAGAGGACTAAGATGAAGAAGGGAAGGGAGATCAAGAAGAGGAAATACAGGAGGAGAGGGTAACCCATGGTGAACAAGGCCTCACTCTAGTTTTGCATATTTCCCCTTATGAGATCGTCACTGGCCTTACTAAACCAACTTGGGTTACTAAATAAATTTAGCGCAGGAAGAGGGTATATACAGAAGAAGAAGAAGAAGAAGAAGAAGAAGAAGAAGAAGAAGAAGAGGCATATATGTCCTTCCTAGGCCAAACATTCCATCAAGTTGAATCTAGGGTTCCAGCAAGGACCTATTGACGGGACTTTGTGACCGATCCGCCAACAGATGTAAGTTGTCACAGGGTACAGGGGTACCAGCCAACTTCACCTGTAAAGGTTGTCCTAGGAAAAAATTCTTCGAGCCTTCAAGCACCTGAGAGTTAGGTCTTGACAGTGCGGGAGCTAAGTTGGGGGTGTGATTGTTTTGTTTGGCGGGATAGATGGTTTTCTTGGCTCATCTTCTCCAGGGATTTTGGTAAGTTGGGGTTTCCTACAAGCATTTGGGTTATCAAATAAACTTCAAAAGATACACCAGGGTTAGAGAGTATTCATTATACCTATAGTTATGCAAATATATTTAAAACATCAACCATGCTCCAACATGCTACACTAAATACTGAACATATACATAACTAGTATTTCATACATATCCAATAGAGAGGGGAAAAGAGGTCGTTAATCTACTTAAAATATTAGAGCAAGGGACATCAGAAACATACAGCACAAAAGAGTATTAACTCAGAAATCAAAATACTGACAATAACATTGCGAGAATCCTTCCTTCTTCATTAATGGTTTTCCAACATCACTGGTGTGTACATCAATAACTCCAAGGGAGCATATATCTACCAAGAAATTCTAAGAACTAAGGAGCATTGAGCTCTGCAACTACAAGAAATGAAAGTGCTAAAAGTGCTACTCCTATGGATAGCAAAGTCATCAATTTCACTGACACTTGGAATGAGGTTGGACTTATTAATTATACACATGTTTTCCCTAAAGTTAACCTAATCTAACTTTACAATCAACAATTAAATATAATTTCCAGTGGTCGGTACTACCTGCACCACGCTACAATAACCTCAAAAAGAGCAGAGGTCTGACATGTCAAAAGAATAAGACAAGAGGAGAAGCATGGAAGAATCAGCATCAAGAAGAGTGTTGGAGAGAGAAGAGAGGAAATCTGATAACTCCAGAGCTTGAGTCTACATGCCTCATTAAACCAAAATTAGCTCACTATCTCTGATGCACCAGGTGGTTAATGCTGGGGCGGCGCTTTGGGAAGACCACCTGTCAGAACCATCTCTTAGCTGACGTGCCTTACTGGGGTTACCTACTTTTCGACACCCTTATTAAATTTTTGATAATGCCCGATCAGCTCTGGGGAACCTAGACGCGGGTCATCAAAGGAATAAAAAATTGTTGGATCTGGGATGTCAAGATCCGGGAGCTTACGCTCAAAGAATGAAACAATGTTCAAACGTACCCTGCTGGTGAAAATCTCTAGATTTCAGAGAACCTTATTGCCCTTTACTATTTTTAAATGCCTCCAAAATCTGGCTGATGCCATCCTCATCTATGTCCTTAATTTCATTCCACCGGTTGTGGGCAGCCTCAAACTTTTCCTCAACCTCTCCGGCCCCATTCCAAAATTCATCTACTATCTTTATGACATCATGTGCCCAAAGCATCATTTTAGATAACCTTGATAACCTTCCTCCATCAAATTACTTGGCAGACTTATATAGGGAATCCATGAACTCATCATACTTACTGAGGACATAGTCCTCTGAGGTACACATTTCGGTGGTGAAGGGGTCGACTTGGGACACCCTTACCACAAATGCTTTAAATAGGCCAAAATGATACCGACTGCAGTTAATTTCTCTCTTAGAGCTTTAATCAATTCCTTGCATACCTCAATTTTGAGGCCAAGTCTAGAGTACTGGGCCCAGAGGGAATCATATAATTCTTCCCCTAAAATACCTGCCTCTGTGACACCTTCTTCCCTAGCCTTGAAGACCTCATCCAACCCGACTTTCCATCCTTCATACTTTTCCAAGTCTCCCTCCCATAGGGTAACAGAGACATCCACCTGATTCAAAAGATTATTGATCTGATAAAGATCTAGGAGCGACACCACTAAAAATTGCCTTATGGTGACTATCTGCACAGTGATCCACCCATCTACAGCCTGGGCCTTCTTCTTCATGGCCCTTAGAGAATCCATGTCACCCTGTGCAAGAAAAAATCTGGAGGTAGAATCTTCTGGGTGGATCTTCGCCAAGGGTTGTGTGAATTCTGTCAGAAGCCCAAGGAGATTCACATTGTTCTCTCTTTCCTCCTTCAACTTCTAGGCTTGTTTATTATACCGGGCTTCTATTTCCTGGGTTGCCTCTTGTAGAAATTCTAATTACCCCTACTTATCTTTCCTCCCCAAAGGCACCTCTGTAATTGTGTATTCTTCAGCCCTTACCACCGCTACATCTGTATCTGGGGGAGGTGTTGTGATGGTCACAACTGTACTTCCTTCTAGACTAGTCTGGAGGGTATGGATTGTTTGGGCCTTCTTAGGCTTCTTGGCCTTTGCATTACAGGCCATCATTTTGGCTAGGGAGAGTGGAACACCTATTGAAACTATCAGGGCCTTCCTCTTTCTGGATTCCACCAGCCATTATGGCGGCTGGGGTGGTTTTGCTACCAAGGCTTGGGTATTGGGATTCCCTTCAGAATCTGGCAGTGTGTTTCCTCGTATCTTTACTTTTATCGGGCCCTTTTTCATTTCCTTGCTCCTGTATCTGCTCCTCTCCGGAGACCTTAGTATCTTCCTTCTTGTTGGCATCCTCTTTCGTGATGTCTGGGATTTCTTCTCCGCCGGTATCAGCATCACCTATATCTTTGGGGATTTCCCTATCCTTCTCAGCATCAGTCGGATCAACATTTATATCCTTGATGATTCTCCCCCCATCCTATTGTTGTTGTTGTTGTTGGTCTTCAACCTCATTCGCTGGAACATCTTCCACTGGAATATCTTTAGGAGGTAGCTGAGGTATCTCACCAAAGTTTAATAGTGCAACTGCTGAAATTACCTCACCGAATGTACTCCGGGGTGCTTGGTCACCCAGAGTAACCAAAGGCATCTAGAGCATGATGATTAGGGGTACGGTTGATCCTGTGTGTCCGGTTTACCAAGTCATCAGTTGCTCTTTTGTTGTTTGCCTTGGTTCTTCCTCGATCTCGTGGACCGGTGCTTTCTCCTGCTCGGGCTCCTTTTATCTTCTAGTTTGGGAGAATCCAAACTGACTTCTACTGGGGGCATGTTAGGCATACCGGGGTCTGTGTCTACACTTGGGGTGGGATTCACCTTATGCTTCTGCTTTCTTAGTAGTGGGACCCTGGCATCTAGAATACTTGCAAACTCTGACTCGACAAATATCTACCTGCTCATTAGTGTGGCCAATGATGGGGATCCCATTGGGCGAACAGATGCCACTGGAGTTGCGAGAAGGCCATGGGAAAGTTGGGCGCTTATCTTCTAGCTCGTCAACCTCGACACCTCCATTTGTTCTTGTATTTGTGTCATTATGGGGAGCGGATCCTTGGGAGGTACTTAGGCCAGGGGCCCTTCTTTTTGCTTCCCCTTGTGTGTGCTGGGTCCTGCGACTCCAAAGGTTGAAGCGGACCTCCAAACAATTGGTCCTTTCTGGGTGCTCCTCGAACACACCTGCTCAAAATATTTGTGACTATTCTCTATAATGGGGCGGCATACCCCCTCCATCGTTAAATATTTCGGGGTGCTCCAGTCCACAAAGGGAGGTCTAATGTATCTAACCCATTTTCTTTGTACAATGGTTCCTCCAGGGGCTCATCATCTGAAAAAACCCTTCAGGAAACCTCGAAGGTAAAGGGCCTTCATCAAGCCTTTAGACATATGCAAATGTTGGTAGGCTCGGAGGTCAAATCTATCTTGGCAATCTGCCCAAAAATATTCAATATCTTCTACATGCGATGGGGATGCCTAGGGAAGTGTTGTTGCTATTTTACCTTGTGGATCAAAATTGCTTCTGGTATGGTGGAATTCCACCAATCCCAGACTCTTCATTTCATTATCGGATTCCTTCACTGTAGCAAGGCTACAAGAATAGTTCTCGCATGAGATTGGGAATGGGACATTGGTAACCTTCTTCAATGCGAAGAGGGCGTGCAGCTTCAGAATTTGTCTACAAAATTCTAAAAGAATAATTCTATCCCCGCAATATCGGGGAAGAAGATGGGGTTTCCCAAAGAAGCTGATCACCTGAATATATGTATGTTGCTAGAATTAAATGAAATAATTATCATAAGTGCTCACCAGGTTCATCACCTCTTGCAACAACCGGTATCTAGAATCTTGAGTAAGTGTCAAAATATTCTGGTAAATGAAGGCATCATTTACCCTGCAAAAATTTGGGAAACTGAGTTCCCACTGGACCTGGGGATAATGATCCCATGGCGTCAACTGGCCCAGCCTATTCCTGAGAATGCCCATTGTCTGTAAACCTTGAAAAATGGTCTTTATTGGGCCAGTGCCCATAGTACATAGGATGTCATGTGGAACTTTGGAGTTTGGAGGACGCCCTTTAGTTGTGTGTCCACATGGTTGGCGATGATAGCTTCCCAATTGAAAGTTTGACTATGAGTGGTGATGCAGTAGAGAAAGTAATACATCCATGCCGAGAAGTCCCGAGAATGGGGCTCTCTAAATATCTTGTATAAAAATATAGTTCCCGCCTGAATGCATTCTTTGAAATCCCCACGAGGAATCTCCAGCTTCATCTTTTTATAGTCCCTTCTCGGGGACTTAAGCCAGTGGATGTTGAGATATTGCTCAGAGGTAAGGGAAGCTTATTTGAACTCCTTTAATGACATGGACTGGGAGAGAACAATAGCCCCCTTGAATTGAGGGATCCCCAGCCCTAAAGAAAAAGTAGCGGCGTCCTGATTGATGATAGTCGCTAGATAGTGTAGTGTTCAGGGACCGGCAAGAAAAACAACCCAAGTGGAGGCATTGTAGAGCATTGCCAGTTGGAGTATCAACTCCAATGCCTACACCAAGAAAGGGAAATTTTTAGCTTTGATAATTCCAGAGGCGGCCACGTGTCTAGCCATAACATCTCCGTCAACCTTCTGTTTGTATATGACTTGAACCAAGCCTTGCATTTCAGTCCATAGTTCGGGCTCTATATCTGTTATCTCTTGCAACTTAGATTCCACCTTGGACCCCACAAGAACACCCTCCTTTGGGTACTTGGAGGTTAGTGACAACTTAGCTATCATCTTTTCTACCTTTGTTTTTGTAGCTTCCCAAGTGGAGGTAGTTGGTAGCTCCGGGCTATTAGGAGGAGCGATCACGTCATAAATTTTGATCAATCTATCTGCAACTTGCAAGACTGGAGAACCGTTAATACATGATATGATAAAAACCCAATCTTATGGAATCTGGGGAATTCACCACCATTTCACACATGTCCAAAAATGTATTATCATGCATCAAAGTCCTGGAATATTACAGTTAACATGGATCAGATTCTGATAAACACCTGGGGGTCCCAGGGCGTTGGTTTAGGTGAAAAAAAATAGAATGAAGACCCAGGGGCTTCCTAGCGCTGGGAGTCTAGAAAACTAACCATTTGTTGATGTGACTGATAGTGAGTCATACTCAGCTGACATGGGTCATCACATGGCCACACGACAGGTGGCATAATGGCATTAATGGTGACAAGTGGGTTTACACAGGGGAAGTAAATGCCAGATGGGATGGGATTTGAATGTCCATTCATGGGAAATTAATCCCACCATTAATATGATATGACGAAGGAGAGATAAAGCTGCCATGGCTCGAACCAATGAGGTGCCAAGTTTGAACTGTGGCGGATACCTCTCTGACAAGATTGCCAAGTTGGTTTGGACGTGATGGAGTGCAATGAGCTTGACATAGATGGAAGGATATACATGGGATATACACTAAATATATAAATTACCAAAGCACAATTCGCAGGTCGATTGCAAAAACAAACATATATACAGCTATATACAGGAAATTACAAACTTTATAGAATATATATAAACTCTTACACTATTCTAAAAAGTATACAAAGAATCTACATTATCATACAACTACACAAAGGGAAGACAACCTTCTGGCAGAGCCAACCCACCAATGAGAGGTGACAGAAAAGCCAATGTAAAGACGCGGCGAAACAAAAATAGAACCAAAACAAAACATAACAACATAAAACAAAACAGACAGATTCAAGAAATAGAAAACCAAAAACCAGAGAGAAGGGAGCCGAAGGCCTACCTGGGAACGCAGGGAATGTGGGAAAGATGAGCACCAGAGGCACTCTGCAACAAGTTAACCTAGAACTAACCGTGAAAGCACTACTGCTTACTATTTTTTTATCGTTGTTAATCACCAAAGCAATCTGCACTTAATCGCTATGAATCGCCTTAATCTCTTCGGTAATCGCCTGAGTTTTTTAATCGCGATAAATGTGAAAATGATAGGTAACCTCCATTTATACCACTAGGGTAAAAATGTGTTGTTTTCTCTTCGTAAACTCTGGAACAAGCAAACCTCCAGACTCCGGGCCCAAGGATTCCATGCAGCCACACCTTCTAACAAAAGAAAACATGATAACAAAGAATCCCGGAGTCCAGGATCTGACTAACTCAAAAGAATAAATAAACTCCAGGACTGAGTCCTGTAAGCAAAAGAAGACAAAAGAAAAAGAAAAAGAACCCTCATGGAAGCAAAGCCCGGAGGGAGATAAAGAAAACAAAAAGAAACCAAGGAGAAGCAAAAGCAAAAAAAAAAGAAGGGGACCCAACATTTTGCTTACAAAATGTAGGGATGGGTATGCAGGGCATAACAAATGGCGACTATCTGGGATGAATGCCTTATGCACATTTGAGAACTTTAGGATCTAGAGTTAGCAAAATCAGAATTAGTCCTTACCTAGAGCATTCTGCTTGCAAAGTGTGAGGCATCTGAGAAAGTTGGGCTCATCATTGATTCAATCTTTCGGTCTTTTGTCAGCTGTGAAATGTGTGTGTTGAAAGAAAACCAAGTCGATGACCTTCGGGAGAAACAAAGAGGAGGCACTAAGTATACCAAAACAAATTCGTTGTACCTTGCACATTTCCCCCGGATACCAGAATTCCCTATTCTTTAGTTCTTTTCTTTCTTTTCTAGATAAGAAGGCGGTACTTCTTTCACTGTGAACATTAAGCTTAGCTAATTTCAATGGTGGTATTTCTTTCACCTTGCCATCTATTTTTAAATTTTTGAATAGGAGAGAATGTTCTGGACTTGGGATATTTAAATAATTTTCAAACTTGGTCAACAACCAATGCAATTGATCTGTCCTCAGGGTGTCTGATTACTTGTTTCTTAGATTTTCTATTAACCGATGTTCAAACTGTCAAGACGTGAATCTGACGAAGATTACCCATAACCTTTTACCATACTTACAAAATAACTCTAGAGCATGGACGGATTCCACCATGCTAACATTAGATTCCAAATTACCCAAAATGCACAAGGTATCGTTCCAAAGACTAGATGTTATGCGAAGCATACCTGTCTACAAAGAGAAGACAACGTGTTGGGAACTCAGAAAACACAAAAGAGGGGGAAAAAAAGGAAAACACGAAAAGGGAAAGGCGGTCCTAGAGGACTACCGACAAATATTTACATGGACAAGGCACTCCAAATGGAGCACCGGGAAAGATATTTACACGCAAGAACTTTACATATGATACAACTTCGGACAAACTTAGCACCTACCTCATTCAAAATAGTACTTGAGAAGCTGACCATTAACAGGAAATGGGACAACTTCTCCGGTCATGGTGTTGAGGCAATAGGTATTTTCCCCGCATATCTCAGATATCAGATATGGTCCAAACCAGAGCCATTGGAACTTAGTGTGCTTTCCTTTCTTTTCCCGAGCCTTGTCCCACAAGAGGACCAGGTCTAAAATGTGAAAGGCCATATATTGGGCTCTTCGGTCAAACCATCATTTCACTACTGCTTGGTGACACACAAAATTTTCAAGGGCTACGTCTCTTTGTTCCTCCATTTGCACCAGGTTCAAAAGCCAAACTTCCATAATGTTATCCTGGTTGCTGAACTCCTACACAAATTGTAAGACTGGGATTTGTATGTTGATGGGGAATACTGGATTCTAGCCATAAACTAGATGAAATGGGGAAGTCCCCAGGGCTGCCTTGATTCTATTGCGATCCGCCCTGAGGGTGAATCTAAGCTTTCGGTGCCAATCCTGGGGGTTTTGTTCTAACAGGTGTTTGATCACTTCTAACAAATTTTTGTTGGTTGATTCAGCCACACCATTTCCCTGGGGTTAATAGTTGCTAGAGAACTTCAAAGTGATCTTCCTTTTGTAGGTCCATTCAAGTAATTTCACTAAAGAAAATGTTAGACCGTTGTCACACACTATAGAAAATGGCATTCTGAAACGGGCGACAATGTTTTCTTCTAGGAATTTAATAACTACATATGTCATGTTATTTTTGCAGGGAATCACTTCAGACCACCGAGTGCAATAATTAGTAGCAGTCAAAATGTACCAATGGTTGGCAGATGAGTTGGGGTTGATATCCCTGATAAAATCAAATGTCCATTGGGCGAAGGGTCTATCTTCAAAGACCAACTGCAAAGGCATAGTCGGGTTCCGCTCATGATGTGTCGCTATTTGGAAAGTATGGCACCGCCTCACATGAGTATAGACATCCTTAAAGATATAGGGCCAATAGTATTTGGCCTAGAGGATCTGGTGGGCAGTGGCATCAGCTGAGCCATGCCCAGTTCTAAACTACTCGTGGAATTCCTAAATAATTTTTGCAGCTTGGTCCCTATCGATGCACCGGAGGTATACCCCTTCATAGTTCCTGTGAAAAATCATTCCATTTTTTATCATGAAGTGTGCGCTCTTCAGCCGTAGGACACAACATTTGATTGGGGGTAGCCCCTCCAGGCATTTGTTTCTTAGTAATAATTATACCAAGTCAGTATATCACAGATCTTGAATGATGGACTCCACTGTGTAAGTTTGACATTCGATATTGGGAGTTCCTTCTACCATCACTCTACATAGTCCCTGGCCTCAGACTATCTTCATGGGTTGCATTTCCAAATCATATTCTTGGAGGATGGCCATCCATTTCCCCCGTCATTCACCCAATTCACTCTGCAGGAAAAGAGACTTAACAGCCTGGTCCAGGATGATAGCGTGCACTTTGCTCTGGAGAATGTAATGCCAGAATTTCTTCGTGATGTGAATAAAAAAAAGGCTTTCTTTTCCAAAGGCGAATATCAGACTTCGGTGTTCTTAAAAGGGAAGCTCATAAAATCTATTGGTAATTCTTCCCCTTCAACCTTTTGGGTCAAAACTGCTGCGAAAGAATGTGGCAAAGCAAAGGAGTATATGTGGAAAGGGAGGGAATAGTCTGGACTAGCCAAGACTGGTGCCTCCACAATTGTTTATTTAATCTGGGTGAATGCCCGCTTTGCTTCAGGACTCCACTCAATCTTGGTATCTTTCTTCATCATGTCATTGCATGGTTTTACTATCTCGGCAAATCCTGTAATGAACTGTCGGACAAAGTTGATCTTTCCAAAGAAAGATATCATTTCTTTCTTGTTGTCGAGCATTTGTAGATTTAGCAGTGCCTGAACTCTCTCAAGGTCAATGGATATACCCTTCTTGGAGACAATATGCCTGAGCAGTTTCCCTTTAGTGGCCCCGAATATGCATTTCTTAGGGTTGAGGTAAATTCCATACCAATGACATCTCTCGCAAATCTGGGCAAGGTGGGCGGAATGATCATGCCTATCCCAGGAAAAGACTATCAAATCATCCATGTAGATGATTATGCATTTATTTACTAGGCCCTCGAACGCAATGTCCATAGCTTTTTAAAATGTTGCCCCTGCATTGATAAGGCCAAAGGACATTCTCTGATATGCAAACATTCCCCACTTGGTAGAGAATGTCATTTTGTCTCTATCTTCATACTTAACCATGACCTGGTTATACCCAGAGTATCCATCTAGGAAGGAAATCATTTGAGAACCATTTACGATTTGAAGAACCTCATCCAACAAAGGGATAGGGTGATTATCCTTCTTATATGCCTTGTTTAAATTTTAGAAATCCATGCAAAGGCGGATCTTGCCACTTTTCTTTTGCACGGGGACAAGGTTGGAAACCCAAGTTGTGTGTCGGATCAGAAAGATAATCTGGGCTTATATCAATTTCTGAACCTCCTGGTGAATTAGAGGCTCAATCAATGGGTTTACCAATCTCTTCATTTTTTGAAAGGGCTTAGCATCTGGTTTTAGTGGGATGTTATGGGTCATGATGGATGTGTCATAGGTTTTTAGATCCTCATACCCCCATGCAATTACATCAATGTATTCTCGTAGAACCGCAAGAATCTTCTCCTTCTCCTCTGGGGAGCAGGAGGTTCCAATATGCACAAATTTATCCTCACCGACCTAGCCGATGTTAACCTTTTCAAACTTTCTTCCCTCAAAGGAGGATGATATCTTCTCTCGGCCTTGAGGGTCCAAATCAAAGATATGTTCTAGCGCTACCATCCCCTTAGGGATGGTTTTGGTTGGAAAATCCATGATCCCATCATCTTCATCACCCTGCCCAGTGTCATCATGATCTCTTTCTTCCACTATCTGATCCTCAAAAATGCCAATATTGGCCATGAAGGCCAGAATATGATGATCATCCTCAAAGACCTAAAAGTTGGTGACATTGTCTGGAATGGACGGGGTGGGGATAATCTCAAGAGAAAATTTTTGGAGCCGCGAGCCATCCATTGGCCCAAGGGTGCTGGCAGATACGGCAAGGGCATCCGGAACATAGTTTCTTTTTTGGGGAATGATTTCAATGCTGAAGGCATCAAAATCTTCAATGAGGCTCCATGCCTGATTGCGATATGCGGCCAGCCTTTTATCATGACAAGTGAATTGACTCCGGACCTGCTTGACGATCAACTTTGAATCACCCAAAGCCCTAAGGTGGGTGATTCCCTTTCTTAGTGTGGATAAGAGTCTGAGGACCAAGGCCTTGTACTCCATGACATTGTTCATGTAGTTAAACTACAGCCTGTAAGACGCGAGGAAGGATTTCCCCCGTGGGTTGATTAATTCCACTCTGGTTCCATAGCCTTGTTTAGATCCAGACCCATCAAACTTCAAGGTCCACAAGTTATTGTTCGTTATTTGGGGCTGGGAAGGTGAAGTGGCATTTGGATTAATTTTGGGAGGATTGGGAGGAGTTTCCACCGGCTCTGATGGCATGTGGGTGAGGTTCTCCTCTGGAGAGGTCCATGGCTGGGATGCCTAGACAAGCAACCCTACGGGGGTGCTGCTAGATGGATTATTGGGTCTAGGCATGTTTTCTTTGTGCTCCTTCCCCCGGAGGGCATTGATGTGATGCGTAGCATGATGGGTAGTAGTAGCGATGCAGGGCTCACACTCTAGCTCAAAATGTTTGGTAATACACCTGGCACCAAGTGTCAGGAAAGAGTGTAGCAAGAGTTGCTGTGCTACCTTGTGATTTAACCTCACCCCTAAGTTTTTTGTCCAGGTCCTGAATTCTCTAAGAAACTATGGGATCCTCCCCGAGGGTGAAATCAAATGTTAGAATTTCTAGTGGTCAGTACACCTCGGGAGAAGTCTCAGAGAAAAGGACTTTGTTCACCCTCCTGAATTTGGTGAGGGCCTGCTTCATCCTGGGTTCACTTTCTATCTAGATCTGATTAGACTCCCCCTCCCAAGGGAGCCAAAAGTGGGAGAAGTCAGTGGAGAAATACCCGTTAAGGGCCTTGGACCAATTCTAACTTAACAACATCCCATAGGTCTCTGGGATGTCCACCACTTGGATGTCTATTATGCTTTCTATCTGGGGGTCTTGGATGAGTTGAATACGGATGTTCTTCAGCTCACCTACCATTTTTACAGTAGTTTTGTCTAGCTGGACTACTACACCTTTGGATGGAGTGGGAAAGAGTTCGAGATTTTGGCATGTGGATAAGGGCATGATGTTGCCCGAAGCTCCAGAATATACCAAGTAGTTGTGTAGGTTCTTCCCTTGTATATTCAATCCTAGTAGGAAGGGAGGATCCTCAGTGTTTCCCCGGAATACAACCGCATTGGCATCATCAAAAGTGACAGTCTTGGGTGGGCGACTGATAGCTTTTGGGTTCCCTAAGAGCTTCAGAAGGGACTTCCTTTGTTCAAGATAGTTCAGCAAAACCTCCATCAAAGTCATGGAGGTGGTGGTTCATGCTAACGCCTTCATGATGTCAAACCTACCCCCTAGGAATTGTTGGCTTCCCTTGGCTGGGTCCTTAGCTTGGTTAGAGCCAAGGCCTTTCAGAGGGAAGGGGCGATCACTCATGTTGTCCCGGGGAGGGATGTCTTTAGGAGGTTTCGACATGTAAACTGGTCCTTTACCAGGCTGACTCCCAAGTGTTGTAGGGAGTCCGTGGGTTGGTGAAGGCATTGGCCTCAAAGGCCAGAATAGATTCATCAAAGAACCCCTACAGTTCAGGCTCTTCTTCATCCTCTTCATCTGGCTTGAAGAAGATGGTCTCACAGGTGAAGGCACTGTGAGTGGGCTCTTGTGCAGATGTTTCTAGGGGAGTAGGATCGATATGTTGTTGTCTATCCAACTCGGAAATCATGACGACCTTCTCCAATGTAGCACAGTTCACCTCAGAAAGAGAGTCGGTGTCATGCAATCTACACCAATTAGTCAAGGGGTAGAATTTTGCAAGTTCTACAAAATGGCTGGGTTCAACACTACCCTGAGTGGTGTTTTGGCTCAGAGGAGGACCTCCAATGTTTGCATTGTTATTCCATTGTTATTGGTTGGGTTGAGGCCCATTATTGTAATTCCTTACTCCAGCATTAGTATTTCTCTAGCTGGAGAAGATATTCTCTCTCTGGGAATTAGAGTTGTGGGGCGCAAAAGACCCCACCTTCATTTTTCCCATGTCCATAGTTAGTGAGGACAACAATTGCAGGAGGGATTCAACCTCGACAGACAACTGGGTGTTCACATCATAGTGTGACAGTTGTTGTGGTTGGTTCCCAGGGAAAGTGGTAGCAGTTCTCAGAGTCAAGGGTGGAAGTCCTCCAGCTGTGGGTGACTAGAAGAAAGGCACTCTAGATGGTTGTCTCGATGGTTGTTGCATTTGCTGCGGCTGGTTCCAGGGAACAAATTCCAGACCTGATATTGTCTGAGTTTGTGATAGATAAATGTATCAGGCCTGCTGTTCTATCAGTGATGGTGGAGGATTCATGGCCATCACTGGGGCACCCATTCCCTGATTGGGGTTGTATCCCCCCATGTAAGAAGTTTTTCCAGGTATCATGTTGAAAGGTAGGTTCTGCCCAATCCCACCGGGAGCTTTGTTCAAACCATGGGATAAATCCAAGGCTAGGTTGTAAACTTTTTCCAGAGTATCCCGGTCAGTAGGGGTGGTAGTTCTCCATAGGAGAGTGGCAACTAAAGGGTCCATTGCATTTAGATATGTCTAGATTGTTACATCCATGGATGGGATGAAAGGACTCGTGTACCGCTTCAAGGCTTGTTGGAATTGATGGTTAAATGTTGCAAGGGGTTCATTCGGTTCCTTCCTAATGGAGATGAACTAGATGTGGGACCACGCTAGGTCCACGTGTACATGGAAGGTAGCCAAGAAGGCATCCTCCATGTCCTATTGAATGTTGATGGAGTTAGCGGGCAAGTTAAGGTACCAGTTCAGCTCATTCTTCCCTAAGGACAGAGGGAACATCCGGGTCACAATGTCTTGATTTTGGATCTGATGTCAGTTCATGGCATCTTTGTATGCCTGCAGAAGCTCTTTTAAGGTTCGTGAGCCTAAGTGATCATATCGGGGGTAGATCTTCTCCGGATGCAAAGGAAGATTTTTGGTAGCACCAAGAAACTGCCCCATTGGGGACCCAGTGTTTCCAAAGTATGCAGCCATCGGGAGTGTGGGATTTTGGCTAGAGTGAGCGTTAGTCCCCAGGATTGTCTGGGAGACTTGGGTATTTTGAGACATAGTAGATCCCTAGACAAGGCTAGCTGGTTGTTTGGCTTTAGGGGTCCTTTTCTTTCGAGCAGGAGGCTCGAGTTCAACAAAACTTCTGGGATTGGGGGCTGGTCTAAGGACTCTTTTGAATCGTGTAGGTGAAAAAGATCCAATCCCACTAAAGGTCTAATTCCTAAAACTATGGCTTGGGGAACCCTCAGGTGGTGTAAAGTCAAAATCTTTAGAAGGGGACAAGCTCATGCCCTCCTTCTAGTGCAATTTTCTATTGATGGGACTTTGTGATCGGTCTGCCAATAGATGTAAGTTGTCACCGAGTATCGGCGTACCGGCCAACTTCACCTATAAAGGTTTTCAGAGGAATAAATTCTCTAGGCCTTCAAGCACCTGAGAGTCGAGTCTCGACAGTGCGGGAGCTAAGTTGGGGGTGTGACTATTTTGTTTGGGGGGATAGCTGGTTTTCTTGGCTCATCTTCTTCGAGGATTTTGGTAAGCTAGGGTTTCCTGCAAGCATTTGGGTTATCAAATAAACTTCAAAAGATACACCAGGGTTAGAGAGTATTCATTCTACCTATAGTTATGCAAATATATTTAAAACCTCAACCATGCTCCAACATGCTACACTAAATACTGAACATATACAGAACCAGCAATTCATACATATCCAATAGTGAGGGGACAAGAGGTCGTTAATCTACTTAAAATATTAGAGCAAGGGACATCAAAAACATACAGCATAGAAGAGTATTAACTCAGAAATCTGAACACTGACAACAACATTGTGAGAATCCTTCCTTCTTCATTAATGGTTTTCCAGCATCACTGGTGTGTACATCAACAGCTCCAAGGGAGAATCTATCTACCAAGAACTTCTAATAACTAAGGAGCATTGAGCTCTGCAACTATAGGAAATGAAAATGTTGAAAGTGCTACTGCTATGGACTGCAAAATCATCAATTTCACCGACACTTGGAATGAGGTCAGACTTATTATTTATACACATGTTTTCCCTAAAGTTAACCTAATCTAACTTTACACTCAATGATAAAATACAATTTCTGGTGGTTGGTACTACCTGTACCACGTTACAATAACCTCAAAAAGAGCAGAGGTCTGACATGCTAGAAGAATAAGACAAGAGGAGAAGTATGGAAGAATCAGCATCGAGAAGAGTGCTAGAGAGAGAAGAGAGGAAATTTGATCACTTCAAAGCTCAAGGCTACTTGCCTCATTAATGCAAAAGTGGCTCACTGTCTCCGATGTGCCAAGTGGTTAATGTTGGGGTGGCATCTTGGGAAGACCACTTGTTAGAATCATCTCTTAGCTGACATGCCTTGCTGGGGTTAACTACTTTCTGACACCCTTGTTAACTATCTGATAATGCCCGGCCAGCTCTGGGGAACCTAGACACGAGTCATCAAAGGAATACAAAATTGTTGGATCTAGGACTCCAAGATCCAGGAACTTACGCTCAAAGAATGAAAGAATGTTCAAACGTACCCTGCTGGTGAAAATCTCTGGATTTCAGAGAACCTTATTGCCTTTTACTATTTTTAAATGCCTCCAAAATCTAGTTGATGCCATCCTCATCTATGTCCTTAATGTCATTCTACCGGTCGCGCACAGCCTCAAACGTTTCCTCAACCTCTTCGGCCCCATTCTAGAATTCATCTACTATCTTTATGGCATCATGTGCCCGGAGCATCATTTTAGATAACCTTGATAACCTTCCTCCATCAAAGTCCCCGACAGACTAATATAGGGACTCCATGAACTCATCATACTTACTGAGGACATAGTGCTCCGGGGTTCACGTTTCGGTGGTGAAGGGGTCGACTTGAGACACCCTTACCACAAATGCTTTAAATAGTCCCAAAGGATACCAAGCCACAATTAATTTCTCTCTTAGGGCTTTAACCAGTTCCTTGCATACCTCGATTTTGAGGCTAAGTCTGGAGTATTGGGCCTGGAGGGAATCATATGATTCTTCCCCTAAAATTCTTGCCTCTATGACGGCTTCTTCCCAGGCATTGAAGACCTCATCCAACCCGGCTTTCCATCCTTCATATTTTTTCAAGTCTCCCTCCCATAGGGTAGCGGAGACATCCACCTGATTCAAAAGATTATTGATCTGATAAAGATCCAGTAGTGACACCACTAAAAACTGCCTTACGGTGACTATCTTCTTGGTGATCCACCTGTCTGTAACCTGGGTCTTCTTCTTCATGACCCTTAGAGAATCCATGTCGCCCTGTGCAAGTGACAATCCAAAGGTAGAAGCTTTCGGGTGGATCTCGTCTAGGGTCTGTGTGACATCTATTAGAAGCCCGAGGAGATTCACATTTTTCTCTCTTTCCTCCTTCAAATTTTGGGCCTATTTCTTATACCGGGCTTCTATTGCCTAGGTTTCCTCTCACAGCAGGTCTAATTCCCCCTGATTATCTCTCCTCCCCAGAGGCACCTTTGTAATTGTGTAATCTTTGGCCCTTACCACCACTGCATCTATATCTGGGGGAGGTGTTACGATGGTCACAACTGTACTTCCTTTTGGACCAGTCTGGAGGGTATGGACTTTCTGGCCTTCTTAGGCTTCTTGGCCTTTGCATTACGTGCCATCATTTTAGCCATGGAGAGTGGAACACCTATTGCAACCGTCGGGGACTTCCTCTTTTTGGATTACACCAACCATTATGGAAGCTGGGGTGGTTTTGCTACCAAGGCCTGGGTATTGGTATTCCCTTTGGAATTTGGTGGTGTGTTCCCTGTATCTTTAGTGTCATCAGGATCTTTTTCATTTCCTTTCTCATGTATCTGCTCCTGCTCTCTGGAGACCTCAGTATCTTCTGCCCTGTTGGCGTCCTCTTTCATGATGTCCAGGATTTCTCCTCTATCGGCATTAGCATCACATGTATCTTCAGGGATTTCCCTATCCTTCTTAGCATTAGTCATATCAATATTTATATCCTCGGCGATTTTCCCCCCATCCTACTGATGTTGTTGCTATTGTTGTTCTTCAGCCTCATTCGCCAGAACATCTTCCACTATAATATCTTTAGGAGGTGGCTGAGGTATCTGGCCAAAGTTTAACAGTGCGGCCACTAAAATTACCTCACCAAATGTAATCTAGGGTGCTTGGTCACCCAGAGTAACCAAAGGTGTCTGGAGTGTGATGATTGGGGGTACCGTTGATCTTGTGGGTCTGGTTTCCCCAGTCATTAGTTGTCGTTCCCTATTTTCCTTGGTTCTTCCTAGGTCTTGTGGACCGGTGTTTTCTCCCACTCAGGCTCCTTTTGTGTTTCTTCCCAGACTTCCTGCTCTGTGACAGCTTCTTTCTCTGGGACTTTCTTTTCAGCGGGGATCTATTCTTTTTCTTGGGCGGTGATCTCCTCCAGCGCGTGATATATAACCCCATGTAGGTTCATAAGCTCATCCTCCCCGAAGATATCATCAAAGTCATCATGCGGGGGAGATTCCTTGGTTATATCTTCTAGTTCAGGAGAATCCAAACTGACTTCTACTGGGGGCATGTTAGGCAAACCGGGGCCCGTGTCTGCGCTTGGGGTGGGATTCACCTTTTGCTTCTTCTTTCTTTGTAGTGGGACCCCGACATCCAGAATACTTACAGAATCCACCTTGACAAAAATTTGTATGCTCATTACTGTGGCCATGATGGGGATCCTGTTGCGCGAGCAGATGCCACTGGAGTTGCGAGGAGGCCGTGGGAAAGTTGCGTGCTTATCTTCTGGCTCGTCAGCCTCGACGCCTCCATTTATTCTTGTATTTGTGCCATTATGGGGAGTGGATCCTTGGGAGGTACTTGGGCCGGGGGCCCTTATTTCTCCTTCCCCTTGCATGTGCTGGGTCTTGCAGCTCCGGAGGTCGAAGCGGACCTCCAAACAATTGGTCCTTTCCAAGTGCTCCTCGGCCACACCCGCTCAAAATATTTGTGACTGTTCTCTATAATGGGACAACATACCCCCTCCATGGTTAAATCTTCTAGGGTGCTCTAATGGACCAGGGGGAGGTCTAACATATCTAACCCCTATTCTTTGTACAATGGGTCCTCCAGGGGCCCACCATCTAAAAAACCCTGAAGGTCAAGGGCCTTCATCAAGCCTTTAGACATCCGTGAATGTTGGCGGGACTGGAGGTCAAAATTGTCTTGGCAATCCACCCAGAAATATTCAACATCTTTAACATGTAGTGGGGATGCCTCGGGAAGTGTTGTTGCTATTTTACCTAGTGGATCAAAATTGCTTCTGGCATGGTGGAATTCCACCAGTCCCAGACTCTTCATTTCGTTATCTTCTTCCTTCACTGTGGCAAGGTTGCAAGAATAGTTCTCGCATGAGATTGGGAATAGGACATTGGTAACCTTCTTCAATGTGAAGAGGGCGTGTAGCTCAAGAATTTTTTTGCAGAATTCTAAAAGAATAATTATATCCCCACAATATCGGGGAAGAAGATAGGGTTTCCCAGAGAAGCCAGTCACCCAAATATATGTATGTTGCTGGAATTGAATGAAATAATTTATGTAAGTTCTCACCAGGTTCATTGCCTCTTGCGACAATTGGCATCTAGAATCCTGAGTAAGTATCAAAATATTATGGTAAATGAAAGCATCAATTACCCTGCAAAAATTTGGGAAATTGAGTCCCCACTGGACCTGGGGATAATGATCCCATGGCGTCAACTAGCCTGGCCTGTTCTCGAGAATTCCCATTGGCTGTAAACCTTGAAAAGCCGGTCTTTGTTGGGCCAATGCCCATAATACATAGGATGTCATGTGGAAATTTGGAGTCTGGAGGATGCTCTTTAGCTGTGTGTCCACATGGTTGGCGATGATAGCTGCCCAGTTGAAAGTTTGACTGTGGATGGTGATGCATTAGAGAAAGTAATACATCCATGCCGAGAAGTCCAAAGCATGGGGCTCTCCGAAGATCTTGTATAAAAATATAACTCCCGCTTGAATGTATTCTTTGAGATCCCCGCAGGGAATCTCCAGCTTCATCCTTTTATAGTCCATTCTCGGGGACTTAAGCCAGTGGGTAATGAGATATTTTCGGGAGAGAAGGGAAGCTTCTTCAAACTCCTTTAATGATGTGGACCGGTAGAGAACAAAAACCCCCTTGAATTGAGGGATCCCCAGCCCTGAAGCGAAAGTAGTCACGTCCAGATTGATGATAGTTGCTAGATAGTGTAGTGGCTAGGGATCGGTGAGCAAAACAACCTGAGTGGAGGCGTTGTAGAGCATCGCCAGGTTTAGTATCAACTCTGGTGCCTGCATCGAGCAAGGAAAATTTGTAGCTTTGATAATTCCAGAGGCGGCCATGTGTCTAGCCATAATATCTCCATCAACCTTCTGTTTGTATATGGATTGAACCAAGCCCTGCATTTAAGCCCATAGTTTGGGCTCTATATCTATTATCTCTTGCAACTTAGAGTCCACCTTGGACCCCACGAGAACACCCAGCATCTTTTCAGCCTTTGTTTTTGTAGCCGCCTGAGTGGAGGTAGTTGGCAGCTCCGGGCTATCAGGAGGAGCGATCACGTCAGACATTTTGATCAATCTATCTGCAACGTGCAAGACCGGAGAACCGTCAATGCATTATATGATAAAAACCAAATCTTATGGACTCTGGGGAATTCACCACCATTTCACACCTGCCCAAAAATGTATTAGCATGCATCAAAATCCTAAAATATTACAGTTAACATGGATCGGATTCTGATAAACACCCTGGGGTTCCGGGGCGTTGGTTTAGGTGACAAAAAATGGAATGAAGACCTAGGGGCTTCCTAGCACCGACAGTCTAGAAAATTGACCGTTTGTCGACGTGACCAGTAGTGAGCCGTACTCGACTGACATGGGTCATCACATGGCCACAGGACAGGTGATGTAATGCCATTAATGGTGACAAGTGGTTTTACACGGGGGAAGTAAATGCCAGATGGGATGGGATTTGAATGCCCGTTCATGAGAAATTAATCCTGCCATTAAGATGACACAACGGGGGAGAGAGAAAGCCGCCATGGCTTGAACCAGTGAGGTGTCAAGTTCGAAATGTGGTGGATACTGATGACATTAAGTTTTTCCATTAGTATACTTAAAGGGAAAAACATGATAAAGGTCATCGGTATAAGCATAATCGGCGGACAACAAGCATACCTGATGAGATGAAAATGTCTATCGTAAAAATGAAAAGTATAGAATTTCCCGACGAACATTGACAAGAGTCAAACCGACGACAAGCATTACCGATGATATAGTTTTGAGAACATCGTCGACAGAGTAGAAAAGGCATACCCAATGAAAATTTCAATTAATGGACACTGACAAAGTACAAAACTGACAGAACTGACAGAGAAGCCCGACCATCAGAACTGGCAGTCAGTTACAAAACCCGCAAAAAGTGGATCTGACTTTACACGTCAGATAAAACATTGTAATTCTATTTATAGAGTTTTATTTTTTTTAAAGCTTTACTTGAGGGTCAAGCAAGAAAATTGTGAATGTTTTAAAGCATCCTAATGGATTTAAAACATATCTAACTAAAGATCAAGGTCAAGTTGTAAACCTTGGATCTAGAGTTAATTTGCAAAGCATGAATCAAGAATAGAGCTAGAAACTAGTATAAATAGATGTTCAATCATTTGTAATAAGTGAGACTTGTAATCATTTGATAAATGATAGCAGCCATGGAGATCATCTAAGAAGCAGAAGAGAATTCATGCTAATTACAAAAATAGATCAAATTAGTTATCAAGAACACATAAAGGCTATCGACGAGCAGAGACAAGGTATCACTCAATCACTCAAGGTGATTACATTTACATTATAAGATTTACAAGATCTGTTATCAACAATTAGAAATTGCATTCACTATCAGATCAACATTTATATTGTAGTTGCATTCTAACAAGTGCATCACAACTAAAATCCTTTTGTAGAAGGTGGAATTAACAGTTCTTTGATAAATCTCTTAATAGAGTGCACACC
>MU227483.1:286185-309509 GCA_018584345.1 Thuja plicata
TTTTTGTGGGTAGACATCCCCACCGCAGTTTTTACTTCCTAACAGGAGTTTTCTGTGATATCATATCATGTGTTATGTGTTATTTGTTTTCATGAATGTTTCTTGAATGTTTACACATGTAAAGAACCTATATTATGATTTCACATACATATAGAAAGATGAACAAATAGATAGGAATATACAAATCTAATGACTCAAAGGTTAATGGGCCAACCACATAAAAAGTTTTAGAGGTACTAATTCACCCCTCCCCTCTCAGTACATCATTCCAATAATTCCAACAGATACCTCTCTGACGAGATCGCCAAGTTGGTTTGGATGTGATGGAGCGCAACAAGCTTGACATAGATGGAAGGATATATGTGGGATATACACTAAATATATAGAAGGTAGAAGTGCTACGAGGGCCAAAGCACAATTCGCAGGCCGACCGCAAAAACAAACATATATACAACTATAAATAGGAAATTACAAAGTTTATAGAATATACATAAACTCTTACACTATTGTACATTATCATACAACTATACAGAGAGCGGAAAACCTTCTGGCAGAGCCAACCCACCAACGGGAGGCGACAGAAAATCCAACGCAAAGATGCGGCGAAACAAAAATAGAACCAAAACAAAATAGAACAACAAAAAACAAAACAGACATAAGAAAGAAACAAAATACCAAAAACCAGAGAGGAGGGAACCGAAGGCCTACCTGGGAATGCAGGGAATGCAAGAAAGATGAGCATGGGAGGTTCTCTACAACAAGTTAACCTGGAACTGACCGTGAAAGCACCACTGCTTACTATTGTTTGATCATTGTTAATCACCAAAGCAATATGCACTTAATCGCTCTGAATCACCTTAATCTCTTTGGTAATCGCCTGAGTGTTTTAATCACGATAAATGTGAAAATGATAGGTAACCTCTCTTTATACCCCTAGGGTAAAAAATGTGTTTCTTTGTCACCGCAAACTCTGGAACAAGCAAACCTCTGGACTCTGGGCCTGGGGATTCCATGCAGCCACACCTTCCAACAAAAGAAGACATGATAACAAAGAATCTTGGAGTTCGGGATCTGGCTGACTCGAAAGAACAAACAAACTCTAGGAGTGGGTCCTAGAAGCAAAAGAAAAACAACCCTCGCGAAAGCAAATCTTGGAGGGAGACAAAGAAACCAAGGAGAAGCAAAAGCAAAAAAAAAAAGAAGGGGACCCAACATTTTGCCTACAAAATGTAGGGACAGGTATGCAGGGTATAATAGGACCATATCCTACGTTACTTAGGACATAAAGGGTCACTGGAAATCACATGTAGCAGTTCTCACCACCAGTGTCACCCAGGCACAAGTGACCCCAGAAGACTACACTTTTGAAGAGGTTGATTTGGGGGAGCCTACAAGGGAAGGGAGTAAAACTCTGGCAGCTATGGGAATCAAACATGCTTAGGGTTTTATGGACAAGGATGAGGAGAAAATAAATTCATTAACTGAGAAAAATGAGGCTCTAAATAACTTCACTCACAAGATGGTGGGTCTCATTGACACAAGTTTCTCAGAAGCCTCATTACAGGTTGTTTCGTTGAGAAGAAAGTTTCTCTGGAATTGCTAGAAGGTATAACTCATTCTTTCCTACAAGCATGCACCGACTAGAAGAATGATTTTGAATAATTTGGAGAAGGGATTAAAAGACAATTTTTAGGTCATTTAGAGTTATCCTTGTAGAAGCCACCAGATTGGAAGATATGATGGAAAGTGACACAGGGTTAGAATTCAAACTGACTAGATGGCAAGATGCACTATGGGCCCTTAAGATAATCAGGAAGAAATGCTTCCAAATTTTGGTAAAGGTATATGAAGGTGTAGAGTTAGAAAATTTTGGCACATGGGTCAAAATTATAGCCAAAATAGTTAAGGTCTACAAGAAGTGCTTAAACTGCATACACCAAAGGCATGAGGGAGTCATGATGTGGGTAGAATAGATAGAAAACTTCTTCACAGGTATTGACTTGGAATTGTACAAGGATGAAGAACATCATATTTTATGCCCGACCAAAGAAATAATACAACAATTCAAGGGCATCCTAGCAGGGGTCAATGGGCAAGAAGATTTTCATACACTCTTTAACTTCAAAGAAGATATGCAGAGAATGTCAGAACACAAGGAAGAAATAAAATTCTTTGGTTTAGAGTTGACCACCTTCAGGGAGAAGCAAGAACAATGCCTCAGTGAAGTGGAAGAGAAAGAAGTAGACTATGAGGACATACAATAAATAGTGCAAAGGTTGCGGGAAGCTCATCCAAAAATACTCCCATAGTTACTGCCCACTAGGGACTTAGCCAAATTTTGAAATGGAAATTTCCCCATACTTAGCCATTTTGCAAAGGCCATTTTTTCGGCCTTTCGGCCTCCGAAAGTCTAATATTTAGGAGGACCCAAAACTTGATTTTCATACTTAGTGAATTTTTCCTCTATGAAAATTTCAGGCAAAGGTCAGTGTCTGAATTATGGGCCATTCCAACATGAGATATTTTTTGCAGAAAAGTAGAGTTCCAGATCAGATTAATCAACAACTGAGGTTCATTTTTTCATGAGTAAAGATCTTTTATCAGTCTTCACCACATGGGGAACTCCAAATGAAGGTTCCAAGGGAGAACTCGGAGATCAAAAGGAAGACTGCAGTTAGAAATGGTGGAGCTCCATATCCTTTTTCTCTTCTTTCTGAGCGAGTTTGACCCAAAATTCATGGGCAAACATTTTGTAAATAGATCAAGGATCCATGAAAACTATTTAGCATCAGTTTAGTATTAGTTTTTTTTAACAAGCTTTAGATTTAGCTTTGTTTTCATCATTTTTAGAGTTGTTGAAGCCCTATTTTTGGGGTTCAGAGTTTGTATTTCAAAGCACTATATATTGTA
Organism: Thuja plicata; assembly: GCA_018584345.1. Taxonomy (NCBI): domain Eukaryota; kingdom Viridiplantae; phylum Streptophyta; class Pinopsida; order Cupressales; family Cupressaceae; genus Thuja; species Thuja plicata. The sequence continues at coordinate 289,096 of MU227483.1, forward strand.
ATCAAAATAATGTAATATGGTTGGAACTTTTATGCAATAAAGATATACAATTGGTGTTTCATTCACAATGTGAATATTTTTTGTTGTCTATGGGGACTTTATGAATGTGTTTTCTTGTTCCTTTCTTTCAAAGAGCCAATTGGGTTTATTGTGTTTTGGATCTGCAATTGATTAAATTGGAGTTTGTTGTTGTTCATCGATCTTGCTGTGATGAATGATTCGGAAAGATAATTCTGTTGGTTCAACAATAAATCCATCTCACGTGTGTGCACATACTTGTGGCTTCACGATTTTGATAGATTTTGAAAATCTCGCATCTTGATACATTTCTCTCCAAACGATTGCATATGTAGGGTATAAAATCATGACATGCTCTGATTCATATTTAGTGGGTTTAAATCTTTCCATCATTCAATTTGCAAGTGAGGTTTGGCAATGGTTTATGTCCGTTAGGATTTTATTTTCAACAAATTTGTTTAAACTCTCGTTACCCAAATATTTTTATTTTATTTGACAATCTGGATAAATAGATTATATCATTGTAGGTTTTAGCATAGATTTACATAATTAGTAAGCTACATGTATTGATAAATTGGAAAATACAAAAACAAGTACTAAATTTGTTTTACACTTTGACGTCTTGTAAGTACTAGCAAATGCTTCCTTGTGAACATTCACATTTATCTTCAACTGGGTTTACCAAGAAGGTTGTACCATGACCACAGAGAACCTTGGGAATAACTTCATTATTCTTTCAAGAGAGGAAATTGAATCTCAAAATCCTAGCAATTGACTTGTGTAAAAAAAACGCTCAACACTTGGTAATTATGTCACTAGCTTCACTTTGATGGTAGGACTTGTTATAACTAGATGAAAATCTTGCATAATTTGAGTAGAGACAATCTATTGCAACTAAGTTTTAGTAGCCTAATGATTAGATGGTTGTCCTTATAAATTACCATGTATCATTGATATTTTATGTTTGCACAAACACAACTAATTATATTTTGACATTAGACCTATGATATATGCCACACAAATTGATAAAAAATAATTGTACTAAACAAAGGCAAGCCATATAGAGGAATTACATCTTATTTTGATGTGAACCTTACGTGAATAATTGGTTAGCCATAGACCCTTGAAGTTTTTTTTGATTACTTGAAATATAGGTTTTGAAAGGACTCGAAACCCTTTACAAAAGTATGAGAAAGATTCTAAGATAGTCAGATAAATATTTAGCACCTAAACACGATCAAGAACAACAAGGCTGCAAAAGAGAAAACAAGAAGGAGAAGGTAGTCATAGGCCAGCAAGAGGCCAACCAAAAACTAGTAACAGACCAGAAGGAAGAAACTACTGTAGATTATTCAGAATGATCACTGCCTCAGCCTCAAGCTTGGACATATTCTGTATTGAGTTCCTCAACTCTTGCAGCTCGTTGAGAGGAGTCCTATAGGACATCTTCTTCATATCACCTCTAGTGCATTTTGATGGACCAGTAGTTGTATCCCCCTCCTCTACCCCTTCATCCACCACAATCAACTTATCCTACTGCATCTTCCCAAAATTTTCCACTAGAATCTTCATATTCTCAGATGATCTCTTAATTATGATACAACTATGCTCCATGATAGACTTGAGTGAACAATGAATTTTATCTATCTCCTCTTATGTTTTGTTAACTCTCAATCCAATCTAATTTTTGATAGTATTAATTCCTTCTATATCCTTTTTAACACAATCAAGGACAAAATTCTTCTCTTCATTTGTCCACTTCGCCCTAAATTGTTGGTCACTACTACTCCCTCTACCCTTCTCAATAATGGCTAACTCCAATTTCTCAATTTTGCTCCCTTGTGCTCTCTATTTAAAATGGGCATCTTTGAGCTCATGGAAAAAACATTTAAACATACCATAGGATTCAATGGCATAGTCCTTAGCCTTTCCAAGAGCATCATCAATTTGAACCCTATCAACAACAAACTGTTTATCATCAAAATCATTAACAAACCCCTGTTCAACATTCACTTTGGGCAAGCAATGGGGGTTCTTCATCCTCGTTATCCTTCAATGAGGGCTCTAAAGTGTCATCAGAATCCACAACCCTTCTTATTTTCTTAGCTTTACCGACCTTCCTATCTTTACCTTTCTTCCCACCCTTATTGTTAGGCGAGTTCTCTTCCTCTTTATCATACACTGAAAAGTCTTCAGATTCTGACTCAACTCTCGAATCACCCACCGACGTACCCTAATTGTTTGAAGAAGGAACTTGAACAAAGGGGTAAGGGAGAGCCTTACATTTCTCATCAATGAGAAGAATGATCCCTTCATGGAGAATAGGGTACTTTTTAGGGCTTTCTGTGTGAAACAATACCAACAAAAAGTGAACAAGCTAAATAGTAGGGCATAAAAACCCTAATTTTATGCCTAAAATGGTTAAGTAACATGAAATGTTGGCCATGAATTCTAGAGAAATGACCATCAAGAATGATGTATTCAAAAATTACCTTAAGAACTTGCTTCCATATTGACTTGAGAAGACTGGCTTTGTAAACCCCGGTCTCATTGGCCTCAAATTTCTCTCACTCTTTTGTAGACTTGGGGAATTTAGCAACATCAACCTCGGTGTACTTACGATCTTGATAAAACTTAATTCCTTCCTTCGAAAGGCCAGTGACCTCAGCTATGAGGTCTTCATCAATAGTAACCTTCCTCCCATGCAGAGTGATCACCCCATCCTTCCATTGATCAATGAACTGCTTAGAGACTTTCTTGTTGTGCCCATGGAGATTTTCCATAAATGGGGTCAGGCCCCCATTCTTAACAATCCTCCAGATAGTAGGGTTATTTCTCCATTTATTGTAGTTAACTGGCTCAATTCTTCAACGAGCACCTCCCATATTGCAAAGACCCCATATGAGAATGTTACTCCTAAAGAGAGTTTGTTGTCATTAGTTTTCTAAAAATTCATATATTGGTGAAAGAAACCAAAGGAAAGAAGTCATACGATTAAGAAGACACTGTCGGTAAAGGCAATTGAGACAGCCACCGAGCACCGAGAAGTTATTTGATACTGAGAAGGTATCAAGCACCAAGTGAGCTATATATATCGAGTCATGTAAAGACAATTACCGAGCCCTAAAAAATACCAAGAAGAGAGTACAAAGTTAACCAAGTAAGCACAAGAATGTTTATTGAGCACTCCAGAGCTAACATTTTATTTGAAATCAGATACATTAGATTTGGACATCGAGCAGGAAGTGTTGCACAAAATTTGAGGTAAAATTTAGTTGATTCATTGGGACTCCAAACTCATGATTGGATAGGATCACAAGGCAGATCAATTAGTAAAGTTTTAGAAGGCATCAACATTGGAGATGTAACCTAATTTTAACCACTTAATCTCCATCGTTGATTCTTGAAGCCCTAGATCTAGTTAACCGCTTGAATATTGTATAAGACATCAGTTTTGAATGATGAACAGAGACTTGGAAGAGAGTTGACATTATTGAGTGTTGATATTGTTAATATTGTTGACAAAGTGGAAAGAGTTTATGAAGATGTTAAAAGGTGAAGTAGAGGAGAGGTATGCAGAATGAAGAAGAGCTTATGATACTAAGCTACCGAGTGCATAACAAGGTAAAAAATATTTAGAACACACTGAGTCTGGATAAGCATTTGATTGATGCACCTTTATCAGACATTTTGTACTGAATTTTGTTATAATCAGTGAAGTATAAATCTCGATTGTGGGTAGGCCCTAATAGGTCTTATATTTTGTAAATCATTTAACTCTAGGTATATCTCTTAGATTAGAGGTTGTGAAATCCTCTAACAAGGTAGACTGAATAAGTCTTTTTACTCTTAACCGAGTATAGTACTCCTAACAGGGTAAGCTATCAAAAGTAGCTAAATTTGTAGCTCTAATCGAGCAACTTTTTTACTACAGTAGTGAAGGAGTGTGGGTGTCATCCCCATCATATTTTTTGCCTCTATAAAAGGATTTCTACATGACCAAAATCTATGTGTTATGTGTTGCATATTTTATGGTTTGGAATATTTACTTTATGTTCATCTTATGCATTGTATTCAATTTGGTAGTAGAACAGAGTGAATGGTTAAATTTTTTTAAGGGTACTGATTCACCCCTCCCCTCTTAGTACATAAATTTCCTAAGTTATTCAACCTATACTAATAATTGGTATCATAGCTAGTCTCTTGACAAAAGGGTTTAACCACTTGAGAGGAAAGATCATGGCTATGGAAAGTTACAAGCAATCTAAGAAGATTGATAATCTTGAGTTTGAAATAGAAAATGCACAAGAGGTGATTGAAGATTTGAAAAGAAAGTTGGAAAATTCCTTACGAGTGAAGAAGCAACTATGTAGTGAACTTAAATCTACTCAACAACATGTTGATAATCTTGAGACATCATCTAAAGTTAGTTTGAGTGATGAAGCTGAATCAGCCATTGCAAAACTCTTGGAAAAGAATAAGACACTCACCGAGAAACTAAAGTCGGAAAAGAAAGATCAAGAGGCACAAAAAGTAAGAATCATTGAGATACTTGACTCTTAGGGAGTTGTTGAAAATGCATTGAAATTAGCCGCAGAAGATAAAAGAAAGTCTAAAACTAAAATAGTTGAGAAAGAATCTGAGAATCAAGCATTGAAGTGTGAAGTTGAAAGATTGGCTAGGGAACTGAAATATGAAAAAGAAGCCAATGAGATACTAAGGAGAAGTGATGAAGCACTAAGGTCATTGGATGCACAGATAAAAGGTCAGAAACAACCTAATGACAAAAATGGACTTGGATTCAATAATGAGAGCACTACTCAGAAAGGAGAATCATCTAAGCATGCTGAGAAACAAGATACTTCTACCCTACCAAAGATAAACAAGCCTAGTTGTTACCACTGTGGGAAATTTGGGCATATTGCAAATGTCTGCAGAAGAAAAAGAGGTAAGTCACCGAGCTCACCTAAGTTTGATGGGTATTGTTATAACTGCAGGGTAAAGACCACTTATTAGCACAACTAACTTTGAGTATTTCTAACTAAAAATTAATTTTCATCAAACATATGGTCTAGCTAGATTCATTCTCGCTAAGCTAGATAAGTGGTTAAACTTTTCCAATTGGAAATGTCTAGTAAATGCATGTTTTATACCAATTTGGGTCGAATTACCAAAGAAATAAAATTATTTCAAAAAAGTGATGTTTCAATAACCCCTACTCTTTTTAATGATATTTTTAAAAAATATAAAAAATACCCTTTTGTAGAGGTCAAAGTCAAGATTATTGTCATATAAATTTTATAGTATTTTGATTAGATCTAATATGTTATAATTTCAAAATACAAGTAGGTATTTTAACATTCGAGAAGATGTTGCTTCAAATAAATAAAAAAATAGTAAATCATATCAAAAAAGTTTAAAATTTATAATCAATAGTAGAGGAGAGAGTCCTCTGCAAGAATATGTAAATTTTTTTTTCTGAATGGTGTAGATTTGATAGGGGAAATTTGGTGGGAGGTGAAAACTGTCAATTTCAGATAAGTTCAAATTTGAGCAGTTATAACGGAGAAAATATACATTGAAAACTATTCTTTCTTATTTTCTACACTAGCTATACATTTTATCTATAATATATTTTGAAATCAGAGGAAAAATAGATTATTTGCATATACTTGTTTGGTGGGAACTAGACCCCATATTTTTAGCAGTTTTCCACAATTAAAAAATGGTCTTCAAAAATTAAAAAACTATGTCAATTCTTGTTCAAAAAAAATTAAAAAAATTATACGCATAAACTTCATCCATTTTTACACATTTCATCATTTTACATCATCCTCAAATTCTAAGCACAAATGCCACTCTTATGCCATTAAAGTTGAACCGTTTGCATGTTGTGGACCTTTTCCTTTATAAAAATGCGACACTCACCTAAGTTTGATGGGTATTGCTATAATTGCAATTAGTATGGGCACCGAGAATTTGAATGCAGATCAAGAACTGTAAACAACACACGAAAGCCTAAGTTCAATGGTTACTGCAGTACTTGCAACAAGTATAGTCACAAGTCTAAAGAATGTAAACCACCAAGGAGAAATGACAAATGGCTACCGAATCGACATAACATGCAGAGTAACTGACAAAATACATCTATACCATGTGACTACAATACAAGGATATCATTTTTAGCCTATGGAAGGTATGTACACATAGCAGAAAATTGTATGTTACTTCATGGCAGAAACAATAGGAGAACTTGGAGATACCCAGGAACGACATGTTTCCAATGCCACAAGACAGGTCACCTTGCCAAAGACTACAGGTACCGAGTGAAGACTCCAACCGAGGAAGATACATATGAGAAACCAAAAGTAAATGGTGAAGAGATAAGAGAGTAGATGAATAGTACATAGAAGAGAAAGACCATGGAAGATGGAACATCATTTGGGACAGTTGAAGGCACCACATCCTCCGGATCAGGTGCAACCGACTCTGCCTAATCAATCATAAGGTGTGTATAGGAAATACAAAGCAAATCTTAAATCAGTTCCCAGTATGAGTGCAGAGATCCACATTAGCATATTTAGATGTATTTGGATAAATATTGATAAATTCATGTTTTATATCATTCGGTAAGAAGAAAGTAAAGGTAATCGGTAAAAGGGATCGGTAAAGCATTTATTGCTATTTTATGATTGTTGGAAACCCTAAAACCTAGTGAGAACTATAAATAGACCCAACCATCTACATTATTACTTATTGTTTTCAAGAGCATTGTGAGAAAATTTGCAGAGCTAAATCATCAAGCGTATTCGAGCGATCAACAAGGTATTCCTAAACTATTACAATCTTTTGCAAGATAAGTTGAGCGTATCTAGATATCAGTTGGTGTTGCCCTAGTTTTGTTTGCACAACTAGACCAATAAATGTGAAGCCCTAAGTGAATTTAACAAAGAATTTGAAAAGATGACACCAAATCTTAAGAACCCAGTTTTTGTAGAGACCATTGAATCTGTAAACCCCATGTATAAGCTACCTCTAGAAATAACAACAGAACCTAACAAGAGGGGAGATCTAACATCAATACCACTGAGGGTTATATTGATTAAAGATGTGTGAGCATTTATACATTTCAAAGTTGAGGAGATATGCACAACAGAGATTGATTTGTTGTTCCAGAAACTGTGTGAACAGAAAGACGATCACGTTCATATGGAGACTAAGGGTTTGAATCATGCCCTTCATATATCGAGAGTATTCAAAATAGAGTGGGTAAGAGTGATCCTCAACTAATTACATGGCCAATTCATGTGGCTTGACCAACCAGTGAAGATCGCAAAAGATATGTTACACATCGTAACTGGTTACCCAATTGGTGACAAGCCAAAGGCTATAAGGAAAATTGAGAAGAACAAACTGAGTGAATTGACAATGACAAAATGGGATAGGAGAGGTCTGAAGACATCTACTATTGAAGACCCTGAACTGAAATTTGCATGTAATGTTATTGTTACCCTAATTTACATCATGCATCAAAATAACCACAAATAGGGAAAAATTGAATTTTTAGAAGAGTCCAATTAATACTATCCTTCAGATATTATTAATCAACATTTTATCATTACATTCATTGTTAAAAGTTATCATCTATACTCTAAGAGTTGATCACATTCTAGAATTTCTAATATATAATTGATCAATTACATTATGCATTCAAACTGAATGTAATATACAAGTGTCATTTCATCTTTCTTTTCATGTCAAATAAATAGTACATTGTAGGATAGAAAGCATGATAGAAAGTATGGAGTAGGGGTCCCATGCATTTCCTTGTGGTTAGTTGCTTGCTGGTTGACTGTCAGCTTCTAGGTCTTCATAGTCTATGTCTCCATTTTCATTTAGGTCTTTTAGGATTCAACCTGCATCATGAGAGAAAGTGGGGTGTTAGATCTAGTTGGATCTAATCAATACATGGGACGCAAACAACATACAATAAATTCTTCAAATGTTGCATTTCAATCTGATAAAATCAATGTAACAAGAAAACATTCATCCATAATATCTGAAAAATAGTATTAAAGGGACTTGTTTTAAACATGAAACCTTTTGCTATTTATGATCACTTTGTTGAATGTTATTCTTTTCTCTGAGTAAAAGGGACTTGACATTTCCATATGAGAAACTTTGATCAACCTATTAGGGCAGTAAATACAAATGAATCCACTAACATTCAAAAATGAGTGTCATCCTAGATGACACTCACCTACAAACATTAATGTATTTATTCTATCTGCTATCCTAACAAATTGACTGATGATATGTGCAAAAAAGTGGTCATGTGATTAAATGCAGGAAGCAAAAATGAAATACAGTGGATATCACGAGCCCGTGCTCAAATTTCACATAAGCCATTACTGCAAGAAAGATGGTTTACATTTCAAAGGGTGACTGCTCACTTACTGAATGCAGAAGAAGATGCAAATACAAAGAAGAGTTCAAAAGATGCTACAGGAGGCAGGAGCAAAGAAAGATTTTTAATAAACTGGAGAAATGAAAAATTGGAAGAAATCTGAAGTTCACCATCATCATGCAAATAAGAGAGTTTAAGAGATGCTGTCATAGTAAGTACATCTTCATGTTTTTCAGAAAACAATTAGAAGTTCAGCTTTGAAGATCAAGATTGAAAACCCCATCCCTAAGGATTGAACATATTTTCTATGGCATGAAAGGATACTGTTATGTTTGTTTGAAAAGTGGAAAACTACAAAGTGAAATATGCATGACGAGAAATGATAAAGCTGCAAATACAGAACAGATATAAAATGTTTTCAATATCTGCATATTGTATACTTTCATGATGATAAACAAATGCACAGAAGACAGACATTATGAGCAGATATCATTAATTATCCATCCAAAAAACTCGCAAGATACTGATTTTGAAAAGATGCAGTTTCACGCCTTCAGATGAATTTTCAAGAGATATCTGCATACGGGGTGTTTAAATTTACATCTTATGTTGCTGTTTTGAGAGATAATGTTCATAATTAAATGCAGGGTTTACATTCATGACAACAAGAACATCTATACCAGTTAGGGTTTCATTTTGAGCATTACCCATGGGAGTCACGAGCCCGTGCTCGAACCCCATGGGTAGAATCTTGTATGTATTTGAAAGAAACAGTGTGTTTTTACAGTAACTACATTGACATTTTCATAAAATGTAAACATACTATGGTTTCAGTTTTCTTCTCATACTATTTCCAAGTGAAAATGAATATTTTTTTGTTTTTACAAGCTACTGGAAAGAGAGGTTTTTTGTGTTTTTTAGACAAAACAGGATAGAAGAGTGTTCGGCCCGAACAGAGAAGCATATTTGTTTTGCTTACTATAAAATTGTATGTGAAGACAGCAAGAAGAATGTGTTTTTTTTTAAAGCACTTAAACAGTCATGGAACCCATGTTTCACTGTAAATCCAGACAAACAAAGAAACAAATAGATCTCATTTATTATCAACATTTCTATAACAGCAGAAGTACAGTCGACAACAAAGCCTAAAAAAGTGTTTACAATGGAGGAGTTGACATCAAACAAAGACACAAAGCAAGGAAAGAACTCATGTATTATCGACTACAGTAGTATGTTCTGGTTTTACATTAAAAATACAGTGAGAAAGGTGTTAAAGATAACTTCATGTTGCACTGCGAACTGGGGATGAGTCTGAAGCTGTGGAAGAGACATCCCCAGTCAAAAAACCAAAACCCACGGGCATCTCTCCATCTCGACCACAAATTAGATTCATTCCAAGCTTGCAGTGGTGATTCGACAAAACAGAAACTTCAAAAAATCCTGAGTTCCAAACAGGAGTGCAGCACCATTTGTCATGGCTTTGAAACACTTCACCTCCAAGATTGATTCCAACATTCTAAACTGAAGTTCAAGCAAGCAGAAGACCAAAAGCCGTGGCATTTTGGAAGGAGAAAACAACTTGAAGATGCCATGTATTATGATAGAACAGAAGTTACATGAATCCTGAGTTTCATCACAGAGTGGAGGCAAATTTCATTGCAAAATATCAGTAATTAGATTCAACATGGCGACACCACAGTAGAAAACCCTAAGATGCAAAGTGAAATCGATGAACAAATGCATTGTGTTTTACCCAAAATTGAAGTCCGCTGACAGGTGAAGTAAATGCTATGTCAGTTGCCAGAATATCAACATCCCTTCCACAACGCCATGATGGTACTGTTGGTGCCACAAAACATAGCAACTGTCTTTTCCTTGAAAATGGTCATGTCGACAGCCAAATGTGGTGGTAAAACAAACTGCAGTTACATCCGGTGCTATGGTATGGTGTCGGCAGAGTTGTGATTAAGCTAGAATCCGAGTGGTTAGGGTTTATATCCCTCTTGGGTTATGTTTCAAGTTTGGTGTTTTTAGAATTTGAATGTCAAGTATTCAAATAAGGTTGATAAAGTTAACAATGATGTATATCTTGTTTATCAACATTAGGGGTGCTAGACTTAAGGCTGGATTTAGGGGATTTGTTAAATAGTTTAGTGTCTTGCTATTATGGTGGGTTTTTTGGGGGTAAATGTTTTTGAAATAAGTCGTGTTGGCTATTTAGTAGAGGTGGGAGCTTCATGTTAGGGGGTCGAATTGTGAAGAGAAGAGCTTTAGTGGATTTCTTATTCCTATAAGCTATGTGTTTATGCATTTGTAACCATTTTTAGTTCATGCTTGTGATTTCAATTTTTTGCAAGAGGATGTTTGTGTTCCTTGCTACTATTTTGAGATCCATTCATGTAACTGCATACAGATTTTGAGAAGAATACAATTGACCCATTTTTTATATATCTTTTGGTGATCATTTGTCTAAATCCTATTCAATTTTCTACAATTCAAGTGTAGTACATCTATAGTATGGATTAGTGGATTGTATACTTTCCCTACTCTAGATTACAGGTTATAAAGCCTTTTGCAGAACATGCATGTTGTTGATAGTAATTTTTTCTATTTGTGGTTAAACCCTAATAGTGACCTATTAATCAGCCTATGTATTGGATAGTGAGTGATATTGCAAAGATCATTAGGGTATGTTAAGTGAGTGTCAGTTTGAAGCTTTGAGAGATCTGAATCTATTTGGTGTATCACCTTTTCAAGTTTTATTCATGCAATTTTATTTAGAATTTCTCCCTTTCCCTTTTTCAAAACCAGGAGAAGATAGTACAAAATTGATACCCAAATTCAATAGGAACCGACCTAGAATCCGGAGACTCTTCCTCATCCATAGTTTATCCACAGCTAGAGGAAGTTTCCATTGTTAGATAGAATTGTTATGAAGCCTTAATGCCTGATTTAGGGTGACAATTCTAAGCCTGAACAGTTATATCCTACCGAAAATTTCAATCTTCCAGAGTTGATAGTGTACCATGTGGACCTATAGATTTGGAATACAAAATTGTGAAAGACATGTAGATAGACATCTGTGAGATTTTCCTAAAGCAATTGGAAGATAAATTGAATACCATAAGGAAAGAAAAGTCAAATACTTTGAAATTTGGATCATTACTGGTATGCATTTATTTCTATTTTATGAATTACTTCCCATCTATCAGTAGTGTTACATGGAGCACATAGAAACCTGTCATGTATAAAATAAATGATTACATCCTGAGTCTAGGTGAAGATCTTGATATGGTTATGAATGATTATTTCCTAAAGTTTCAAGCTAAGATGCCTAAGAAGTACAGGATAAAACCCCAATTGATTAAAAAATATCATGACACCATATGTTTTGAAGTGGACACCGACACATGTATCATAAAGGTAACTGAACCTAGAAGAACTTGGATACAACCTATTGGATATGAGATGGACACAGACATTGAAACTCAAAAAATAGAGGCTTTGTTAGCCAAGCCTGCTGACAAAAGAGTCAAAAGGTATGAAGAGGTTAAAGAGAGGAGAAAACAAGAAATTCTAATACCTAAAGCCCAAAGAGGACAAACAAGATGATTGAAAAATTATCAAAGGATCTCAGAGCTGATGATTTAACAGATGAGGATGAATCTCCTGACACAAAAGGGATAGAGCCAATAGCAATGAAGGCCTCACCGAGTGCTAAGACAACAAGACCAAACACATGGTCCACAGTTACAACAAGAGCAAAAAGGAAATCAGAAGCTGATGAGCCAAAAGGCAAGACATACATGAGAAGCAAGAAAGCCACAATTCAGACAAGAAGGAAATTGAACTTGAAAGAAGATAGTGAGAAAGATACTGAAGACTTAAGAAACATGAGAATGTAAGCTTAGGTAGAATTCAAATTACTCTTGATGAGTCAATTGAGGTACTTAAGAAGAATGGAGGAATCTCTAGAATTAGATACATGATGTATGACAACCAAGATGAAGAAGGTAAAACCAAAATAGAAGAGGCAGTTGTTTTTATTTTTTATACTTTTAAACTTTCACCAATTGAAGTTGTCAACCATCTACCTACTAAACTAAATAGAAAAATTGATGATAGATGGAAGTATGCATTAAACATTGAAAAGAAAATAAGGGAAAGATCCCTAATTCTAGCGCAACCTACTATGCTTGTAACTAATATTGATTAGATAATGAAAACCTACTCTAACTGTTTTCTTATCAAAAGTAGATCTTTAAGGATCATGAATGGAGAGTTAGAGAAAATACAAGAAGAGACCAATGTACAATGGAGTAAAATGCTTTCTATTTGCATGGAACATAAGACATGAAAAGGTCAAGATATCGAAGAGAAAAGTAAGGAAGATCCTATTGATCTTATATTGAACAAAGAATAAATTTTGATGGAAGATATTACAGAGGAAGACCCTGCAACCAAAATTGCAGATGATGAAGATGTAATGACTGAAAAGGACATAGAAATTGAACAAATATATACAATTGATGTTGTCGATGCAAAACTATTAGAAGAAGTTATAGAACAAGTCAATGCATATTTAGATGTTGATATTGAAATGTCTAAAATGGCAACCGATACAGAAGAAAAAGGCACTGAACCACCTACGGAAAAAGAACAAGGAGAAACTAAGGAGCTTGAGGCCACCAAGCCTAACACAGAAAAAAACACCGAGGTACCATCTACCGAGGACACCACAATATAGATAGAAAAAGAGAAGGAACAAGAGAAGGAACAAGAAAAGGATCAAGAAAAGGATAAGATAGAGAACATGTAGGAAGAACAGAAGGAAGAAGATAAGATAGAACACCAGACAAGGGAAAAGACAAAAGAGAAAACCAAAGAGAAACAAGAAGAAAAGGAAGAAGAGTCACCAACAGACAAAGATACTAACAAGCACAAAGAAATCAAAGCAGAAAGTGTATCAGATGCATTAAAGACCTCTCCATCCACCATATTGTCTATTGGTGATAGTATTACAAAGAAAAAGAAGAAATCAAAGAAGAGGAAGCATATAGACATGAGCCAACCAATCATATTACCTAAGGTAGATCTGGCAAATATGGACCCTGATGAGATGAAAGAATATGCTGAGCTAGTAAGACTCAAGGCCATACAAAATAAATCACTTTAGAAGAAGAAAGAAAATATTGTATTAATAGATGTCAAAGAAGTGTTACAAGAGATTGTACCTGATGCTACTACAAATGAAGAAGCAAATCTACTTGATCAAGTGACAATTGATTAAACAAGTGCGTGAACTAAATCAAGACACAATCAATGGGATGATGAAAATTCATCAGATGAGCATGGATAAAAAATTATTAGAAGCAATTTTGAATAATATTGCACTTGACAAGGTATCTCTTTCTGAAGCATGCACTGACATGGAGAGAAAATTGTCTGATATTTTATTATTATTTCAGCAATTTTGTTCTATTTCCCAATTCCTTAAAGAGGTCAAGGAGAAAGAGGCAATTGTTGAACAAGGGCTGACCGAGAAACTAAAAAGCATCTCAACCAAGCCTGGATCCCTACAAGCTTATTACTTAAAGATCAAACTGCTAATGGGAAAGAAACAAGAGCTTAGAAATGCAGAGCACAAACTAAGGTTAGAACTCCTGGAGCTGAAAGCTACACTCACTCCCCACATAGAGTCTATGCAAAATCACTTAGAAAAAACCAAAGATTTAATTGCCACTCTTGATGGCAGTTCATTAGACACTCTTACTGGTATGGAAGCAAATGTTGCCACTCAAATAGTTGTTATGCAAACACTAAAGGATAGTTGGGAGGCAGGCCTATCTGATCCAAAGGCTAAGGATAAACACATTTTTGACAAGATACCTCTAGAAGACAAGAATAAGTAAGTAATCTTTTGGCATGTTTATCAAAAAAATGGGTATATATATTATAGGGATATATACATAAGGGAGACATAAGTAGTAAAATTTTGAGAAGCATTATCAAAAGGGGAGTTGTAACTTTTTGAAGTTTTGAAAATTTTGATGACTTTGAAGTTTTTTTTTCAAAATACCAAACTAATGTCAAAGGGGGAGATTGTTACTCCTAAAGAGAGTTTGTTGTCATTAGTTTTCTACAAAGTAATATACTAGTGAAAGAAATCGAAGGAAGGAAGTCATATGATGAAGAAGACACAGTCGGTAAAGGCAATCAAGACAACCACCAAGCACCGAGCAATTATCTGATACCGAGCAGGTATCAAGAACCGAGTGAGCTATATATACCGATTCATGTAAAGACAGTTACTGAGCACTCACAAATATCGAGAAGAGAGTACAGAGTTAACCGAATAAGTACAAACATTTTTACCAAGCACTCTAGAGATGACATTTGATTTGAAATCAGATACATTAGATTTGGACATCGAGCAGGAAGCGTTGCACAAAATTCAAGGTAAAAGTTAGTTGAGTCATTGGGACTCCAAACTCATGATTGGATAGGATCACAAGGTAGATCAATTAATAAAGTTTCATAAGGTATCACCATTGGATATGTAACCTAAGTTTAACCACTTAATCTCCATCATTGATTCTTGAAGCCCTAGATCTAGTTAACTGCCTGAATATTGTATAAGACATCAATTTTGAATGATGAACATAGAGTTGGAAGAGAGTTGACATTACAGAGTGTTGACATTGTTAAGATTGTTGACAGAGTTGAAAGAGCTAATGAAGATGTTAAAAGGTGAAGTAGAGGAGAGGTATGCATAATGAAGAAGAGCTTATGATACTAAGCTACCGAGTGCAGAACAAGGTAACAGAGATTTAGAGCACACTGAGTCTGGATAAGCATTTGATTGATGCACCTTTATCAAACATTTTGTAGTGAATTTTGTTGAAACTAGTGAAGTACAAATCCCGATTGTGGGTAGGCCCTAACGGGTCTTATATTTCATAAATCCTTTAACCAGGTGCATCTCTTAGATTAGAGATTGTGAAATCCTCTAAAAAGGTAGATTGAATAAGTCTTTTTTACTCTTAACCGAGTATAGTACTCCTAATAGGGTAAGCTATCAGAAGTAGCTAAATTTGTAGCTCTAACCGAGCAACCTTTTTACCGCAGTAGTGAAGGATTGTGGGTGTCATCCCCACCGTAGTTTTTTCCTCTAACAAAGGATTTTTGTGTGACCAAAAGCTGTGTGTTATGTGTTGCATATTTTATGGTTTGGAATATTTACTTTATGTTAATCTTATGCATTGTATTCAAATCGGTAATAGAACAGAGTGAATGGTTAAAAGTTTTTAAGGGTACTGATTCACCCCTCCCCTCTTAGTACATAACTTTCCTAAGTTATTCCAACTATACTAACAAAGAATGGCTTCAGGTAAGCTTTCCACACCCAAATTACCAGTAAAACCAACAACCTTAACAAACCAACTAACTCTCAAAATCGCCCATAACTCGTGCAAAGGGAAAGTGCTCTGATTACACCAATTAGTAACCTAATAAAGAAGAATGGAAAGGACATGCCACAAGTCACCACTATCATCACAAATATGATCCATGATAACAACAATAATAATGAGATGAGGCCACCTAATGTGATCTGTCATAGTTAATTAAAGCAATGGCGCCAGCACCCAACACATCACCTCTCTGCCAAGTCAACATCTCCAAGCTAGCAACACCCTTGTTAGCAAATAGGTCAGCAAGCATATTACCCTCTCGATACACATGATTTATCAGACAAGAATTAAAGGAGCAAATTAAATATCTAGACTTCTTGATCCATTTGTCAATAGTCCAAGAGGGTTTTGTGATTCCTTTAAGATTTTGAATTAGATTAAGAGAATTGCCTTCAACATAAACATCTTTGAAATTATTTTAATGGGCAAGAAGAAGGCTTTGGTAGACCCTTCAAGTTGTTTCTATTTTAAGATTTGAGGAAATAAGTATTGCAAAATAAACTATCCTTATCAAGAGGGTGTTCCTACCATGTGTACCATATGTCAAATAAAATGAGGGGATAATGTTAATTTGTCTTTCTCTAAGCCAACTAAATTATTACATTTGTGGGAAATGTTTAAGTCTAGTAATATAATTTGCAAGTTGAATTTGATTAAAAAAGGGATAACTTATGGCAGTTGGTGTAATGCTATATGTCAAAGTATATCAAACCAATTTATGTCCCATAGGTTATGACTCACTTCCTGCAAGCCTACTTGTAATTTTATGCTTGAAAGGGGGGCATCATACCCTTGTTCCTTTATAATATGTCAATATCTTTACTCGTTATTGACTATGCATTCATGTAATGAGTAAAGAATGACAAACAATGAGTTCTACCTAAAATTACATGGGTGGATTATTTGTTAGGACATATAAATATGATGTATATGTTTCCTAGGTGCTATTGTACTTGTAATGCGCATATGAGTCAATGACTATATTACTTGTAAAATTTGTGTATTTGTTTTCACTATGGTACTTGTGATGTGTAGATGACCTATAATTGAGTTGGGGTTTAATGGTTTTCAAAAAACAATTCTAAGGTTTTCTAAAGATTTTCTATTATTTTTGAAGTTTTTTAAAAATATGCTATTTTATTTGTCTAATAATACAACAATTAAAAACTACAAAAAGAAACATATATACTTGGGTAAATAAATTTTAAAATCTAATAACATACTAAAAAAAACATACAACATAGAAGCAAAAATGAACAAAGAAAAGAAGAATTTGGTGCACCTATAGTATAGTAGCATCGACGTGTCAAGTGATGTAGCACACTCGTAGTCAAAAATTGCCTCATCAGCCAAGGGGGTTCGCTAGAAACGTTGTGTGAGCCCAGAGGAATAGTTGAAAGTGACTAAATGCTTGTTTCCTTGGGCTTTTAAACCTTTTCTGAAAAAGGTGGTTAAAATAGGGTTGGATCGAACCCCCTTGCGTCACCATCTTTGATCTAACATATATGACATCATATGTTCAATTGAATACCTAAACGTGTATAAGTTCGATCAAATATAAAAGGATAATTAGATTAAATTTCATGTTTATTTTGCAAAATCATCCACAGTAGAAAATTTCAAAAAGAAATTTGTCGGAGTAATTTTGGAGGCATTGCTTCCAATGTAGTATAAAAAGTTAGTTTTACGAAATTATTTCAAAGAGTGTTTAGTACAGGGCAGAAATAAACATGGGGGAGGAGTGTGGTGAAGTTGCCGTGAAAGAAATGTGTTACAGATAAAAGAAGAAAACTAATGTTATGATATTTGTTTTTCCATTAAATGAATTCATAGATACAGCTATTATTACCTGACTGTAAATGTTGGTTTTGCATGGGATTGTTTAAGTGGATTTGCCAGGTTTTGCTCTTCTTCCTTGTGTAGCTTCACCATAAGTTATTTTGGTAATTTGCTTCCTGGATTGTGGTTCATTATTGTTTCCTGTAGGTTATTAAATTTAGCATCTCTTCCTAATTCCTATTGTTGGTTTTTTTCTAGCATACTACCACACAAAGGCAGAGAACCACTTTTGCAGGTCTTGCGTATACCTTTCCCCCGTTTTTGTGTCAATGATTAAATTCAAATAATGCAGGTACTTGCAAAGTTGTGACTCTGATGAATCTTTTTCTAGCATTAGTTTTTCTACGCAATAATAATCTCTGATAAATTTACCATGTTTCTCGAATAAATTTATCCTGGAGTATAAGTATGAGGCAAATAGATTAATATAAACTGGGGCAAAGAAGGTCATTCCTTACAACTCCTTGAAGCTCAGAAGTCAGTATTTAATGAGGAGACGCACATTTTAAAAGAACTAATGTCCTCCTCCAAAGATCCTTTCTCAATTCATTTTATTGGTTATGATGAATACGGAGTAGTCATAGTCACATTGTGATATCAGGACAGTCGTGTCTTCCAATGTTTTACCGTCAATTTGTAAATTGGGCATATCAGCCATCGACTGCCCATATATCTACAGTTAATAGCACAACTTGAGAGCCTAACCATGCAATCATTTACCTTTCTTCATTTAGTGAAGCTGCATAAACATCAACCACAAACCTAATATAAAATAGGCATACTTCATCAACTGTAAAATAGATTATAATGCAAAACTTAGATACACAAATGTGGTTATGGGTAAAGCTAATAGCAAAATTTTACAAACTGAGAAACAGATCTTTCAAAAATTATATTCGATTCAGCATGTCCAAATGGACCAAATCTAATATTTTTTTTACTTTGACTACAAAATTACAAATCAGTTTAAGAAATTCTAAGGTTTATTTACTTAAGTATATTAATTGCTCTCTTTATGTCTACAACTATATTAGTTAATTAATAACACGAACCTTTGTCTCATGGCAGTAGCTTCTTCTGGGGTACTAGTTTGGAAAGATATAAATTGCACACGTGTTGTAGCAAACTTACTTATTTATATTGATTTTTAATAGCTTCCTTTTGGTAATAGAATTATCAACTGCAATGTTAGAAACAAAACCAGAGAGCATAGAGAAATAATTAGAAGCGACAAGTCTCCAGTACCTGATTCCTGGTTACATGTTCATAAAAATGAGCACGACCAAAGTCCAATAACCCAACATCCGATCCTTAGATTAGGACTCGGCATTATGCCACTAGGAAAATGAGAAGCGAGACAAAAGATGATACCAGTAAGTTCCTTGTTTTAATCCTTTAAGGCCATGCCCAGTGGCTATAAAAAGGAGATAAAGCCTCAACCGTGTGAACAGCTAAGAGCTAGTGTGGTCTAGTACTGTGTGTTCTTGTTTCTCTTTCTTCCCTGCTCAAGATCCTCTTGTTTGTGGACTTATGTAACAATAACAAGTGTGGGAGTAAGGAAAGTGTTTATCCAACCTTCATATAGTGGTAAACTCTACAAATATTGCCCAAGGCTAAATGAATTAAGAACAAAAGATAAGGAGTTTAATTTTTACACCGTCTAGAATTGGAAAATATATTGTTGAAAACATATTATAATGTATTTGAAGAGCACAAAATACCCAAATGGCGATGATCCTGCACTATGGTCATTTGCTTAAAAAGTATAAGTACAACTGTAAATTGGAAACACATATGTGTTTTATCTACATAGCCACTCTTAAAATGCAACAATATCAAAAGTAGTAACTTTTAAGTGGACCTGAAGATGTTGCTGGCTATATATGAATTGACAAAAGCAATCTCAACGAGGAAGAAGCTTAGTGAAGTTGGTCTTAATCAATTGGGATTTCAATAACCTCATAGATTCGGGCTCCATAATCTTTATGTCTATTGCAAACCCAAGCAATCTGACCATCATCTGTGTACCTGACTCTCCATAATCCAAATTTCTCTGCAATAGCTTTTCCACTCATGCATTTTTGGTTTTTCAAAAAGTCGACCAACCACTGTTGGGCTGTTCTGAATTGATTGAGATCTAAAGGCCTATAATGGATATCTCGAGTTCTATCATTGATGCCTCTGCTCCTCGTTTGTTCAATTTGATGAGCTACCCCCATTCCTCTTCCAAACATAAATGACGAGTCTGCCAATTTGGCAACTTCCCTGCTTAAGTCAGGGACCATTTCCCCCATCCCTGCTACAACATGAGCACCTACCTTGAGGGCAAAGGTGAGCATTTTCATTAACCCATTCACATATGGGACTAGGCTTTGTACGGTTCTATTATCAACTTTCATTAGGTTGATCCCAGGTTGGCCATCCACTACATGCATTTCACGTCTGTATTCACATAACATATGCAGTTGGAGTGCAGTCATACCTGAAACGATGTCTGTGACCAGCCTTTTGGTGACATTCCCATCATCTCTCACAAAATAAAACATGTGCGGCACTTTTCTCTCTTCAAGCTGAACTGAAAAATTAACCAAATTGTTCATCTTTCTATGAAGTTCCATTAGAAGGCTGTGCTCATAGTATCTCAATCCTTGAATTTCTTGCTTGATATCTTTGAGGTC